>JXOR01000202.1:0-14349 GCA_001014335.1 Coboldia fuscipes
CGTGTAAAAGCGAAAACGTGTAAAACAAGTTCCGTGTAAATCTCGTGTGGCAAATTATATGGGTTGTTCGAGGCCGGTGGTGAATCATACTCTGAGCCACTTCAAAAACTTTGGGACTTATGAAGATTCGCCAAGAAATAGAGCCAAAAAACGACTCTAATACAAGACCGGACAATGATAAGGATGTTCAAGAATGATCCATTTAACACATCCAATGAAGTTCGAAGACGTCTGAGCGTAGAGAATGATGTCCATATTTCCACCAGATTGGTACAAAATAACACCCGAACAATGTCAGAACCTTGTTTCCTCTTTAGGTCGTAGATTAGACGATGTAATCGCCAATAAAGATAATTCGACGAAGTATTGAGTAACAATTGGTAAGCTAATTTGACATAGAAGAAATCTAAAATAAATAATTGACAATAACAATTCTTTAAAACCAGGTGCAGTAATTAAATGACCAAGAGTTCGATATTATACATCTACATGTTATTAATATATAATTTTAGTATAATGTATTTATAATCATGATAATAAAAAGGACTGAATTATTAGTTTATTTAAGTTTTAATTTAAATGTTAAAATTGTATAAATCAGAGTGCATCAATTGATGGTCACTAGTGTATGTTTGAATTCATTGAAATGTATTCAATATTTGGCTTTGTAGTATTCGGTTCTTGTAATAACACCAAATCGGCATGAAAATCTTCACGGAAATAATCCTTTTCCAATGTCTAAAATTTAAAATATGAACTTTTGTACATCACTAGGGATGTATATTGTAAACGCGACAAAAACCGATTTTGGGGGAATATGATTTTCGGATTGTACATGTCTTGAAACGGATAGAAAATGCATTTTTCGAAAAAGGGCGCACTTGTCCCTTGTCCGGTGTCCGCTGGTATTTCACCATATATTAAGACTGTTAAATTAGTATTCAAACTTTATAAAAATGATTTAATAACACACATTGCATGATGTTATACTGTTAATTGATAGTTTTAATTGAAATATTAAATTAAATTATCAAAATATGTGGTTTGCTTTAAAAAAAAGGAAACTTTAAAACAAGCATGGCGATGTTCTAATATTGTTATTTATTATATACTATTTTTTAATTTCCATACTGGATAGAAAAAAGTCTTGTATTTACTTGTAGTCTTGTACGTAGGAAAATATCGAATTATCGGTGGTTTCCAACACTCACTGACGCTCGAGTCACAATCCATCCTAGTTCCATCCTCAATTTTCTACAATTTAATAAATAACTATTTTAAACTTTTGTAGGTATAGAAAATGAAATTATGTTTAAAACTACTGAACTACAAGATTTATTTAGTCATGATGATGTATCATCTGGTATAGAAAATCAACAGTGGTATGGCAATATAGAGTCGAGCACGGATACTTTAGTCCCAATAAATTCACATAATAAACAATATGATGATGTTGTAGATTACGAATGTGATACGGGCATTAGTCAAAAGCGAAATGAATTTAAATCCATTGATCATAATGAATCTGTAAGTTTAATTAAATTGTAAAAAATTCAAGTAAATATTATTTAGTCATAAATATTATTTTATTTCTAGAATTTACCAGTAAAGCAAAATCCTGAATTAAATCATATACAAATAAATAATATACCAAAAGTTCATGGAAGACAACTAAAAAGTATAACCGGTAATAATTGTGATGGCACATCAGATGATATTTGCGAATTTTTAACAATTGCAATCTCATCAAATGGAGATTGTGGTTTTGTAGATGGTCGAACAAATAGACAACTGTATGTGAATTCAACTTCATTACATCAAAGAAAACCAAGTATATCAAAGGATCCAACACCTGAACAAGTGGATACTCTACGCTTACCATATCTAGTTAATCCATCGGCATCGCCTGCAATAGTGCGTTTATTATCACTTACTTCACCCGGTATTCAAAATGAGCGTTCAATTTCTTATACACCAATACCTTGCTGGGATGGATTATCACATGCCCTTAGTGAATCAAGTCTTAGATTACATCAATTGTATCTAGAATTTAAGGTACTTATTTATTCATTTCCAATTTTTAACGTAATACTATTCGTCGCATAATGCCATAGACGACCTAACTCAAAAATTTTTTGAGATAATAATATAGTTTTTTGGAATCAAATTTTTTAACGCTGATACAAACAAATCTGTCGTACAACAAAAAAATGGTATAAGCGCACACTTCGGACTATATGAGTAAGAAAACTCATTTAATATTCTAACTCTCTGATCTAGTATCAAATCAATGCGATTAATTTTAATTATGTTCGTCCCTGAACATGGTCTTAAGTGAAAATTCATACATTACATTACCATTAACAAAATAGGAATCAATATTACAATCTAAGTTTCAACAATATTCGACAGCAATTATTATGCATTGATATCTTATATAATAACCAATAACTTTGTTATAGGGTCAGGCGGTTTAAAATTTATCTTGCATCTTCTTATCATACGACAAAGCTCATCATATTGAGCTCTATAAATTTCAAGCTCAGTCAAAATCAGATTTCATTATGTCACGATCTTTAATATCCTTCTTCAGATCATCTATCGTTTTAAATCTCGATTTTGTATGTAAAATATTTCTACCTTTTTCGTGTTCTCTGGATTTAGCTTCCTTTCTTTTGAGACGTTTCAATGTCTCCTCCATATCAGCCATTATAATCCATTTGCATTCATATTCACTCCTATCAACAACAGCGACGTTGAATTGCTTTTGTAACACATTCGTCAACATTTTATTAGTATAACAAAGTTCTTTATTCACAGAAGTTATTGGCAGCTGCAAGTTTTGTATGTATTTGCTTTCTTGAGTGTCTCATTGGCTGTAGACAATTTTCCAACCTCGTCCTTTAACTTCATCTGTAACTGTCGCTTAAGATCATCAATCACTTTATCCTTATTCACCAATTGCCGAGTAAAATCAGTTATGTTCTGTTTTAATGCGTCCTTTGTAATACCATCATTTACGGCACGTCTATCAGTCCTGCTAGCATTTTCATTTGATAATTTTGGAGCTCCTTTTTTCTCGATTAACAATATTGTAAATCCAGTATCCAATAATCCCCTTCTCCCTGTCATGCACTCCTTATTCTTGGACGCAATATAATAGTCTGTTGGCATTATATTCATTACCTGTTCTCTATTGGCATCAACAAATGTCTTTTTCTGCTTGCAATCTTTTTGAAAATTATTTGATGATCCGGAACAGCATCTCTTCTCTCCTCCTTGTCTAGAGCAATTCCTACTGATGTGTCTAGTATCACCACAATTGTAGCATTTAATTTTCCTAATTTCTTGGAAGTTTCTAACGTTTCTGATAATATGCCGATAATTTTCCTCCACTTTCGGTTGCCACTCACGATCAAAATTTGGCTGAGAACAAACTTCTAATAAGGTGTCCGTATTTCTTATCATCTGTGCTCTCAATATATTTTGGATTGAGCAGTAACATATCCAATACTATCGATGATATCGTTTACTTTTTCTATTTCCTGGAAATTCATTGGCAAGGATTAATTTGTCGTAAAAATAATCATGAAACGACTCCGTTGCCCTTTTCCAACACCTATCCAAGTATATTTTCCTATTCTTGGAATAATTATTATGATTTCTGAATAATAATTGTAACTTATAAATTAGATCTGAAAAATTTAATTGCATGTTTCGAATAGACGATTGGTACCAGCTCAACACTTTACCACTGAGCTTTGATACCAAGATGGGACGCATTTTCTTATCCGAGTTATGGTACATTTCTTTGGTGACCATCAATTGGCCCATCCAATTTAAAAATGTACGACTGCCATCGTTCATGGGAATCGATTCGCTTACAGTGCGAATCAATACATAATCAATATCAACTTGGCGACTAGTTGATTCCCAATTTTCCTTTTTAAATCGATCGCTTGTCTTTCTAATTTCGATATGTTCTCTTGAACATCTTCCGTCGACATCGATCCAAACTCCGATGGACATGGTTCCGTTTCCTTGATGGTAGTCATTAGTGTAGAGCACAATCTTATGCTACCAGTTCCACTAACTTGACTGGATACCCGATAATCCACAACTGTCTCCACTGCAACCGCTCGCAAACGTTTAATTTATTCGATTTCCTTTCGTGTCTTTTGCATACCGTGCTTCTTTAATTCGTCTCTTAGTTACTTGACTGTTAAATTGTTTAAATCTTTCATCTTAATATTTAATCTCAAAAAGTGTTGCAAAAATATGTACTACATGCAACGTATACTTATCTTGCACCAAACTGTTGTAACTTCCGCTTTACAATAACTGCAACTGCGGGAAAAATGTTTTTCAAAAATTTCCACAAAAATATCACGAGAGAGGAAAAATGAAAAAAAAATATACAAAAGAAAAAGAATTTCATACACGAAAATGGATTTTCACACAACAAAAACGCTTTTTACATAAGAAAATAATTATCCACAATCTAATTTCTCAAAGCTAAAACGCAAAAATTAATGTTCATAAAAAAAAAATTTCACCAAAAAGTCAAATTAAGTCAGAATTTTAATGTTATTAACGTATTTTAAAATGCCTCTTCTTCTTCTTTTTGATCGTCTTCTTTAGTCTGATCAGACTGTTCTTCTAGCTGGATCCAGATGTCCAACATTGCGCCCATCGCTTCGGAGGTCTTCCTGGTCGTCTTTTTGTTGCTGGCTATCCATATCATTCGTTCCGGTTGTGCTCGATAGATGTGATTATTCCAGAGCCTCCTCCCTTCCCTTGATAGTGCGGAGTATTTTCATCTCGGCAGTTTCCATCATTGACATAGTTGTCGTATCTAGTCGAGCCTTTACCCCATATGTGATTATTGGGCGTATGCAAGTTTTGTATATCTGAATCTTGCTTTCGGGCAAGAGATGTTTGTTGGTCAGCACCAGAGATCGGATTGCTCCTACCATCATCATTGCCTTGTTATTCTGGGCCTTCAGTTCTTGATTCAGGTCGCGGTACCTCGATATTGGGGTGCCGAGGTAGTTGAATGTCATCACCTGTTCTATTGGCTTGTTATCTACGCATAGTTTGCACCGTATGAGTCGGCGAGATGCTACTAGGCATTTGGTTTTGTCTATCGCGATCCGCATATTAAGCTCTTCAGCTGATTTTTGGAATGCCATCAGAAGTCTTTGCAGTTCGTTTTCGCTTGGTACCAGCAGGACAGCATCGTCTGCGTAACACACTATCGGGATTGTATGGTCGCCCAATCGATACTCAAGTCTGGTGGTATTGACGTCCTTGATAATCTCATCCATCACTACGTTGAACAGCATGGGGCTTAAACTGTCGCATTGCCTTATCCCGGTAGCAATCGGTATGTGTCGCGTGTATCCCTCTGGAACCCT
Organism: Coboldia fuscipes; assembly: GCA_001014335.1. Classification (NCBI taxonomy): domain Eukaryota; kingdom Metazoa; phylum Arthropoda; class Insecta; order Diptera; family Scatopsidae; genus Coboldia; species Coboldia fuscipes. The sequence goes on from JXOR01000202.1 coordinate 5,418, forward strand.
CACTTTCGTGATGGTTTTGAGGTTTAGCTCTGTGACTAGTCTCGTGATGTATTCCGGGACTCGGTGCGTAGTCAGGATGTTTTTTACGTCCGATAGAATCACTCTATCAAACGCCTTGGTAAGATCAACGAAGCATATAAAGCGAGGACCGTCAAATTCAATGGATTTCTCCACCAGTTGTCTAACCACGTAAATTGCGTCAGTGGTGCATCGATTTTGTCTAAACCCTTGCTGGGCATCCTCCAGGTTCACGTGTCTCTCGATTCGGTCACGCATGATACATGTGAGTACTTTCATTGTGGTTGATAGCAGCGTAATAACGCGATAGTTCCCTGTGTCTTGTATGGTTCCCTTTTTGAAGATGGGTATGGTGATGCTGGTTTTCCACTCATCTGGTATTTGCGTGGTTTCTATGATTTTCCGGAAAAGTTTTCTTAATTCTAATCTCAGATTTTGCCCTCCGTATTTCAGAAGTTCGCCGTTTATCTCGTCTATGCCCGCAGCCTTGCGGTTCATTATAGATTTAATAGCTTCGTCCACTTCATCAATAGAGACTGAGATCAAATCAGTCATTCTCACAGGGTCAGCTGTTGCTGTTCCTCGTGTCTGTATAACTGCTTAACCTAAAGCAAGAGTCAAAGCGTGGATTTGCTGTCAAAATAAAATTGGGCAATGGGTTTTATATGGTGTTACCCAAAACGACACTAGCGTGAAGCTCATTCAACCCAATTTTCAATTTTGACAAGTGTTTTCGATGATGGTGCCATCTTTTTATTTGTTTGTTTACATATTTCAGATTCAATATTCGTCAAGTAAATGGAATAGTCACGTATTTGATAATGTATCCGATTTGACAGATACGTGATTACTCCATTACTCATTACCTAACAAATTGTAAACAAAATACATATTGATTTATTGACGCTGCAGCTTCATTTCAGACATCACAGCGTTTATTTTAAAAGAGCGTGAAAAACTAAACTCTTCACGCTTGTTTTAGGTTGAGCAGTAAGCTTTCGAATTGGGTTTCCCATTCACGTGCGGTGAGCTTAGACCTGAGACAGAGTGGTTCTGTTTGTTTACTTCTCTTGATCATATTCCAAATTTCTCTCTGAGCTCCTTAAAGGTCGTGTTCCATTCTCTTTGTAACTTCTTGCTAATGTTCTGATTTTATGGTTCTTATTCGTGAGTTTACATTGTTTCGCATCTGTTTGTATTCGACAAGCGTTTGGGGTGACGGATTGGAAATGTACAGGTGGTATGCTGTCCTCTTTTCAGAGGCCAGATGTTTCACCTCCGGTGTATACCATGGTTTGTATGCCGATTTTCGGGCTCCTGTGTTCCTTCTCCCCACCGCTTGATTCGCTGCTTCTTTGATGTTCGTTTTCAGTCTTTGGCATGCTCTATTTGCGGAATCATTTTCATCGATGGGGTTGGTAGTAATCGTCTCACTTATTCTAGACTTATATCGCTTTCGGATACTTTCGGTGTTCAAAGATTCAATGTTGTATTTTTCCCAATTCGCTGTTGGTTTCTTTTGTGGTCTCAGGCTGATCCGTAGAATTCCCCGGACAAGCCGATGGTCAGTGCCTACGTTGCCTGAGTTTAGGCTTCTTACATCCAGTACAAAGTATCGCGGAACGTTTCTGGTTATGATATAATCAATACATGATTTCATTCCTCTGGAGTTTGACCATGTCACATTGCGTTGGGGTTTATGTGGAAAAAAGGTGTTGTTTATCCTCAACTCATTAAGTGTGCACATATCAATGAGTGCTAATCCGCTATCGTTCTGTACATCTTCATTATGCACTTGCATAACCTTTGGGATCATTCAGTTGCCGACACAGGCGTTGAAATATCCCAGTATATATACGCTATCTGTGTTTGGGAATTGGTCTAGTGTATTCTGCAGGTCGTCGTAGAAACTCGTAATATCTTCCTTGGGTCTGATAACGTCCGGTGCATACACAGAAAGAATATGCATCATTGTATCACCTTTCAAGGTCACGGCTAATATTCGTTCATTCACTTGCAGTATAGCTTCAATGTTCTGCTCAAACTTTTCGTAGATCAGAATCCCTACACCTGCGTGTGCTCTGATGTTGTTTGGCACTCCACTAAAAATACAGATATAGTCGGATAATTTCATTGTTAATGTTAATTTTCTCTATATTTATTTCTGATACTTGTAAGAACAAAGAAAGAACTGACAAAAACTATGTCAAAACATTGTAAGTATTTTTCACATAGGGATCTATGATAATAATTTCCGACTACATTACTAACAAATCCAACCTTATTGAGTACGGTAAAAATATAGGTTATATCTCCACAATAAAAATGCAACTGTTTTTGTTTGTTGCGACTTCATTTAATGTAGAGTAAACAAACAAACACATATCAAAAAATACTTCGTCAAAAAGATGTAATATTTGGTTTTTAAATGTAATTTGTTATTGTTTTTTTATTTATAATAGTTTTCTGGGTAATTATTAATTTTATCTTTAGTTGTTTTTTTTTGCACAGTTGGTTAGTACTCTAAATTTCGAACATTTTCATCATTTACTATGTGGGTCTAACTCTAAAGACCAAAAAGGTATAGGCGAAAATACTAAAATGCGATTATTTCAAAATACGGATTTTGCACTTACATTCTTTTGTCGGAGTACTGTAGAACCATATACAAATTAGTTTTCCCCCTTGTCTACAGACCATTTCTAACGCTGTTTAAAAATTGTATAGTACGATTTTTTCGTACTCGTTTATTTTCGACGAAAATGTATCTGATATGGCTAAACTAAGTTTGATATAAAATAACGATGCCATAATGTTCGATTTTAAAAATTGCATAGGTTTTAACTATGTAATAAAACCGTAGTCATGTTTATTTTTGAGCGATCAATTAATTTATTAATTTTAACTGGCGATCCTAATTTAATGCACTTGCGTTCTTTAATATATACATCTTTGAATTATGCATTTTGCATAAAAATCTGCGCTGACTGAAACTAAACGCAGCACTTGATTTACGCGGTTTTGATTTAATTTCTTTTCTTTCCTACACCTCAAATATAAAATTAAAAATTAACTCTTGCAATTAAAAAGATTTTTAAATCAGCGATGAATGAAAATTTTGCTGCTATATTATCGTCGGCTCGGAATCATAAGGGCATATGCGTCGTTTTGTAGTTTCGAGATAATCGCATTTAAAGATTATGCAGCAATATATTTCAAAACAGAAAAAAGTATTCGCAAAAGTTTCTTCTATGAGCTATTGGGACATTCATTGAGATACTAATTTCAAAAACTCATTAATAAAATAATATTAATTAAAGAGTTAATCGCATATTATTTGCATCCAGGGAACCACTTGATTGTAAATGTTGACCATTAATGAATTTGATGTTATTATTTTTATCAATTCAATTCAATTTAACAATTCCAACCTAACAAGGTCATAAGCGTCTCCTGAGTCCATGTGTGGAGATGGTACTAGCATATAAAGGACATCAATATCTATGTCCTGTGTAAAAATGATCCAAATCGGAGTTCTATCACCTAACAAGTTGTTCCAGAGTTTAAATACATTCTTTATTGTTTCCATTAATTATACGTCATTTAAGAAATGTCACACTCGATTATCTTCAAACTCACTTTTTCCACTTAAGATAGGTTGGAGCGACGATATATAGTATGGCTCATTCTAATCACGTGATAGGGCTTCGATGGTCTAGCATTACGAATATGTGTTGACCACTCCGTTTGACACAATATTTGTTGATTCTTCTTAGTTCTTTCATTGAGTTGATTTTATCCACCTCCATCTGTGTGTGACCGGTAATCTATTCGCCCAATAGAGGAGAAGTGTTGCAATGAGTCTGAAATTTGAAAAAACAAATATTACGTTATACAATAAATTTAATTGAAATTATTCACCTATCGCGATTTTGACCCCCACATGAATACAATAAAACATGCTGGACAGCTTCTAGCAATTGAATTAAGTTTTTCAAATAAAAACAAATTTCAATTTCATCAGATTCACGCCGTCCTTTGTTTCCATGCTAGATGTAGCATGTTCCTTGTCTCTTGGATTCATTATGGAATGTCAAATTATATGTAGTTATTTTCCTCGTATAGTAAAAACTACTGGTGTTGCTGCACGGCAAATAGAGCACGGCCTTGAAGGTTGAAAGTAAACGATTCGAATGAATTGTCTTCTTTAGCTTTTTCTTGTCTTCCTCCTTACGTTGCAGGGATAACTCCTTGTTTCTGTCATGTACATACTTGTAATAGTGTTTCGGGAAATGATGATATATGCTGGCGAATCTTGTCATTCACTTCCTCGGGAATCAAGCAACTGCAGAAACCACCTCTCTATCACCTGTTACGTCTTCATCAATTGGCTCTATCACCAATAAACATGCAATAATGGGGTTCCTTTGATTAAAAAATTCAAATTCATAACGATCTACATATGTAAAACAATCAAAAGGAAATATGGAAACTAAACGAATTTTTATATTATTGTAATTTATAAAAATATTTGCGGAACAATTGCAGATTAAACCCTTTTGGAAAAAAAGAATTATTTTAAATTTGTATTGAATATGCCCTTATTCTACAATTTTAAATTCTTCTTATGAAGATGTTGATAGATCAATGAATTTCTTTTACCTATATCATACAAAGTATTTTTATCTGTTTTTGTTCTTAAATATATAATGTTGTTTTTACGTTTTATAAGCATTTTATTATTATTCCTTAATTTCAAAACTATTTACTTAGTCTTGATTTGCGTGGAACCTATTCTCCGCGTAAATCGAGGGACGAATGTCTACAGTTCTCTGAAAAAATTATATAACTGCAAAACCATAGTTTTGAGATAATCGCGGTTTTTCGTTTCATTTAATAACTTTCTTATTCATTGATTTAGATTAACACTTTAAACTGTAAAAATGCTCAAAATGATGTTACTTAATCAAGTCAATAAAAGAAGTTTTAAAAAAATTAATAATTAAATAATGAAAAAAGGCTTCAACTCTTATATCGGAGTATGCTTCACTGCACAGAAGTCCTCCGAAAAAAGATTGTAAGTATTACTATCATTACCTTTTGTTGACGCCGTATTAAATATGATTATCAAAATACTCTAATAAAAAAGTGTAACTATTACTTACATCATTATAGTAGACGTATTATTGATTTCAAAACGACGACATTTGATTTTAAAATCAATGTAATTGATTAGTTGCATTGTTTATATGGAGTATTTCAGCGAACAGAATAGAATCATTGCACGAAAAAATCAATAAAATCAACAAAAAATTTAGTAACCAATGCCTTAGTACATATTTTTGTCACAATTGTCTGCGTATTGGTCGATCGGAATTGAAGATGTCCTAATCTCAGGAATGGTTCACCCTAGAGAATTTTGGTCAAAGAACGCAATGTTGAGAATAAAATTTTATGTAATTTAAGCCAATTTAAAAAAAAAGACATATTCCATCTGGTCACGGAATCAAAAATTACGTTTTAATCGTGTTATGATTGTTTCATTCTGCTTGTCATTAAAAATAGGTACGTTAAATCCCTAGAAACATTTTTAGAAAGTTTTCTGTATCACGGTTCTTATAGTTCTTTCAGAAAAATCAAGCCTAACCGGTTGATATCTTCTGAACAGTTCGGGGTTTTGTTTCAAAGAACGCTAACCTTTTTGTGTCATGGCAGGATCTCTTGTATTTGTTTTATTGCCTGTTCATTGTGCTCTTTCGGTAGTCAGGGTTGCTTTATAACGTGCAAACACTTTTCCAACGGTTGATTTATTGCAACCAACACTTTTTGCTCTCACTTAATGTGAACAATGTGGATTTTCATTGAATTTTCCGCGCTAAGTTAGCCAAGTTCGTTAACTGCCTTCGTGATATTTCCGCTTAAAACTCTGTGGAGTATCTGCCTAGTTGAGCTGATAGTTTGGCGTTGTTATGTGACTAGTACCAGATTCACTCTCCATTATTGAACTACCAGTGAAGATGCCAACACCCTTAATTCGGATGCAGATCCTCCTTTTGAGAGAACATTGTCACATGGGGGGAAGTTTAGCTTAGTCGCCATGTTGTCACCTGGCAGAAGGGATGAGAGATGATTAGCAAAATGTTTAACTATATTAATGTGGTCTGTTTTATGGTCTTCATGGTCAAATGTAGATAGTTAATGAGGCAATGAAAATTACAAATTTTGACCTTAATTAATTTAAATTTAACTTTTTTCTTTATAGGTCAGAGAAGCTCAATTACAAAAAGAATTGCAAGAAACTCGTTTGGCATTAATGAAGAAGAGCTGTAAACATTGCAATAATAAGATGGATAGCTGTAGTGCAACTGTTAATCATAGTAATGGCGATGATTGTGTGAGTATGACATTTATAAATATTTATGTAAATTTAGGATTTACGATAGTAAGAAACGAGTGGCGGCGCTTGTTTTAACTGACGATACGTAATCGAGTAGCTACAGCGAGACGAATTTCCTAACGTCATTTTAAATTTCATGCGATATTTTCTGTTACTGTAAAAACTAGGTTTGCTAGATTCATAGTATATTATACTACGAATTTTTATAGCAAATTTTTATTTAAAATTTGTGGAATACACTATTTTATCGTCGTCTAAATATTGAGGTTTAAAAATTGATATAATCAAATGATAGTTGAAGTACCAAGGTTAGCAAAGCTTAACTTTTTAGTTGAGAAAGAAGTTGACAGGGAATGAGGCGAAGCCGAGACTTATATGGGAAACGCTAACAGAATTGATTATGTCAATTTTTAGCACACAACATAGTAAAATGTGATTAACGGTACAAGAAAACACAAAATTAGTAACTTCAAACAAAATTTGTAGTTCTAATAAGTTAGAATGTTCGAATCCAAAATGTCTACTTTATCAGTTCTTTTTTTCCAAGATGTCTACTTTGCTAACTCCTTTTGTCATAAACTGTCAAAAATGGTTACTTTGTTTTCGGAATACTAAAAAATTTCGCTTTTCGATGCAAATCCGAGACACAAAAAGCGTCATTTTACAATGTTGAGAGCTAAAAAGTTTTTATAATCAGTGTGTTCCAAAATTTCAATCACAATTGGATTCTGATTAGCTAAAAGTACTAGATTCGAGGTGGACTACTGGATGTGAAAAGAGAAAATTTGTAGTGACAGTTTTTTATATATGTATACACTATGACAAAAAAAGATAGAAGCATCTAATTGTCTATTGTACCTTTCCCTTTTTTGTCAGCCTCAATAAATTTTGCTATGTCCTTGACTGGGACTTCTTTCAAGTCTCTGGTTGCTATAAAATAGGCCCCTAAGTAATGGCTTCTCTTCCTTGCCAATGCTGGGCATTTGGTTAGCAGATGAATTGTTGNTTTTGATTAGATTAGATAGGAAGACGGGTGGAGCTTCAAAGACTCCTGGCACTGAGACCTAAATGGTCTATTGTACCTTTCCCTTTTTTGTCAAATGACAGCCTCAATAAATTTTGCTATGTCCTTGACTGGGACTTCTTTCAAGTCTCTGGTTGCTATAAAATAGGCCCCTAAGTAATGGCTTCTTTTCCTTGCCATTGCTGGGCATTTGGTTAGCAGATGAATTGTTGCTTCACCGCAGTGTCGACGTCTGTTTGTTGTGCTTTTCCCTATTTTGTTTAGGTGGTAGTTGCACGAAATATGTCCGGTTAATGTCCCACATAGGATTCTCAATTCTTTCCTTGTAAGGGATATTACCTCCTCGGATCTGTTTGTGGCAAGCTCAATAAGGACCTTTGATTGTCTATGCCCCTCCAGTTCTTTCCACTCTTTGTATGTCCAATACTGGAGATTTTTGTCTATCTCCTGATTTAATATGACTCTATTGAACCCCCAAAGGGGTCCTGAACCCATATAGGGATCTTCTGCCCCTTTTTTGGCTTGATAGTCCGCTTCCTCGTTGCCCTCGTGTCCTCTGTGACCAGGAATCCAGATCAGAGTAACCCCGTTACTGCACCCTAGTCTGTTTAGGGTTCTATGACATTCGAGTACTGCTTTTGATCTGTATTCATAGCCAGTGCTTTAAGTGCTGCCTGACTGTCCGAAAGGATGTTTATCTTCCGACGTTAATATTCCCTGTCTAGCATGAGGGCGACAGCCTCTCTTATCGCTGTCAGTTCAGCTTGGAATATTGACGCCTTTTTGNATGACATTTGAGTACAGCATTTGATCTGTATTCATATGTAGCCAGTGCTTTAAGTGCCGAAAGGATGTTTATCTTCTGACGTTTATATTCCCTGTCTAGCATGAGGGCGACAGCCTCTCTTATCGCTGTCAGTTCAGCTTGGAATATTGACGCCTCTTTGTGAAGGGATATGTGTTTCCTGGTTCGGGGGCCAACTATTCCTACCCCTACACCACACTCCATCTTGGGTCCATCTGCGAACCAGAATTGCCAAGTAGGGTTCTTCATCCCATTCCTGTCGGCTAGGGATTTTAACTTCGTAGTTCATTCCGAAGTCTATGTTTGGGAAACTCAAACTGTCCTCTCCTTTGGTCATGTCCATTATGTTGGGGAGGTCTTTCAGTATTGAGAGATGTCCCTTTAGGTCACTACTCTTAAACCAGTTTAGTCTGTGTAGATCTAGGGCTTGTTTGGTTGCATCTGATTTGATTTTCAGATGCAGGGGCTCCAGGTTGAGCATTGCCTCCATCGTTGCCATTGGTGTTGTGCTCATAGCCCCTGTTATAGTTAGGCACGCTAGCCTTTGCACTTACTTACTGTAGTGTTTTTCTTCCTTGGAATTGATTTGTCTTAGGCCACCAAACCAATGATCCGTAGAGGATAATTGGTCTAACCATTTGTTTGTAGGTCCAAATTGCCATTTTCGGGGAGAGACCCCATGACTTCC
>JXOR01001369.1:0-72389 GCA_001014335.1 Coboldia fuscipes
ATATAAGAATAAATACCACCACTTAATACCACACTCACTGAGTAGGAACAAATTTGCCACCGCAATGAGTTACGACCCGTTTAGATGCGTTCAATTCTCGTTTTCTTCTTATATGTGTGTATATACATAATCTTTTGCTGTGAGAAATGTTCGACGTAGATGAATGGATCTCAGAGTCAGATACCGANTTTGCAATATACCCATTTCTTCAATTTTCATAAGATCTCTCTGAATGGATGAATTCTACAATTTAATAGGTGATTCTGTACAACATATATGCAACTATATATTTCCTCTAGTTTCATATGAAAATTGAAAAATCAATATATGACCAATTTATAGGATTCTCTTTTCTTATGGGAATTTTTTTTGCAACTTAGACGAGAAGAGAGAGGGATAGGACGTGCGGCAAAAATTGGCAAATTAAATTGGCAAAATTAGGATCGATAGCACGCTTCTATTTAGGTAAATAAACACAAACAAATTGTTGTTACTTTAAAGATGGCGTACCGTCAGTGATGTCTAATTTTTTCAGATGATAAATACACATATGAATGAAGTTGTCTGACAGACTGCGAATGACTGTGGAAAGCAAATGGTACGATGAATGTAAATGTTGAGAACGAGGATAGGAGAGTTATAAACAAAAAATTAACAATTCGAAAGAAAGATAAGAAAAACATCATAAAATCAAATCTAATATTTTTACTTGGTGCCTAGAATACTGTTTGATTACAACCGAAGAAAAAGAAAACATGGCTTATCCCGTGAGTGCGAAATTGATAAGTTTTAATTGACGATTTCATCGATGACTTAATTAGTTCATTCAAGGTCTTATTAATCACTATTCGTTGTACTTTTAATAGGGTGCTCCTGGTGGTTTTGGTGGAGGATATGGTGGCTACGGCGGACAGCCGGGCGGTTATGGACAACCAGGTGGATACTCTGCACCGCCGGGTGCTTATCCGCCACCCAATCAATCTGTGAATCCACAGGTGCAGCAATGGTTCTCCGCCGTGGATAAAGATCGTTCGGGAAAAATAAATGCCGCTGAGCTTCGAGCTGCTCTAATTAATGGCAAAGGACAACAGTTCTCAGAAGATTCTTGCAATATGATGATTTGTATGTTTGATTTAATGACATCGTTACTATATTTACAGTCAGTAATTCTAATCTAATTGTAGCAATGTTTGATCATGATAATAATGGAACGATTGATATCAATGAATTCGAGAAACTGTACAGCTACATTAATCAATGGTTGAGTGTATTCAAAACTTATGACCGCGATAATTCCGGTCATATTGATGAAAATGAATTACTCTCTGCTTTGAGCCAAATGGGATTTCGGTTTTCACCTGATTTTATTAAATTTTTGGTAGCCAAAAGTGATCCAACGAATCATAAGGAAGTGTCAGTTGATCAATTTATTGTGTTATGCGTAAAGATTCAACGATTCACTGAAGCATTCCGTGTACGAGATACTCAACAAAAGGGTGTTATAACGATCGCTTTTGAAGATTTTTTGTCCGTTGCCCTATCTTGTTAGTAGACAATTTCAAATTGCCTTAAGATGCAGCTGAGCGTTATTAATAATAATCTCAACATTCATTTTTTTTATCAAATTTTAAGTTATTTTTATAGAATGTGTTGTTAATTTGTATGTACTATACGTTTTATGTAACGCCGTTTCCATTTGCATTTTGTTTAATAACTAACAGCATAAGAGAAATAACTATAATAAATATATTCAACGAATAAATCTAATCTAATGATTATTTATTTACTTGAAAACAGGAAGGGCATAAAACGCAACAATACTTTATTTCTGTTATAGATGTTATACTTTTTTAGCTTCAGCTGCTGGTATCGTTGAAGGTCTTGATTTAGTTGGATCATATTTGTATGTTTTGACTAAAGGTCCAGTTCCAGCCTTTTGGAAACGAATTTCGTCTATGCGTGTTCTTTCTTCCAATTCCTTTGTGATTTTCATATTTGTCCATGCTATAAAATAAATGAAATCTTTTATTATGTTATCTTTCATATGATATATTGAAAATTTCCTTTACATTCTTTCATTCCAGCAACGAATCCCTTTCGTTTGATCGGTAATGTCTCTGATGTATGAGTAACCATACGTTCAATTTTAAAATAATCTCGCACGGAAGGAATTTTCAGAAAACCGACCTTAAATAATTATCAAACTCATAACATGATTTCAATATAATTAAGTCTATAAGATGTTATACCTGTGCTAATGAAATAAAATTACTGCAAGCCCAATAACAGAGGATCGCACCTGGAAAATTCATTGTAAATGGGAAAATAATAACTGGTATTGCTCTTAAAACATATTTCATTGTTTGCATATTCTGTGCTGATAACCGAGCACTGTCAGTTCCCAATTCAATTGTTAGAAATAGTGTGGTACTGGTAATTACTGGTAATAAGAAATATGGATCTGCCATTGTTAAGTCTGTGAACCAAAATAAACCACCATCACGCATAGATTCAACGGGAGCGTTTGCCATTCCTCGCAGTCCCATAAAGAATGAAATGAAAAGAGGTGCTTGTGCTAGAGGCACCAAAAAGTTCTTCAACGGATTTAAATCCTTTTCTTTCATAAATATCATCATTTCTTGTGCATAACGTGCTGCTTCTATGGCATTTCCTGACTGTCTTGCTTCCGTCATTTTCAATTGAAGTACTTGCATCTGAGGTAAATTGTTATTCATTTTGGCTGCATTTCGTTGAGCCAAAATTACTAAAGGAAAAATTAATGTACGCACAACTATTGTTCCTATGGCTATTGCTCCCCACCATGGTATATCACAAGAAATGTGTAAGAATTCCATGCATTGTTGAATCATTCCGACTGGTGACCATCCCCCTAGGCCTAGAGTTTGAATTGGTGGCTCTGCTCCTGCGACGAGCTCAACTACTGTAGGTGCTGTAATTGTTTCAATTACAGGAGCAATTGGAGCCTCAGGAATATTACTAAATATTTCTGACCCGGCATTTGATTCTGGTGATGAGCCTTGACACTGGACAATTGCTGCGGCCGCCAAAGCACCATGACTTTTGTATGAGTAGTTTCCAATATTTTGCCATAGTGTTGATTTTTCATTTGATCTAGCAACAAGACTAATAGGTTCTTTGGCTACAGTTCGTTCCTGAAAGGCAAAAGCAAGACGATAATAAGGTTAGAACTTCTGTTGTTATTGAAAACATACCGTGAATTTATTAATGCATTTCTGCACCACAGTTCTTGATAACAGACTGCGGCACCTGTGAAGCATCTTTAATCGTTTAATGCAATGTATCCTTAACTTTCGTGAAACAGATTATGTAAATTTTATTAAACACTCCGGAAAAAAACACTTCACATTCCGGTCCACAAAAATAATATTTTACTTTTTTAACGTATTGGCTTCTACATGAACTCCACTACATTTGCCGCAAATTTTTAAAAAAATATTGGGATTGATAATTTGGTGCGACAATTGAACATGGATTTTAAAAGAAAGCGCAAATTATTGGTTTCTACTTTTATTGCATTTCCTAATAACTAAATTTTACAAAATTCAATTAACTTGTTTAACATCATCATAAATCTTGGATGACAACGTATTTGCTATTGTGACTTGGGCACTCGGCTTCTCAGACTCCTTTGCAATATGATAATGTTTCTGGCGTGTAGATTTTATCTTAAGAGGCATGAGGGGATTGGGATTTCCAGTCTCCTCGACAATAAACTGTTTTAATAGAGGCGGTAATTCAATCATCGATGGCAGAATTTTCTCTTCACGTTTTTGCTTAATTGAACAATATTCAGCTTCCTCCGCCTTTGGTATCAACCGATAGTCTGCTTTATAACTTACACTATTTATTTCAATTAGGTTGGGATATGTTATTCCTCGAAAAGTCTTCTCCACTGTTACTTTTACTTTACGGACTTCCTAAAAGGGTAATAAAAGATTAGTAAGTACTTCATGAAAGATATGTCCCATTAAAATACCTCGTTAGGAAGAGCTTCTACTTTTACAATTTTCATAAAACATGGTTCTTGGTATCGCTCAAACATACTTCTGGTTACAATGCGGCCTACTCCAAAGTTCTTTAGATTGCCCACGATTTCCCATAAAGTTTTTCCTCGGAAATCTGTCGTTCTTCCAACATATTTGATTACTGTACCCATTTTGAATAAACTGCTATACAACAAGCAATTAACTGTATGTTCGTGTAATTAGCTAACTTAAACAACTAATAACATGTGTTGAGAAAAGAGGAACACAGATTATTTTATGAGAAAAGAATGATTTTTTTATTTATTTTGATTCAATTTTTGCCTCTAAAAGTAAGGTTAAGGCAATGTTTTCATTTGGTTGGTACTGAACAAGTTCTACAGTTTCCAAGCGATAAATTTTAAATCGCAATTATCCAAGATTCTCACCTATTTATCGCGGAATTGAATTTATAATTGTAATATTATATTTTAGGATCAGAAACTGTTTCAGGCAGAAAAACCAATTTGTCAAGGTAAGAATAGGATATCTAAAATTATATCTGTAATTTATGTGATTTATTACCTGAAAGTAATTGAGAAAAAATGTACAACTTTCATTAGGTTTTTTCATTAAACTATATTTATTTGAATTTAACCCTTACTTAACGATATAAAAATTTACATTAAATTACTAAGTTTAACTGTAATAGTGTCAAAATGTTCACTATTATTATATTGTGTTGAGAGATTTACGATGCTATAAACACCGATTATTCTTCTCTACTATTTTTAAATTTATTCAAACGTGATTTCTCATTCATATCCGATACCGTTAATTTAATCAAAAATATATTATTCCTTTATTATTATATTGAAAATTCAAATGGAAATATAAACTTGTTTGATTTATAACAACAAAACTAAAGCAAAATATATAGTTAATTTTTTTTATCTGAATAAAGTGTGTCTCTCCTTAATTAATTCTTTTTTCGATTAAATTTCTCATCTTCATTTAATTCATTATTTACATTTATAGTAATAAACGATGTGTTTGCACTTTAATTTCATCCTTATTCTAGTTTTTCTATTTTTTTATTCTCAAACCGACTACTGTATACTTGTTTACGGTGTTCTCTATCGAGTATCGGATTCAGGACAGATTCCATTCGTCTAATGCGATCCATAAATCTAGAGCGATCGCGACATATTTGCTCCCAAGGACCTTTCCGTGCCTTACGATAAGCGTAATCCCATGCAACAATCTCATGAACACTCGGCTTCAAATTGAAACGAACTCTCTGAAAAAATAATAACGGAAATTTTTATTTTAGTTATAGACATTTCAATATTCTCTTATAATACATATTAATATATAATAATAAATGAATCACAATTAACTGTATGGTGATCAGTGTGTTATAGGTTTTTCCCCATTCATATAAATCAATGACTCTGTTATTATAACAGCATTATTATGAAAAAGTGATCGAAATTGTCTTCAAATATTTAAAATTTTCATCATCCAATACAAATATGATAATTTAAAGGCTGACTCTTTGTTACTTATGAACTTCGCCAAGTACTAATTACTCTCAAAAAAGCAAACGACGCATTTTAAACTGATGTAATAATTTAAATCAGAAGGAAATTAATTTACCACACAATGGAAAAATAGAGTTTATTGTTGTTCCAAAGTGAATAATCGTTTTACAATTGAATTAACTTTGCATGTATGTATACAACAAAACAATAACGTACCATTATTGGTGTGTATTTAATTATCAATGTAGAAATGTTCGGGTGATAATTAATAAATTGATTCAAATCTGATTCGTTTTAATTTAAACTTAAGTGGATTCCAAAAAAAAATGCCACACGTGAATCTCACATTTATTTTCAATAATATAATTTCCTGACGACAGGGAAGGTAATAAAATGATGGCAACTAATTAGTACTAAATGAATAATAATTCCATATAACATGTAAATATTAACCTACTATTTAGTTATTTCACAAGATAGAAGAATATTTTCATCTATAAATTCCTAGAATAAATTATTCCAGTCTCATAAGCCAAACATGCAGTATCTACTATAAGCGACCAAAAGGTCTCTTATCAAACGTTGTAATGTACGATGTGAATTTGAAAACGTAGGCAACACAGTAGTTTAGTTCCAAATTCCAATTTTACGTAAAACGACTGCATTCACCTTTAGTTTTATTAAAACCAATCGTTCGTTTTTTACAGGTAAAGTTTGGCTTATCACACGACTTCAATTATCGTCAGCTGATCACCATTAGTTAAAAATTATGATGTGTGATGATGATCAAGCACTACCCACACAACAATCAGTTCAACTTAGTATTAGATTACAAATAAAACTCACCTTTCGATCTTCGAATCCAGAATCAATTTGATCTGCTGAATTTTGATTGGTAGTTATTGGACTCTTAATTAGAACTGTAATTTCATTATCACTATTTGCATAATCATTCTCTTCCGACATGGTAGATTCATCATCTGAATCTTCTAAATCAGTTTCAGATTCAACAATATCATCACTTTCAGGCCATTCCGAGTTGTAATCATTTTCCAATTGATCATAAACAGTACCGCTTGTTGAAGGTTCACATTCATCGTCTTCAAAACATATGAAACTATCATCACTACATTCTGATATTTGTCGTTGTCGGGTTCTTGGTAATAATAAACCACTATCTGTTGCGATACCCGCTACATTCCTCAATGATTCTAAAGCATTTTGCGGTTCCCTTAAACTGGTCACGTCTAACTCTGAATGAGTGCTAAGACGATGATTTTTTCTTAGCATATGCGATTGTAATGAGATCCTTCGGTGATGCGGTTTTTCACGAGTTAAAGCTAATTGCTGATCATTCATTGGTATATAGAAAAAATTTGGATTAAATTCCGTTGTTGTAGGCGATGCCATTGTTTCTATTTTTGTATGCACTTTGGACACATTTAATTTGTTATTTGATCGATCCTTTTTATTGCAAACACTAATTCCCCATTGAGGTAATCGTTTTAAATTTTCACTAGAATTATTTGTATTCAATTTTCGCTTTCTTCGACGGCGTTTCTTACATATCCTCTTTTGCACTGTTTCCCATTCACTATTATTATCATGTTGCTTATAAGCACACTGTTGTTGTACATGTTCGTTTAGGATTCCCAAGTCCTTAGTGTCATACGCCTTGTTTGTTTTATTACATTTCTTTTGTTGTTTGTTACTTTTCGGGCTTACGTTACGTTTTCTATTACGTTTGCGAGATTTCTTTGTCTTTCCTACCGGATGCATCGTGTGGACATCTACAGTGTTCGTTTCCAGATCTGAATTTATTTCAAATGTTTCACTATTTCTTTTAGGGGTCCTGTCTTTGGTTGTATCAGGTAACTCTGTTACTATATCTTTCTCTTTCTCTTTTTCTTTTTCTTCCATTAATCTATCACAACAATCATAATATTTATCATTTAATGATGTTGATATTTCTTGTGGGTGAGAGCATTCAGATGCTAAACTAAATTCATCAATTTGATCTATTTGAACAAAGTCGTCCGGATCTGAATTATCTGTTGTCATTATTAGCTGCTCAATGTTTGAAGATATTTTCATGTTATTCACCTGTGACATTAAATTTAACGAACCATTCAGATTGTTACCAACGAAAATATCACGGAGGTAATTGAATGGTTTAATCCAGCCAATGGTTGTCCTTGACTCCATCGTTTCTTGATTGTCAAGTGAAGGCAATTGATCAGTGAATGTTGTCTTGTTATCGTTAGCCACAAATAATGATGTAAAACGCGAAAACTTTGCTGCAATGCCATTCAATGTAGTTGTGCTGTATTTCACAGCTGGCACAAATTGATACGATTGATCCATTGGATCTTGTAGTAATCGTGATCCAGTCGGTGAATGGTAATTTAGCTTATGACCGTCACTTCGGTTGCAGTTCAAACTATGTCTGCTAACTTTTTGATCAATACCGCCAAACATATTGAATGTTTGATATCTAGAATTATAAATTAGAAAACAAATTTAGATTAATATCCTGCCGATATGGGATTATTCATCACGTAAATTCAACATTCAGTGATGATGTAATTGTTTTCCTATCTCTTTCACACTTACAATTGTTTTTAAAGGTGGTTTGAATGTATTGTAGCTCTCTTCAATGAAAAATTGCGTGTGTAGGTGTCGAATTAATTATTATAAAATTTATCTGCGACGATACAGGTTTTATTATGTTGTTCGCGTTAATAATGATATGCGACGAAGTTGGTAGAATATTCCGAGATGGAATCAATATTATATTTAACTAAATAAGACTATGAATAATATCAAGTTATTTGGAATTTCGTTACGTTAGTAAGTTGTTTTGTAACTTTGAATATTCCTAAATGATTTTCGATATTTTTGTATATTCTTAATTGGGTAGTAAATCAATATTATACTGATCTTCCAAAATGCACTAATTAATTATTAATTAAAGTCCAGGTATATTATATATGATAAACACAAAATGTGTAATTCAATCACGACATTTTGGAAGATTTCATATAAAATAACAAAACTAAGAGGTGTAGTTGCTTAAGCCATCTTCAAAGTCTTTCTTCTATGACCATTAATTAAATTCATTCGATTCATATTATACACAACGAAATTGCAACTATCAATAAATGCAGAGTCTTTGCTCCAGTCCATTAACACTTTGATGGTCTTAATAGATTGCAACTTTTCTTTATTCTTTCCACGTCCTTGATCGACCAATTGATGACACAACAAACTGCTCTTTGACTCAATAATTGGTTCACAGTTTTTATTCGTATTTACACAACACCGTTTAGAATTTCCCTTGCTTGAATAATTTCCACAGATATTTGAATCACTGAATTTCCTTTGTCCGTATGATTTGTTTATTATTTCACTTGGAATCTCCATTTTTCGAACTGAAAAAAATTGTTGTAACAAAAAAATTGAACACTTTACATCGCCATATTGAAATTGTAAATGACTGAAATAATGCGCGGATTGCCTTTTGATTCATCGGAATCAATCTTTCGATTCGCTCGCTCAAGTGTAAACGGTTCTATTCTTTGCCGTGCGATCGGCCCATAATACCACCTTATAATATTGATTAGAATCGCGCATGGTTTGAGCGCACGTTCACATGCATGTTTCGCTGTACTTGCTGTGCCGCGGTGCTTAAGTCGCGGAATTTTATCGTCATATGAGTGTTGATTAAATACTATTTAAACAGTTAACAACCATGTTGAAACTGTCAGGAATGTGGTGCATCCTTGCTCAAAAGGGTTGTAGAATAGTGCGGGCCATAAAACAAATTGAGTTGACTGGTTTATGGTGGCACAACGGCCACTTAAATTTCCATGAATTATTGCATCAGCATTTTTAAGTACAAGCAATTGAATGCAGAGAGCGAGCAAATGAGAAAGGAGGCAAATGAGAAATGTTAATCCTTTTAGGAATGTTTATTACAGGGACACATTCTAATTGTAAAAAGGGTTCAGGTAGAAAGAATCAACACTTTTGATTGGTAAACGTGATGAGTGGGGGCAACTACATTGACAAGGATATTGGAATCAGTTTTGGTAATTTTACCGGAAATAATTCACTCTCGTTTCAATTTCCAACTCGTGCGGTCGTCATTTAAAACGCTGTGAAGCTGTCACATTTCGCTGTCAAATACAAATAATATTTTTTCTGAAATTGTAATTTGTCAAATAATAAATGAAATTTTTTTTTCAAAATAATGTGTTTTTTCAACTTGGATTAAGTGCATTTTTTAATAAAACTCGTGTCGCAAGCTCGTGTCGCAATCAGAAGAAGTGTTTGAAACAAGGATATTAATGTGTTGTGCGTGGTGATATTACTAAAGTGGTTTATAGAATGCAATTGATGATTTCGGGAATGCCTACTATAACATTGTGCCATGGACCAAATTGAATCGGTAAGTTATGGTTGCCAATTATACCCAGCCTGATGCATTCATTTTACGTTTCACTAACCGAATCTGATCTCTGTACCTTCCTTAACCTTCCTATTGTCTCTTATACCTGATGGACCATCGTACCGTGGTTTTATTTGCCTTCCAAAGAATGAAATTTTATCAGCGTTTGCAAACAGAAACTGGTGTAAATGGTTAGAAAATTTTTTATTTAGTTTCGGACATTTATAAAAGCTGAGCGACTGGGCACAATACGTGTTCTTTTTATGTAACACGAGGTGCCTCTTCATTAAGATTTCTGCTTTTGATTTGTTGTGTTGTGGACACAAACTGATATTTACTCTCCCGCGATATTGGTAAGGAAATGTGGAAGTAGAAATGTAGAAGCCACCTCGTGTCTCATAAATGTGGCCTCTTGTTCCAAGCCAGTAGTTCAAATTGTAAATGCGACATTTACCCGGTTTTCAAGTATCACTTTTTTTCTCAATTCCAACTGGGTGATATTGTCTTGTGCGAAGCAAATAATACACACTTTGATTAGTCATTTATAAAATTTGTTACATATCTAGGATTTGCTACGAATCTGATGAACGTAAAACTTTGGCTTGGGCCCATTCAATTCCCACTAAATCAGCTAATACAATTTTACCGGTAGCAACTTCCATTAAGCGATACAGTGGTGGCATTCAAAATCAGGCCATTTTTATTCAATTGTCGCTAGTTATTTCATTTTACAGTGTGTATTAAATAGATGATTTTTTTCAACAGTTTTATGAAATCAGAATCAATTAATTTTTACGAGAAATTCCGTCAATGGAAAAGTTATGCTACGGCAAACATAACCAATACAAAAATTTCTCTGGCTAATATTAGAACATTTCATAGAATATGGGCAAACCGTTTCCAACAATTGTATGCGGATGGGTTTACGGTTTTGGTAAGAAAGTCATGGTTTGGTCTTGAGTTCCTAGTGAAATTTTATCATCAAATATTATTTGTTTTTCAACAACAAACGAACTCAATTTCAAGGAACAAAATGACTTGTGATTTCAGCCATAAATGCAATCTAAATAGTTTGAATCCAGAAATAAGATCCAATTAAATTAAAATTAACTACACATAAGAGATCAGTTATGTTAAGTTTGACTTTAATATAATTAATCTATTCTATAATATTAATATTTTAATTGTTGAATTATTCTTTTTTATATTTGCCTATTGGTCATCTTTAAATGCGCGTCTCTGGATATTCACATAAAATTAATTCTTGGATGGGATGTGGATAAATATGAAATTTGATGTTAATTACCATAGCAAGAACAATTTGAATTCCTAGATTTGTCCGATGTCGATGATAATGAAAGAACACATCTTGCCACAGCTCTTTATTCAAATCAATCCATTCTTTTGTCTTCATCTAACAATGATATAGCAAATTCGTCTTGCTCATCAGCGATCTCATTAAATCAAGATGCTTCAGCATCATCGCCCAATTCTTCTGGCAATATAATAAATGCATCGAATCAAAATGCAATTGATGCATCTGCCTCTAGACCATCGTCCAATATCACAGTCAACTCCTATGATTGTGAGAATTCGCAAGATTCGAAGCAGAATAACAGAGCTAACTTGAATCAGTGGCAAGGATACTCAGCTGGTAAGCAATTTTATTATGTAATTTTCGCATTTAAAGTAAATATTAAGTAATTTAAATGTAATTATGTTAATAATATTGTATAAGCATTTTAAATTAATCAACATAATTGTGATTAATCCTGTTTTAGCTAATTAAATCATATAATTTGATGCATGTTAATCTAAGCTTGCTTCATAAATAATGGGTACCAGTTGTAAAAATTATCATTTTTACAGAACATATTACAAAGTTTTATTGTTCTATAATGGGAATATTTGACAAACATTTAAATTTAATGCTGGCATTTTGCTTGTATAACAATATTACATTTTGTTTCGATAGTATTATGTTATCAATTTATGTACATATACGTAACTGCTGTGCCAGCAAATAACACACACAAAATCCCATTTCATTCATCTCACAAAAGCACTATATACATATTGGATGAAGTTCAACATTGATATATCTCTAATATTTTTCTTTGCTTCATCTATGCATTAACATATCTTTTATTCCTTCATACAAATATTCGACTATAAATATTATGCAGATTACTTATGTTTCTTTTCAATTTCTTTTTATTTGTTTAATTCAACAGTAGACATTGATTACGAACATATAGCGAGAACTGATATAAAAAAGCAGCAAACTGACAAAAATATTGAATACAACAATACGGAAATAAGAACTGAAGTGATGGATCAATTTATATCACCGCCGTATAATAACCAAATTCAACAACATCAAATTCTGAATCTTCCAATATATCAAATTCAAAATCAACAACAACCACATCCATTCGTTCATTCGAATCAATCGCAACAGCCAATAAATAACATTCCATCTCAATTCTTGTATAATACGCAATATAATGGTGGCCAATTGTATCAAATTATGCAGAATCCTATGGGAATGTACTACCCACCAGCACATGGTCAGGCACATAATCATTACTTACCGCAAATGGCGGGAGGCTTTATACCAGCTGATGGCAATCAAATACCAATGGCCATGAATGAGCATAGTCCAGTAAAATTGACAAATGCAAATATGCCATCGAATAATATAAATCGTGGCGGTCGAAAACTGCATAAACCAATGCGTGGTGGTGCTAATACTCAATACAATCGTAATAATAATCATCGTGGCCATCATCAGAATCAACAACAATCACAACAACACAATCAACATCAAGCTCTACAGCAAATGCATATTGATCGTCAACAGACCCAACAAATGGTTGAAGGTGCCCCATTAAACTTTAATCCATTTTATCAACCATACCATCCAATTTATCAACAAGGTTCCCAAACTATGGCAAACCATCAAGTGATTTTAACAGGGCCAATGCAAATGTACCCATATAGTTTTCCGATGCAGATGGTTTCTGTCCAAAATATGCCTGAATTTCAAACAATGATGAATAATGATAAACCAGTTGAAGAACCAAACAATACGGTTGCTCCTAATCAACAATGGGCAAATTCATATGTCCCGCATTTATCAGATGAAGATAATAATGTTCCTGCAATACCTCAAGAACAATCAGGTTTGGTCGAGAATGAAGTTAATATGGGAAATTCAAATGAAATTCCAATTGAATGCCAAACTGCACAAATTGAGATTGTACAAGAATGTCCGGCTAGTCCAGGTGATCATCAAACGGTTACCACCAAAGATATTGATCATAATATGCCAGAAATAAAAACAGAATCATGTGAAAGTTTACCGAATTCAAAGGAAAACAGCATCAACGATTCAGGTGTTTGTACCACATATGATAACGCTGAATCTAGTTCGACTAGTGGAATTGTATCTGCTAATGATATCCAAACACAAGGATCAGATATCAACTCAACAAATGATGATACAATCAACGATATCAATAAGTTGACAAATAATAATATAACATTTGAACCAAGTGAATCAAGTGAAAAGAAATTGAACAGTGATAACATTGATAGTGTGCCAATAGAAAGTCAATGTGTAAATACCGTTCAGAGTTTAAATAATAGTTTAAATAATTTAAGTGATAACAGAAACGTAGATAATCAAAATAATGCAAATGTCGAACAGTTAAAAGATTTATCATTATATGAACATAGTGACGATAGTTTGGCACAGAAACAATCAAATTATGTACAGGACAAACAAAATAGATCAAGATCATCATCATCATCAAATGAGGATAAAAATAGAATGTTATCCAACGAATGTATATTATCAACTGAAAATGTGCCAAATACAAAAAATATGGAAAATCATGTTACTGAAAAAGAGTCACAATCAACAGAAAAAATTAATAAAGCAATGAAAACTGATTCAACAAAAACATCTCAGGAGTCAATCAGTAGCGCTGAATCAAATGCAAGCCAAGTAGTTAATAAGCCACAAATGTCTTGGGCTCAATTATTACGTACTGATACAAATGTGAATGAAGAAAATAATAAGAATAGCGTGTCAAACGGTAAAGTGATAAAACCGATAAATGGAGTAGTGCAAACGAGTGTTTCTAAAAAAATACCAGAAAAAATAAGTGCGAATCATAAGGACACAACAACAGTGAAACTAATTGATTTTTGTGCAAAATATAAACTTGATACTGATGAGATTAGTTTACGTCCAAAAGGATTCATGAATCGATCAAACTTTTGTTACATGAATGCAACATTACAAGCGTTATTTGGTTGTGCTCCGCTAGCTAATTTATTAAGATCATTGGTTCCATATTTACCAGCATTGAATGAAGAGTTACCAGCATTAAACGAATTTGTACAACTTGCAAATGGATTTACTTCATTGCCACACGGTTCAAAATTACAAAATAACCGTAATTTTAAATCGAAAAAGAACTCAATGACTCCTGATGTGGTATGTGATCCAGCTGTACAACCGACTGGAGTCTACAATCTTTGGTTGGCCACTAAATCACACGTTGGTCGTCAAGAAGATGCTGAAGAATTCCTTGGTTTCATTCTCAACAAACTCGACGATGAAATGCTTGAAGTAAGTCAACACTATTTAAATAATTTATTTTATTATTCTTTAATTCGTCACAGTATTAGTCAGCAAACTGTAACAATTTCCGTAGACAATTTGCGTTACATCTGTGATATAGTAAATCATTCTTAACGATTTGCTAACCGAGATTATACTATTTTTGTATAATTTTAATCAGCTAGTTATTTATGATAATGCATTCATTGATTTTAAATTGACTATCAAGATAATACAATTTTCCATGTGAAAATTACCTTTTGTCTTGATCGTTGTCAATGAATACGTACATCTTTTCTGATCAAGTTTATTTTGAATTATTACAATGATAACAGTTAATGGGAGAAAAAACTAACAAATTCACTTATTTTCTTATTTACTTTCCAGATTTTGAAGCTCGGTAATAAGACAAAGACTGAACCATCCCCATCTAATGGTGATCTTAATGGTGATTGCGAATCAGATGGTGACAGTTGGCAATTAATCGGCAATAAAAATAAAGGAGCGATTACACGAAGTACTGAATACGCGCCAACACCGATCAGTGAAATTTTCCGTGGTGAAACACGTACACGATTAGTAAAAGAGGGTGATACATCATCTGATGTGATTCAACCGTTTTTAGCATTACAATTGAACATTGAAAAAGCTTCGTCTGTTAAAGAGGCACTTGAAATTATGACTGGTCGCGATAAAATTGAAGGTGTAACATGCAGTAAAACCAATCAAGAAGTTGCTGCTTGGCAACAAATCAGTTTGGAGAAGCTACCTGCCGTCTTAATATTACATTTAAAATGTTTCGACTATCGTGGAAGCTGTACCAAAATTGTTAAAAATTTCGATTATCCAATTGATTTGAAGATTGATGCAAGTAAGTAACCACTTCTTTCGAATTTTTATATGAATGCTATTTCAATTTTTAATATTAGATATGATTTACTAACTGGAGTTTTAATTTTATTTTGTATCATATAGAAATATTATCAGCAAATGCCAAACGTGGTAATCCAAAACAGAAGCAATATAAATTGTTTGCTGTGGAGTATCATGATGGAAAAGAAGCAGTAAAAGGGCATTATTTGACTGATGTATATCATACCGGATATGGTCAATGGCTAAGGTATGATGATAGCTCAGTGAAGGCAGTGAATGAAACTGTTGTTTTGCATCCACGTGAAAACAAAGTACCATACTTGCTATATTATCGACGATGTGACACAATTGCAACTCCAATCACACCTAATCAGCCATCTCAAACTGTAAGTGCTCCAAATAATCCAAATACTAATCATAATAGTGCGCCTACATCATCGAAAAATCGTCGTACGAATGGAAAATAAATAAAACATCATAGTTTATATTGTTGTTTTTGATGGATTATATGATTTTTTTTTAAATTATAAAGCAAACTAAAATATAACAATTAGTTAATATCGTAGATTGTTTTAAGATCGATGATTGATCTTCAAGAAAGATTAAAAACATATAAAAAATTATAAGATATTTATGTTGTTTTCATCGCTAAAATATGCGATATGTGTTTAGTTCTTCATTTATCCTTTATTTTAATTTAATTATTATTTGTAAAAGGGTCTTTAAAAAAAATAATACAAAATTTAATTATGTTTAAAATATTATATCAAATAACATCATTTCTCTGCGTACAAAAACGCATGTATTTATTATAATTAATTATGAATTTATGTTTTATAAGTTTAATCGTATATCATCCTTTGGAAATGGTAAAATTATCTTTTTAAATATAGTCAGATTCATTTTTTATATAATCATGAAATTTGAACAAAAAGGAATCGTGTTTTTTTATTTGCTGTGGAAGATATAAATTTCTTTGATACATTAAGATGAAAAGAAGAAGCAAATAATATATAGAAATTAAGATGTTTTTTTATTAAATAGAAAAAGAAAAGGAAAAAAACAAAAGGATTAAAAGTACTCACTATCAAATATCAGTTTCTTTCGGAATAAATTGAATAAAAATCCACTATTAATTATGGTGATTGTGATCATACAATAATGATCAAATTATTTAGTTGACGATGCTTAGTTCCGTTGTATAAGCAAAGATTTAAAAGAATAAAAATAATTCTAATGTGAATAGAAATTTGTTGATTCTTAGTTAATGGCAAATATGATATGAATAATAATATTTAATTTAATGTGATTATTGTTAATAGTTGAGAGATAGAGAGATGTAGAGGTAGAGAGAGAGAGAGAATAGTAACAAACAAATTCTATAGTGCCGCTGCTATAAATAAAAAGCGAAAATATTAAGACTTTGAAAATTTAAAAAGTTTGTGGTAAAGATTTTTTTTTTAAATAAATTACAGAATACAATTAATTACTAATAGATTTACTCATGCCACAATGATTTACTAAAGCAAGAAAGAAGAACGGGAATGTTCAAAGAAATAAAATTCAATAAAAAACAAATTAAACTGATAATCAAATTCAAAGATTTTACATTAGAATTGTTTGATTAGCAATCGATTATTAATAATAAAATAAATAAAACAATACCTTTTGATTCTTATTTGAATTTAACGAATTAATAGTTTGTCCTTTGTTATTTACGCTAGCATTTAAGTTTTTATTTTCTATTTGGGTTAAAATATAAATAATTTTGTTAATTTAGTTATAATAATTAAGTTATGGTTGAAAAATTGATTCAATCACAAAAAAAAAATTAATAAAGAAGAGAAAAAAAAAACAAGAAATTAAAAAAAACATGTTGTTCAAAATTGATCATTTAAAAAATTATGTAAATTTAAATTTAGATTGTAATACCCTATCTATAAAAGAGTATATAGAACATAAACTATGGATTCATTTAAATTAATTATAATGAATTAAAAGAAAAAGAAAATATAAAAACGACCTGAACTCTGTGAATCAATAAATAATTTATGAATGGTACTAATTTTGTTAATAAAACTTTAACGAAGAAAGAGTAAATTACGATTTCAATCAGGTTGGTTCCAACTGTATAACAATAGTGTACAGTATATTTAGAAGAATAGACACAAAGACACATATTAATACGTTTAAAGTAACTTTTAATTGATAAAATGTTTTTTTTTTGAGTTTGTGTGATTTTAAATAACGAATAGGTAAATAGTCGATAGTATCAAAATAACTAAAAAAAGTGGAAGAAGTAAATAACACAATGATGATGATTAAAAATAACACAAAGAAATTAGATATTTAATTTAAAATTCATCATATTGCCTTAAATTTTTATCAGACCCAATACTGGACTATAAAATAAATAATTAAACAAAAAAAGAAAGAAAGAAATAGAAATGAAAACGCTCTATGAAAATATATTATATTTAGATGGTCCTAATAAAAACTTTGTTGATGGAATTTGAATTTAAACAAAAGAAGAAAAATACAATGAAAAATGATCATTTAGTCAGATAGATACAATGTAATCTATAATACTAAAATTAAGTAATAAACAATAATTATTAAATTATAACTTGACCTTAGGTAGATTTAATTAAGAATTACGAAATGAGAAATAATGAATTGAAAAACTTCTTACGGAGTCACTTGAATATGATTGAAACAAAAGAAGTTTAAAATTTGTTTATTTGATGCAACATTTTTTTACATAAAAAACAAACATTAAATGAAAGTCATTAAATTGCATTTTCCCATAAATAAGATTTATTTTGTTTTTGTTTTCACTGTTTTTCGTTCACTTACTAATTATAAATTAATCATCTGAAACATCTAGATAGAGAGTGCAAGACTTTAGAACTGTTTGCAAATAGTAAATTTTTACTATAAATAATAATTTCAGATGGTAAAAAAGTGTCGCATAAAATGATACAGCCTCCATAATCAACTAAATACAATGATTGAAATATTGTGCTGTAATGAAATTAATTTAATATCAATTTCTAATAATAATTAAGTGCACTTAAAAACACAGAGAGAAAAATATACCGAATATAATTCATGTTTCAGGTGATCGAGTAAGAAAATTGGAAAATAAAGTAACTAAATAATAATTGAAATAAATACCTACGTGAATATAATTAATATTACTTAATGAAACTGATCAATAGAACTAAACTACCTATAATTATTGTATAATACGGTGTACTCTAGTGTTGAGTAACACTTAAATAATATTACATTGAAATAAATCACAAGTCCTTCAAATAAATGATAATTAAGGAATTAATTATTTGAATTCATCCATTCATAAATATTATGTATAAATGAGAAAACAAACAAACATATTATGAATGATAATAACGTGAAAACTCTTATTGTAACAATAAAACAAAAAAAAAGTTTAAAGAATTTAAATTTCATCGTTTATATTCAATTATTCTGTAGTTTAGGAAATTTCAGCTCTATTAATTGCAGCATTTGATAAATCCCGTTTTCCAGATCTGTACGATTAAGTACCCAAGTACTCAAGTAAAATGGATGAAGGAAATTCAATCTGCTTGATAGAAAACGGTGAGTACTGCCATTCACATATGATTTTCTAATTCAGTTGTAACTAACTTCACGGTATAATGGCGCTCGGAAAATTTGTCATTTTTCTCGTTTTCTCCACGTTCTTGGATTTCCACATTAAACCATACAAACACCGAAGTGGGGGTGAGTACTAAAAATATTTTTGCGATATGAATATTATTCAGACGACGGTATGTTTTCTGTTGCCTTTAAATACATGCGAACGAGCATGTCCATTATATTGATTACGAGTCCTGTCGAATTTCCAAGTCGTCTCTCTTATGCACAGCCACCATTTGTGTGAACTAAAAAAGAGAGAAAAAAAAAATTTTTTGCGATAATTCAAGGCGCGGTTCAGCATAATCATCCGTTTAGTTTTTGTTAGAAATTTACAAATAATTTCATTAATCTGTGAACTATTTTGATTATAATTCCATCCCTAATACAAACTAGATTCTATTTAAGTTGTACATCGATGAAAAACCAACAGTTTAATAGTGAAATTAGTGTGAATTTAAAACAAAAATCGAAAGGAAAGTTTTTCTTTTTGAAGAGTGCAAACCTTGTGAGTGTGTATGTGTATTTTCTTTTGGGGTTTTCTATTTTTCCACAGTAGTGATGTGAATATCGGAGTGTAAAGGGCAAAAAGAAAAATATTAGAGAATTCGATGTTAGACTTTACTGTTGTCTGGATTATTTGATAGTTTTTCTTAACTTGAATCAGAAAAGATATTAAAACCCAATCGTGTTCAATGAAATTAAAATAAAAGAAAGAGTTTCTTAGTTTATCAATTAGTGGAATCCCAGTTACCAATCGTATAAATTTCTAATAGAGAATCCTTTTTTTTTCACTTCGTTTGTCGTGTAAAACAGTGTTGGAAACAACATAATGTGTAATTCATTCAATTTATGATGCAGCTTTTTTGAACACAAGTAATCATTAGTGAGTGTTTTATCCGCATAGAAAAATCCTCTTTTAAAAATCCGAATCGTTTCATATAATCGCATATTGGGTCGGTCGATGAATGATTGAAAACTCTTAATCTTTTACCTTGTCGATATATAGAAGTGAAAGAAACGAAAAATATAAAATTGAAGGAAAAATAAGAAAGAAAAAGAAAACCGAAAATCATTTTATTACATAAATCGTATCAGAATAGAGAGATAACATTGAAACATCTCTGTATTAAGGTGGATGCGTTTCTGAAAATCGTGTTTAACCGAGATTTTTTAGGTGAGTTCAGTTTTGAAATAAAAGGACCGCTTCATATCATTAAAATTCAATGTGATTAATTAGATTATTATTTTAATATCGAAAAAGTAATGAAATGATAATGCATTCTTATTAGAGAGTAAAGTGAATTTGATGTTATACAATTGAAGGAAAAACAAATTTTTAGATAAAAATAAATTGTACGTTCGATTCCAAACTCTTTTTTTTTTGTTGTAAAACGACAATGCATCACAAATTTAAAATATTCCACTTTTAATATTAATCCATTGGGGGTGTTAAACCATAATGATTCTTTTTTTTTTCTTCACCGACAACGAATAAAAAACCACATGCTTATAGCTTAAATAAGAGATTACTTTTTAGCAAATTAATTATTTATATTGTAATTATGCTCATATATCTACATAGATTACATAAAACAGTTTTTTTTTCTTGATTTATAACAAAAAAAAATGTCAGTGCTATGTTTTTCTTTAATGTTTATGAAATGACAACTTTTTTTTGTTGTTGTGGGTGGTGGTGGTGCTTTACACTCATCGGGTTTATAGAGTTAAATTCTTTTTTTTTTTTGGTGTAAGATTGGTGGCCGGGAGCGTAGACGGGAATAATGAAAAAGACTCAAGAGTTTGTTGAACCAGTTGATGGACTAAAATCTGTGGTAGTTTCCGTTGTGGTTGCCATCACTGTCGATGTGTTATGATGGTTACCATCTATTTTGGTTTTACCATTACCTAGAAAAGAAAGAAAAACTTAACAGATTGATTTAGGTGACTAAGTTAACAGGGTTGGGAATGATGGGTAGAGTGTACACTGTTTGTTATACTCACCAGCCAATGTTGAGGCAATTGAATTTGTTGGTTCGGTCAAGTTAAAATTACTTGGTGCAATGAATTTTCCTTTTGCTATGTACAATTCACGTAAAATATTTGATTCACTATTTTGTTGTGATATCGGCCAGCTAATCGAATTTTCTGATATTCGATCTTTTCGTGATTTATTTTTTATCAAATTTTGTATTTTCGATACATATTTTTTATAATGTTTTGTATATTTAGGACGCTCAAAACTATTGTTAATACAATTTAATGCATTTTTAGTGACTTTATGTACAAGTTTTATTTCATTTTCCATTTCATGGTTCTGATCTTCACGGCATCGTAACAGTATCTAAGTGTACAGAATACAAACCAATTAGTTGGATTTTAAAAAGCATAATTAAGATTACCGCTAATTTCTCTTTCTCTAGTTTAAGAAATATTAATTCTTGTTCTTGTTTCTTGAGAGATTGCTTGTAGTTACTTATTTTTGATTCATAATTTGTTATCGTGTTAGTTAATTCTTTTGTAACCAACGAATTCTTTTGTTGAATATCACTGCAAATAATTCCATACAAATGATAGATCAAGTTAATATTAGTGAAAATTTAGCTACCGAAAATTATCCTCAATTAATTTAAATTCCATCTTCAAGGCAGAATAACGTTCTTCGAAACTATGCAAACTGGCTTGACTGTTTTGTTGCACTTCAATCACTCTTGACTATAAATCATAATCCATAAATTCCGAAATATTCATAAATTGTTTGTATAAATTACCTGCAATTTATAATTTTCATCGCATAATTTCTTGTTTTCTGCCTTGAGTGCAGACTGTTCCTTTAAGTACATTTCATTTTCGTTTATTAAACTCTTTAAATTCTGTTGCAAATTACTGGAAACAATGAATGTCAAATAGCATAATGGAAAGGATTAATATGCAATAATAGTTTACTTGTATTCAGATTCTAATTTCTTATAGTTCTCAACGATGTCTTTATGGACATTTTGTTGTTGATCACCGCAACCACATGTATTTGTACTACAATTTGGTAATTTATCGGTTTGAATGCACATCGTTGATGTACTCCAATCTGGAACAGTTTGACAATATTGATCCAACTTTGAAACTTTATCCTGTCAAGATGGTAGAATTTTATAGTCAATTGCATAAACATGAAAATTAAAATTCATAATGTTTAGTTGGTTCTTACAATATTCGTAAATAATGAGGATAATTCGATGCCAGCTGAGGTAGCTAAACGTTTCAGATTATATTTAATTTCTTTAACAATTTTAAGGATATTCTTTTCTTCTGATTACATAAAATGAATAAGATTTTATATTGTAATGAACATAATAAAGACACAAACTTTTATTACCGGGTATCAGAATTTTCAAGTTTTCATTTAATTCTAAAATTAGAAATTGTAAACTTCGAAACGGATCAAATAATTCAAAATTCATTTCATGGAATGATGTGCTGGCCAACGACGTAACACTACCCTCAACTGTTCTTAGTCCATTCGGTTTCATTGCCTATGATAAATTATAAATTATTTAATTGATTTTTATAGAATTTTTTGATCACAATAACTTTATTCTGATTTGAAGACCGTCCCCAGTTAGTGTCGATTTGTCGCCTTGAATTACCAGCCGATAGTTTCTTTGAATACATATTCGTTTGTTTCCTTAATCCATTTTCAAATTCACCCATAATACATGGCCGTATTATTCGTGATTTTTCCATTAAAATATCATTCGATAAATGATTAAATTTTCCAATTCGTGAACGTGAAACTCGCTGTGATTCTTGTTTTAACATTTTTATTCCCTTCGTACAATTACTAATTCGACAACGTTAAAATTTTTTCATTTATTCGTATACGAGTTAACCAAATTAGTAATTTTACACATACCATACAAAAGAGACACGAAAAACGAAAATAATAAAACAGTAAATATCAAAATAATAATCAAAAGAAATAAGTAAAAATACACGCGATTGTGACAATTTGTTTTTGATTATTAAAACGTATACTACTTTTAATAAAAAAAAAATATTTTAATTAAAAATTCGTTACTTTGCATGGTAGCGTAATCATTCGTATAAGAGTCGTCGGTGTATATAGTCGAGTTTTTCATAGCCACACGGTGTGTTGAGATAGATCTGCTTAGTTTGTACGATTTGTTGACGTGTAGTACAGGTGAAACTGGTATTCTATCTAGAATTTCGAAAACACAACAAAAATTAGTGTGTGATTGGATGATTCTGTATTAAATTTAATACAATTCAGAATGGAATTTAGAATAAAACGTGAAACACCTAAGTGAATAGTTCTGCTTGTTGGTATTACACTATCAGCCTTTTAAAAACTGGTTATACAAGTGATAGCGATTTAAATTTTAACTTAATAAATTCCGTTTCACATTATAATTTGATACTTGAAACGATTGTGTATTGTATTTTTGGTTAATAACAAATGGTAAATAGAAAAAAAATATTCGCTAAATTCATATTCATTGATGGTTTTTGTACACAAACAATACATTCAGTGGTAACGCATTTAAAAATTTGCATTGAATTTTTCGGTGTTTAAATTGATAGACAACAATTGTACTTATGAAAGTGTGAATGTCGTTTATTTAAATAGAAATTTAGTTGAATGTGATAAGAAATATTGTATTACTTCAGAATCATCATCATTTGAAAGTGATCACTTGTCTCGTTGTCTTTCTAGTGAAAAAGAGGTCAAATGATAAATATTTATTGCTCTCTTCGTGGTGTATATAGCAACGGCATTGAGGTAATAAATCTCATTGTCAGTCATGATTGACTTAATTCATTATATGCTTTTGGTTTTTGTTTTTCTCGCGCGTAACCAAAAATACCTGATATTCAGATTCTTTTCGATGAGTTGGTTAAAATTTCCAAGTGAAATAGTCTATGAATAATAAGCATACAATTGTAACATTTTATTGACATCATAACTGTATTGTTATCACATTAGAATTCTTATTATAATCAATCCAACAGTATATGAATTACCTGTGTCTGTTTATATAACAGCAATTTAATTGATACGACATATTACTGGACGAGACATGTAATGCTGTTGCTCAATAGAAATCCGCCTCTCTATGTGGAACAGTATACAAATAATAAAGCTATTCGATTGATGTTCTATTATCCATTTAATTAATGTGATTCCCTGGCTATTAAATTACACGTTCACTTTATTATGATACTGTTTTTGGCTTGTAATCTTCTGTTGTAGCAAATTTAATTCGTTTATTCTGTAGAAATAATCACGTCATTCACGTGCAATTCTTGATGTTATTATAGTTGTGTATATCACCTATTGGGAAAGGTAACAAGACGAACTTGGACGATAAAAAACTCGTTGACAGTGGTCAATAAAATCAATTGGCTTTGTATGCCAATTAGTACAAGCGTTCGTCACTGATCAGAATAAAAAATTTCATTAGTCTCAAATTCGTAGGCCGGATAGTGAGTGAAATTACATACTATCGAAATTAAAACATTGTTGAATTATCTTTAATTGGGTATAATCATAACTTATGTCGTTAATTCATTATCTATTTGAACGAAAAATCATATTATTTAATAGCAATTTTCATTGACTTCTAATTATTGTGAGGGTGAGGGAACTATAACCATTTAGTGTGTGATAAGATAACATGTGCTATGATCTGATCTTTGAATTTAAACAAAAATAATCAAATAAAAATGTTTTCTTGATTCGACAGTAGCTAACAGGAAAAATTAACACGTAAAAACAACAATCAGATGGTTATTGAATAAAACAAAAGTTCCAGTACAAGAAAAAAGTGTTTATCAAAATTAACAATGGCAGGTGAAAAATTAAAGGTAAGTGATTTTTTTATTTTTCTTCAAATCATTCATAGTTATAAGTTTACTTACTAAATAATGAAGAGGAGAAAATCAATACAACACTTTTGTTTTATTTTTTTTTCTCTCTTAATTGTTTTGATTTTAATGCACACGAAAGGCAATCTGGAATAAATGTAACGGACAAGAACGGTGATTTTTCATTGTCTAACAGTGTTTTTAGTGTATTTTATATAGAACGATAAGAACGTATAACAAGGAGTAAAAGTTTTTCATTATATTAAAATCAAGTGTTTCAAATAGTATAGTAAAACGTGTTAAAGGGATAAAACAAATCAATCATTATCCGTGTTTCCAGGTGAATGATTTATTCAATAGTTAGTTTTAGTTTTTCTTTTCAGTCTTATTGTGTTATTTATTATCAGAACTTTTAAAGGAAAGTTTATTTGTTGTTAGTGTTTTACCAATTTTATGATTTTGTTATGTAAGTAAGGAAGTGTATTCAGTTTTGGTATGTTTTCAATTACTTTATAAAATGCAATGATTTTATTCGTTTGAAATTTATCAATTAATATCACATTATTTTTTTGGGGAATAACTGATAAATATTGTTATGTTCTCTGTTAGGAGAAATTTCGTATGGAATAGTTATGAACGATTATGGTAATAGAAGACACTTTCAATCATCTGGATTATCATCAAAATTCAAGCTGACCTCGACACCGTATCGTGTTGGCCCCAACGGTATGGAACTACTTTTTTTTACTTTTTATTGTGTACTTGATTTGGTTTTTGGTAATTCTTTTTCTTTGGGTTTCTTGAACTTTAATCTAATGACTGTTTTTTTAGTGGTGATAAACTATAGTGATAAATAAATAAGTAATAATACTTTAATTGATCTCCTTTATATGAAATAATATGTTGATTGCTTTTGACACTTAATTAAAATACTTTATATCTTTTTGGTTTTTCTTATTTGATTTTTCTAATTAAAATAAAAAAAAATTGTTTAAAATAATTCACCGATTGCTTAATTCCATATTCTATAAAGATGGTCACGGGCGTACCCGTGGCTTAGACTATGGCCAAAGTTTTTTCCGTCATTCATTTGGACATGCTCCTAGAAGATCACATCCTCTAGCTGATACGGCTGCCCTATTAAAGGGTCATGCTGAGGATGAGGCAACCCTACGACAAATACTTCTGGAGTAAGTGTCGTTTATAAGGTTCCTTTTATTATTATTATTCTCTATAAATTTTATTATTTTCTATATAAGAATATTATTTTAGTGTGACTCACTTGGGTGTTTCTTAATTGTTTGTTAAATTGTTAAGGAATGTGCTGTAATGAGTTATTGATTTGTTATTTTAAAAATATTTTCATGTTGCATGTAAGTGGATATGAAATATTTTTATTTAGTTTGTGAATGTTAAGAAAGATGAATGAGATATGAATTGTTTTGGTTTTTTTTTTTTTGATAGATTATAAGAGAGTCTTGTTGTTATCAATTTGATTTTTTAATTGTTATGCTGTTAACGGCTGCTATATTTATGTATTTTTGGTATTAAAAAAAAAACTAAACAGATTTAATAAAAATTTGTTCAAGTAAAACATCATTGTTATGCTAATATGCAATTTTATGTGTGCCATGGTTTCAAATTATCTAATAATTAATTAATACATTCAGTTATAATTTATCTCTGTTCATAATCACGACAATAATATTGATATTTTCAATAATAATTTGAATAAAATTTTATCACAACATATTTTATATGGTCAATAATAATAATTATTATTTGCATTTCATGTAAACCGCATTTAATTTGTTTTTATGCTAGTTAGAATATACATTTAACAAATTGTATATCATAATGTATAAGTTCATGTAATATGATGCATATTAAATTGAATTATTAAGTTTTTTTTTGTTATTTGAAATCAAAATCCATTTTAAAATATTGAAAAGTTTTATTTGAAAATTTTAATTGATTACCACCAAAATATCATAATATAATCAATAAATGCATATATCAATAATCATAGTTTTATGTAATCGAATTAAAATAATTTCAATGATGGAGGAAGAAAAATTGAGAGTGAACATAAATTGAATTTAATTTATAATTTATCATTTTTAAATTGAGAACAAACCACATTTCCTATATATTTTTCTTTCTTTTCTTTCTATTGTAGATTTGCAAAAAAATTGTCCGTTACTGCGTTGTGAGAATATTTAATGTCTGTTGTCAACCATAACATTTACATATACACGATTTAAATGAATAAATGTAATGGTTTATTGCAAATATTTCCAATACAAGATATTTATAATACTTGTTGGTACCATCTAAATTTTTTTTGGATATTGTATCAAGAAAACAAAATAAAAACATTTAAATGAATTATTAATGAAAAAAAAAAGAGAATAATCAAGAAACATAAAACAAAATGAGCCTAATTGTGCGAACTATTAAAAAGGAATTATGAATAATATAAATGTTAAATTCAGTGAATGTGAACAGAAAATCATAAAAAAAAAAAAATTTCATACAGTTATCATATAGCATTTTTCAAATTTTTTTGTATATGAAACAATATTTGTGAAATTAAAATGCATTAATATAGGGATTATTAAGCATACAAAAGATGGATACATCTAGCTAATAATTCGTTACCAAAACAAAAATAACAAGAAACCATACCATAAAATAATTAACCCCCTTCACTGCTGTGAGAAAGAGAGAGAGTGTGTTTTAATAAATTTTTGTTATCATAAGAAAAAGAAAAATTAGCAACATTTTTAAGAAAAAAGAAAGAAAAGTAATTTGAATCAAATCAAAAATCGAGATCATCTAATATGTTGGGTTCTATGCCCCCAAGGTACATACATAAATTTTATTTCACCTTAATTATTTAAACTTTTTCTTTATAATTTCAGTTGTTGTTTTACTAATAAATCATATAACTATCTTTCTTGATGCTTTTTGTTTTCTGTTTTAAATTAATTTACTATTAATTCTTAATTTCTTATATCACCAATTTATAATATTAATTGAAGGTATCATGGAATGTTCTAAACTGAAATAAAGTACATAACATACCGTCCATATGTATTTAACATTATTTGTCATTTAAATTATGAACTCATTTATAAAGAGCAGCTGATAAATTCATTATAAAAAATGATAGAGTAATTTTAAATATTGTTGATTATTGTTAATTAATCAAACTATTACATGACACTATTACCTTTTATCTTATTTAAATTTTTATTAACACAAAGAATCGTTTCATAAATTGCGATGTGTTTATTATAGATGAACTATTTAGTGCTGTTTATTATAAAATATAAAGCTAACTGCCGTTTTAATAAATCTTTATTAATGAAACGAACATTTTAAATTCAACTGTGAAACTTTACAACATTATTAACGCATAGATTAAATATGGTTTAATGAAGAAACATTATTACTATAACATAAAACTTCATAAACGTTAATTCTATATTTATTCGTTTTGGATTTTTTGTTTTGTTTTTAATTTTTCTTGTAAATTCGTGAAATTTTTGTTTTTTAATTTCCGCTGAATTATTACAGAGGAATTTTTCTCTGTAATAAATTTTTTTTTTATAATATTTCTGGCGTTTTAATTTTGCCTAGTGTTATCGTATTGTTATATTTGAAATTAAATAATATTAGTACATTAAAACCGAGTGAGATACTTTCCATTTTACCTAGAAAGCACAAGATTGATACCTTGAATATTTTAAATTAAAAAAAAATAAAATACAAATTACAATAAACCCTGAATTAATTCCATTTTAAATGGAACAATTTAATTTATTTCTGTTTCTATTGTTAATTATATTCCTTACACTTGATTTTGATATTTCTTTTATCTCTGTTGGTTTTCTGTTGGTTTCGTTTACATAAATTTTTTCTGTTTTACTTGGTTCTTTTATAAAATTGTTGAAGTAAATGTCACCCAAATGAATTGTATTGTAAAATTTTACTGTATAGTTGAATGGCTCTAATCTTAAATTTATTATATTCTATTATATGTAACAGTTTACAAAAGCAAGTGAGCGTGATGAGTATGAATTTGTCAGCTAAATTGGATGAGCTCCAGCGTGGAGATCGTCAAATGGAGACAACGGTGGCATTATGTGAGATTCGATCACAATTACAGGAACTGACCAAATCCGTGGAGAGTTGTCAAAGCGAAGTATCCGAGGTAAAAACTGAACAGAAAATCAAATTGAGAAAAATAAGACAGACAATTTTTCTTTCTCATGTATTTTGATCTATCCAGTACCGAATATCAGTTTTGTTGGATATTCGTAATCAGTGTTTATGTTTATTTGTCCCAAATGGCATTGAATTACATGAACTGAAAATCCGTATTCAATGTGTTTCCTTTTCTATTCCATTTCTGTTATGCTCATGTTATGACTCATTTCCAGGTGAAACGTGATATGGTGGCAATAAAACATGAACTAGATACTGTACAACAAGTCAAAGAAGAAATTGAGGAACTCCGTGAATATGTTGATCGTCTTGAGGAACATACACAGCGAAGAAAATTACGGCTATTGGAGCAAGTTAGTTATGTTTTTTGGCAGTTGTGAACGAAATTCTTCTTAAACTTCGGAAACTGCAAACATTTCTGAATATTTTTCATTTTAAAATTATCTGTACTTTTATTTTAGGTGAATACGTTTTATATTATCAGTTTCTGATTATTTGTTTATGTTTTATGGAGTTTACAAAGTCAATGACACTGAAATGATGATGATTTCCTTTATTTTTGATTTTCATTGATTATTAGATAAAAAACATGCACACCGGACTTTTTAAACAACAATAAAGTTTTGATTTTGATTTTCACTGTTTTTTCATTTTTTGTTTTTTTATATTTTCTTTTTAATTTTCCTTTAATATTAAAGGATTTATCAGTTAAGGATTTTCATTTGTTTTTAAGTTAAGTTATGAAATGAAAAATTTTTTCCAAATCTTAATTTTTGTTTATGTTTCGATTGAATGAAAATACATTTGATGTCCTCAAGAAAATTTTTATTAAATTTCAGGGACTCACGTTCTTTTTGACGTATGCAATATTTGCTGCATGTCTTGGTATGTTTCAATTTGGTTATAATACGGGCGTAATAAATGCACCAGAGAAAAACATTGAAAATTTTATGAAGGATGTGTACAAGGACAGATACGGTGAAGATGTATCTGATGAATTTACAAAACAATTGTATTCAGTGGCGGTGTCCATTTTTGCAATTGGTGGTATGTTGGGCGGTTTCAGTGGTGGATGGATGTCAAATCGTTTTGGACGTAAAGGTGGTTTACTATTGAATAATGTATTGGGTATTGCGGGCGCTTGTTTGATGGCTTTCACCAAAGTAATGAATTCATATGAGATATTATTCCTTGGCAGATTTATCATAGGCATTAATTGTGGTAAGTTGAGATTAATTTATGATTTCTATTCAATTGAATCCATCAATGGAAATATATAATTGAAATTTATACGGTCGTTTTAGGTCTAAACACTTCACTGGTACCAATGTATATATCGGAAATAGCGCCATTGAATTTACGTGGTGGTTTAGGCACAGTTAATCAATTGGCTGTGACTATAGGATTATTATTATCACAAGTCCTTGGTATCGAACAAATATTAGGTACAAATGATGGATGGCCTATATTATTGGGCTTAGCCATTTGTCCGGCTGTACTTCAATTAATTTTATTGCCAATATGTCCGGAATCACCACGTTATTTATTAATAACACGACAATGGGAAGAGGAGGCGAGAAAAGCGTTACGCCGTTTAAGAGCATCAGCACAAGTGGATGAGGATATTGAAGAGATGCGTGCTGAAGAACGGGCCCAACAATCCGAAAGTCACATATCGATGATGGAATTAATATTTTCACCGACACTTCGTGCACCTTTAATTATTGGTATTGTGATGCAGTTGAGTCAACAGTTGAGTGGAATCAATGCTGTATTCTATTATTCAACCGATCTGTTCACCGATTCAGGATTGACAGATGAGAGTGCTAAATTTGCAACGATCGGTATTGGTGTCATTATGGTATGGTTAAATTTAATACAAAAAAGAGAGAAATTTAATTCAAGTGATATTGGTTGACAACGTTTTATTATCATTGGTGTTGATGCATTTTTTGTTCTCTTCTTTTTATTTTTAGTTTGCCATGACGTTAATATCCATACCATTGATGGACAAAACTGGTAGACGTACACTACATCTGTATGGTTTAGGTGGAATGTTTATATTCTCAATATTCATCACAATATCGTTCCTCATTAAGGCAAGTAAAAAATTTCATATAAATGTTAATTCGATACAAAATGAAATTATGAAAATTATGAAACGAATTTATCATAAAAAATATTTAGGTGAATTTCACCATAAAATTGAGATCAGTAGACGTTATTGCATATAATTTTTTACCCCGATTAAGAATTGAATTAATGTATTAAATGTCTTATGTGATATGATTTATGATTGTTAATCTTATTCGATATATATTATTGCCATTAATGATTTTCAATGAGTGTGATTCACATATGAATCGCAATTTAGATAAAACCAATTTTCTTTTTCTTTTAATATTCTGGTAGTGATTTTATTAAAATTTTGACGTTACTCTCTTTATTCTATTACTATTTTGACGAATTCTAATAATTCGATATTACTTTTAATGAAATGAAAATGAAATTAACATTTTTCGTTTTAATTAGCTGAATGTTCCTCAGTTCATTTGCATGCATCATTTTAAAATAAACATTTCATCTGCCATTTAAACTTGTTTCATTAGAAGTTGGGATAGAAAATTCCCTATTTTCTTTTGCGCCCGTAATCAAATAGAGTAGATTTCATTTAGTTTTAATAATTCTTAGGTGAATTTTTTCTTAAATCTTTTCATTTCAATTAATTAGCTTCTGCATGTGTGTATTAGTCAATTAACAGTAATTAGTATACTTAAGTAAATTACTTTGATTGCGTTTCTCATTAGTTAAGTACATGTAGTTTGTGCTTGA
The DNA here is from genome assembly GCA_001014335.1 of Coboldia fuscipes. Classification (NCBI taxonomy): domain Eukaryota; kingdom Metazoa; phylum Arthropoda; class Insecta; order Diptera; family Scatopsidae; genus Coboldia; species Coboldia fuscipes. The sequence goes on from JXOR01001369.1 coordinate 32,134, forward strand.
GGCGAATCAAACTAATTTACGGAGTTGACTCAATCATGTGTTGATATGTTAATGTATTCTAAGAGAACTTATTTAAAAGTCACAATATCACTGATATGTTTAAGTCAACTTTCTTTGGGCCCCTGATTTTTTAAAATCTCGAATTTGTCTCGGCTTTTAAAAATTATTTCCTCAACAAACAAAATTTTCTATAAAATTCATTAATTTTCTTAAATGGGCATATTGTGTTCTGTTTAATTGGTACTTTTAAAATGAATAAAACATCTAATTTTTTTTAAAGACTTCTGATTCAATAGTTATCGTAATACTTAAGACACAAAGAATTTCAATAAATGAAATATTGAAGAAAAAAAAAAAATTTAAAAAAGCCCAAAGTGGGTAATGAAAAGGCGATAACTTGAAACGGTCAAATGTACACTTAATGTTAAAGTATCACTAGTGCTTTTGCCAACACACTACTAATAAATTATTTTTCTCATTGATCAATAATAAACTTAAGGAAACAAATCTCAGTAACAATAAAAAAAGCAGAGTAACTTTTTCATTAGAGAATACGGTACTAATGGTTTATGTTGCTTCGATTAGATTATTGACATAAATAATTTGATTTTATATTTTTTTTTTGTTTCTGTTCCAACTATCCATTAACAATTTCTTAAGACATTAAAACTCTTTCACAAGAGTATACCATTCAAATTGAAACAAAAAAAAAACAAGAATTTTTTTTACTTTTCGTTTATTAGAAAATTAAATTTTAAAATCAGTGACGTATACCAATGTCCTCATACCACCCAGTCCATTGTAACGGTGTTTGGGTATTTTATTAAGTTTTTGTTATTTCATTCATAGATTTACTATCACACTATTTCTATTATTTATTTTCTTTAAAAACTTCTACTATCTCTTTTATTCAATTTTATAGTTTTCTTATTATTGATTTCGTATGGCATAAAAACCAAAATAAACTTATGAAAATTGATTATTAAAATCAATTGAAAATGAAATATAATTGATAATCAAAAACATCTAAGAGCCAATCAACTATTTAATTCATGAGTGCTGTAATATTTATTTGATATCATTTTTGTCTTTAATACACTTGGGATTTCATTGGGATCACAAGGTTTGATTTTTTACATCACAATAAATAACTCCATTATACGAGGAACTTCTATCTATCAGGATGCATTTTTTAAGTTCATTTGATTTTAATTAGTTTTATCTCCTTTAGTTTTATTTCTTTACTGTAAGATATCGGTTATTTTAAATTCGTCAATTACTTTTAAATTTTATTGTTCTTTTATACTTTTTATTTAATGGCAATTATTCGTTGTTTGATTTTTTTTCTTGTTGAGTTTTCTTTTACAAAATGCTTTATTTTAATTGAACCGTTAAAAAAAGATGTTTTTTTTCACATTCAATGAAAAAACATTAATTTTTAACGAATGTTAAAAGATAAAAACAAAAAAATACCAATCCTTTTAAAAGCAAGATAAACAATCGAATTGGATGAAGTACGTAAGAATATCGATTTGAATTAGTAGTGAATTAATTTAAAATAAAACAAAATTTGAAAGAATAAAGCATTGCTTTATGTTATCAGAGAAATTAATGAAAAAATTTAGAGAATTATGAATTGAATGTTATCGATTTATCGACGGTGACAAAAAGCCAGTCAAAATCGAGAACTAGTTATTACACCTGAGTATAGGAGTTTTTCGGTTATGTGCAGGAAATGATCGACTGGATGTCTTATCTATCGGTTGCTTCAACCCTTGGTTTTGTTGTATTTTTTGCAACGGGTCCCGGCTCTATACCATGGATGATAACAGCTGAATTATTCTCACAAGGACCACGGCCAAGTGCAATGGCGATTGCAGTACTCGTCAATTGGTTTGCTAACTTTGTTGTTGGCATTGGATTCCCAAGTCTAAAAGTATGAAAATTTTATTATAATTCTATAGAGGTGGAGCTTTATTAATTCAATTCTCATTTCTTATTTTGTTATTTTCATATTTCATAGACTGCCTTAGAGAATTATACATTCTTGCCGTTCAGTGTTTTGCTTGCCATATTCTGGATATTTACATATAATCGTGTACCGGAGACAAAAAATAAAACATTTGAGGAGATTGCTGCAATTTTCCGTCAAGGAAACGGAAGGTAAGTAATACACTAAATAAGAAACTATTATTTATTATTGATGTTTAACCCCATAATCATATGTATCCATTTGTTACTTTATTATCATCTCTATATGTTCTATAAGAATCTCCTGAAAAATAACAATGAATATTGAATTTATGATGTTTATTTTACTTTAATATGTTTTTCATATATTTTTCTTTTATATTCGATGCGATATAAATAATTTGTAACATCGCATTGTTAATAACAACAAGATTGGGAAAACGTGATGTTCGGTATTATGGGTGAGTGTTATGTCCATTGCACAGCACCACTCTTTCTCTTAATTTTTGAAATTCACTAAAATTAAATAAGAAAAAAAAACGCTAAAGAAATTGTAAAATACTTGGTGATTGTGTGCCGTTAGATCCCAAGAAAAATTCCTATTGTCGATTATTGAGGAATACATGTATCTGTAAATGCTTTATCGAACAATTAAGTTCACCTGTCAATTTAAACTGTTTTTAACTTAATATCAATCGTATTGTGCCATAAATTCACTTCAGCCTAACGTACTGTAAATAAATTTAATTTTAAATTATCTGTTAATTATCCAATTGATTTAATTTGTATAAATTGAAACTGATTCCGTAGAAATGATAGTGATTCACGGCCGATCAATAATAATCAACAGGATTCAAATGAATACAACACACAGCTGTAATTGGTCCACATTCTGCCTTAATTTTTTAGTTTCTTTTTTAATTTTTTGTTATAACATCACTCTTGTTGAACTGTATTAACGAATCTAGAAATAAGCTTAACGTCCACATTTTTCAATATTTAATTTAAGAACTATCACGCTTTACCAAAATCAATAAAATTAAATTCCGTATAAGTAATTTTTTCATTTAAATAATTAATTTTTTTGATTTATTGTAAATGAATTATAGTTTTGTTTAAATTATCATTGTATTAGTTTATGATTTCCTCCTATAATTTATATTACTTTTGATTATATTCAATAAATGAAGAAAATTTATCATTTTATGTTCAATTAGAATGGCATTTTATTTAAATTACAGTTCCCTTTAGTTCCAAATTATAATTTTAGTAATGAATTTATTTGAAAACAAACGTGTAAAATTACCAAAAAAAAAACAAGTGTTTATTATAAATTGGGTGGTTTTCATATGGTTGATTTAATATGAGTAATTAACATGTCTTGTAATCTATAGAGTATACGATTTTCAGGAGTATGCTGAACTGCGTAAACAGTCTAGAGCCTCAGAGTATGAATTCGGGGATTGAGCATGCGGCTCTAATGACTGCTGAGGAAAAAATTCAACATGAATCACGTGAGAATTCTGCATTACATTAATTTATTTTTCTGTTTTATACATAAAAATTGCAACCACCAAATATTTAAGAAAAAAAAAAAAAGAATTACCAGTGAATATAAATGTGTCAGCCTTCTCGTGTATTTTACATATGGATAAATATTATGATTTTTATTATTTCGTTTTTATTCATTCAAATGCACATAATAATTGTTGCATGACATCAAACAATTATTAACATTTAAAGAGTTTTTAACAAGTTATGATGCAAAATGATTATAGAATTGTTTTTAGCCTGATTTTGAATGTTATACTTTTGTAAATTTTTGGAATGCTCTTAGACAATTATGTTGTTTCCAGTGTTTTAAATTTTCGATCATTGGACAATCATTCAGTCCTATTTGCTCTTGTTCGTGTAGATTCATCCTTTTGGAAATATTTATACTTCTGGATGAATGATAACAGAAATGAACTTCTGAAAAACTTGAATTCCTGGAAATCTTAATATTCAAAAATCCAAAAGTTTCAAAATTGATGTTGTAATTCTGGTTGTCTATTGGTGTATCCATTTACTTTAGTATTGGTGCATTGGATCAAGGATCAGAAATGAAAACGAAGAATTTCAAAAATTCTTTCTCTTTCCAGATCGATTGTTCTCTTTCAGTTTAATAGATAGTTACTAACACTAATGCAATTTGGTACACCGACACGCAACAGGGATTACAACAACAATTTTTGAACTTTTGGATTTTCCACATTTTTCTTTTAATATCCATAGCATTGCATTGGAAGGAAATCACCAATACTAATGCAAATTGGTACACTGATAAGAACCATTGATTACAACAACAATTTTGAAACTTTTGAATTTTCTGAGTTTTTCGTTTCATTTTCTTAGTGTTAATAGAAAATAACCAATTCTAATGCAGTTTGATACACCGATACAAAGCATTAATTACAACAACAATTTTGAAACTTTTGAATTTTCCAATGAAAATCTCTATTTAACCACTGAATGTATGTAATCAAATTGAACCAAAGGAAATTTATACTTCTGCAAATTACATACATACAGGCGTTAAATTCAAAGTATCAGAATCCTGGCGGTATCGGCTAGAAATGAAACTTTTGAATTTTGAAATTTTCATTTTTATTTTCAAAAGTTTCAAAATTGTTGTTGTAATCAATAGTTCCTATCGGTGTACCAATTTGCAATAGTATTGGTGATTTCCTTCCAATACTAAGGAAATTAAAAGAAAATTGCTGAAAAACCAAAAGTTCCAAATTTGTTGTTGTTATCCCTGTTTCGTGTCGGTGTACCAATTTGCTTTAGTGTTAGTTACTATCAATTAAACTGAAAGAAAAAAACTGATCTGGAAAGAAAAAGAATTTCTGAAACCTTTGGATTTTTCAGAAAGTTCATTGTGTTATTCGTGACTAGGATACTTTTTACCTCCTGATGTTATGTTCGCCTGTGTCAAATATTTCAATTTTGATAAAAATTTCCTGAAAAACTGAAAGTTTTTAATTTTTGTTTTCGTAATTGTAACAGGCACATACATTTTGCAGGCAAATTCACAAGAGACCTATTGAATTTTTTTTAGGATTTTCTGAATGAGAGTCAAAGTGAAAGAATTTTGAAACATTGTCGTATTTATGTACGTGTAGCAGGACATTTAATTTGTGATAAAACAATTAATAAAGTCTCAGTAGAAAATACAACAGATATTCACTCCTCTATAGTTTTTCCAAGTGAACGCACTCATATTGCACAATAATTAAATTCAATGTATTTTAATTGTAAAATTGTTGTTGTATCTAATGATAAATTTTATTATTTTTAAAATATTTCTTATTAATTCTATTCATATTAACTATTTAATTACATTACAACTGGTCACATGAAAAAATATTTATATGAAATTCACAAAACAATAAAATACATACAATTTCATGTTAAAAATCAAAAACATAATATTAGTGTTTGGGCCATCATCGTTGGTATGTGAAGGAATGGGACCATTTCCATTAGATGATTCCTCTAATTTATTGGGACCAGATAGTTTATTTGGTTTTCCATCAACGTTACAAACGAATTATGGGACTGCAACTAGTTATCATTATTCACCGGTACCACAGCGACGTTCTTGTATCGCGAATCGTGATAGTTTTCGTCGGCATTCAACGCATGGTCGAATTAATAAATCATCTTCAGGTATTTTCATTCATTTACCAAACTATTCCCAATTCCCAAAATACTTTAAATGAAAATCTAAATGAAAAGAGACAAAATAATATTTTAAATGAAAATTCTGTTTTTTTTTTTTTTCATTTACTAACTCTAAGACTTAGAAATTGTAATTGTAATTTTTGTTTTTTTCTCTAAATAATTTTAAATTTCTTTAACAGAAATTTGACTATTTTTAATTTAATTTTTTTCATATCAATACCAAAGGGAATTTAGAATAAAATAAAAATGTTACCAATTGTCCTAAAACCAATAACGTAAAATGGACTATAAAATTTATATGAAAAATCTTCTTAGATAGAAACCAAATTGAATATCGTAAAGTGTTATCTAAACTAAAGTAAGACTTTTATGTGTAAGGAAAGAAATAAAAAACGGAAAAATCAAAAGTGACTTAAGACGAATTTTTGACGAATCGTCCGTTAGCTTCGTACTTGAGCTAAAGTGTGTTCCAATTTTATAAAAATAAAAAAAACTTTAAAATCTTCTCATATCTCATGCATAGGTTACAAGCATCTCTTTATTTTATTTTGTATTCAGTATTCTGTTTTGTATTTTATTTATCTTAATTGAAGTTCAATTGAACTTCTTAAAAATCAATGGATTTATGAGTTTTAAACTGCTGAATGATTTTTGTATTAGAAAAATGAAACTTTTATACTCTAATTTTATGTGCTATCTAAAGCAATTACGTATAAAACATTAATTATAATTTTATTTTAAAAATAAAAACATTTTCTTTGAATTTTGAACGCAGTAATTGTTAGATGGTTGATATACATGCAGAATTATAAGAGTTGCTGCTTCATTGACTACTCGTAGTTTGTGCATGAAATTTTAATGAATTTATCAATTAATATTGAAAGTATTATATTGTCTATTGATTGTTTCTTATTAAACAGAAATTGTATTAAATTGAAATTAATAATTAAATCGCAATGTTATAAATATAATTGGCAATGATTAGTGTTAGTCTATATACTATAGATGGATCGATAACTATAATATAATTTGCATGATTAGTGTTAGCTTTTAAAATTTATTAAGAGTTAATTAGGTTTAATCAAATAATTGTATCCATTCAATTGTATGATATCATAATACTAAATCATAATTATTTTATTTGAAACTATAGCAACATCTGATCGATGTGTTGAACAAAATCTACAGCATATGCGAAGTTATGTGTCAACACCCCATCATTTACGCCACCAAATACCAATGTGTCAAAATAATTTACCATGACTGAAAACCAATCAGGACCATATACCACCTGCAGAAGATACCAATCAGGTAAAAATGATTTGTAAAACACACTCGATCTCTCATTCGGTTGAATGACGATGACTTATTGAGTTCTTTTAATTTTTAGATCCATCCATATCCGTGTGAGACCAGTAGTCCAGCCCATGATCGTATTCATCACACTGATGTGACATCAAACTGCAGCAATTATTTGTGCCATTATAATTCAATGAAATCCGATGAAAATAGTGACGACAATAAACCGAAAAAATGCTCAAGGAATCATCGTCGAAGTTTATCAGCTTCATCAACGGTTCCACGTAAAAATAGTTACATGAGTACGTGTAGTGGATGTGAAACAGAGAAACCACCATTACCACGTAAAGATTATATGGATCATGGTAGCCGTAGTGTTCATAATGTCGGCACATATTGTGACAATAATGATTCAGATGCAAAATGTAGTTGTCCGGATCGTGATCAAATACTTGAATTCTGTGAACCATTTGTCGATAAAACAATACCACGGCGACAATCTAAATGCAATTCACATCGTGACAATGGTAAAATACGAAACTATCATTCGCATATCTCATTAAAGGATTTACATTTTTGTTCACTGGATCGTTCAATGATCTGTTATAAACGTTTATGTCACAGTGATCAAATTGATCCATCGAGTGAAAATGATTTGGCATGGCGCAAAGGACAACGGACGTGTCATCGTCGCCGTCGCTTAAGTTCATACAATATCAATGATCGTCAGAGCTGTTGTTCCAGTCGTTGTAACAGTTCAAAGAGTTCACATGCCTCTATAAATGAATCCGATTCGGGTGTTCGGTCTGGTAATTGTACAATGCATCGAAAGAAGTATACAAGAATATCATGTTCCAGTATGCATAAGTTAAGTGATCCAATTTTAAATGGTAACAGCCATCATGAAAAGATACGCCGTCATTGTCAATTCAATGAACCGTATGCGACAGTACCAAAAGCTAGAAGTTTATCATCAGACGTTGAGAGCAAAAGTTGTCATGAAAGTGATTGTTATTATCATGAGATTGCATTTCATTCAGATTCAAATTGTACATTACATCATAATACCAGCCAAAATGGCCATTCAACACGGAACGGTAGAAAAGATGATCGTCGTAAGATACACAATGCAATGAGAAAACCATCAAGAGCAGCTGATATTCAACCGATTTGGCATGCTAAGGATGGCCGAGAAAGTGGAACAATTATATTCCATCATGAGAATAATTCAAATGATAATCAACGTACAAATGTATTCTATTGCAGTGAACCGGAATGTAATGATAAAATAAATGATGCTAACCAGGGAATTGAGGCGGCTAATTTAAATAACAGTTCAATTAATTATTTAGATGAAAACCGAAAGCCAACAAATAATAATCAAAATAATGGACAGAATAATATAAATAATTGTAATGGTGATTATGGTCCTGAACCAATCGATAGATATAAGGAAAATCAAACAAATTATGTTGATAATTTAAAAACGAAAAAGGATAAATTGAATCATGAGAAAAGTGTCTTTCAATTTTTAGATGAAGGTACTACAGATGGCTGTTACATGGAAGCATCTACCAGTTCCGATCAATTGCTTCAATCACATTTCAATTTATTACAAACAGCATCCACATCATTTTATGAGAAACCATCATCATCGAAAAATTTAACGACACCAAATCTATTTGATTCACGTTTAATTACAAAAAATATAAATAAAAGTATTGAACGTTTATCAATTACAACACATTTTACAAATAATCCAACATACACTTCATTAGGTGATTCAGTTAGCCAACAAGATAATGGTGGCAACAGTATTGATATCAATGGCCTATTTGGTCGCATGAAGAAAAAAGCAAAACGTTATAAAAGACTATTTAAAACGGATGGTGAACAGTGATTATTGTGATCTTTTCAAAGTGAATATTTAAATCCATTTAAATGAAAATCATATTATAAATAAATGATTGAATAACACAATGTTTTATTAGGAATAATCAGTTATGAATGTGTTAATTGATATTAATTCTTAATCCTAGTGAATCGTTATGCAATAAACACGTATAAATGAATGATAATGATAAACAAAAAAATAAAGAATTATTTAAAAATACTCAAGAAAGCAAAGAAAAATGAAATTATTGTTCAATAGTTATTAAGAATAACGAAAATTCATTGATGAAATTATAATAAGATTGAGATCAACATATAACAATTTTATTAAGAAAATATTTAAATTAAAAAAAAAAAAAAACAAATATTAATTGCTATTCAACAAAAGACTGTAAGATTGGACAAGAAATTATTTCTAATTAAAACCACAATTGATTAGTTCACGTGAATATTTAAAGGAATTGGAAATGATTTTTTGAATTATTATTTTATATGAAAGCACATCACGCATCGTTTGGGGGTGACACTAACACTGTCCATATTCAGAATTCAGTGATCCCCCCTTATAGGATATCTTATATACACACCGCCCAATTAAATATAGTGTCAATACTTATGCGAATTCAATGAAAACATAACATCAATACACAGTGAATTTAACTTTAATTAAAAACAATTAATAATTGCTTATGAATTTGTGAATGAAATCAATCTTAACTGAATAAACTGGCAACATTGATACACAAGTCTGATCATTCAAATTAGTTGTATTCGTTAAATTTTTGTTTTTGTAAATATTGCAAACAAAACAAAATAAAAATTTAAATTAAATGGAATCTTCATAGTTCTCTTATCAATATTATTATGGGATTATTCTAGTCAGTTACACCTTTGAACTGTATTCATATTTCTCAGACGATTAAGGATAACAAAATAAAAAAAAAGTTATAAATTTCATGATATTAACATTTAAAAGAAAATATAAATGAAAAGAAAATTTTTAAACGGAAAAAAATTTAATAAATTCGAATCGACAAATCCAGGTATTCAGTCAATAGAGATGCACTGCCATTAAGTACTTTATAACTAAAAACATAAAACACTAAAGGAAAATTGATTAACTCTAGTAAAAACCAATTTTATAGTAATTTAATCCGATGGAATAGCACATTGAAGAGATCCGCTAAACGACGAAATAATATTAAAAATAATCATTAAATGAATATTATCCCCTAGGCAATTGAAAAATCTAATTAAGTAGTGAATCTTTAAACCAATAAGAAAAGAAATATTATATGAACTTAGTGATTATGAATATAGTGATAAACATTTAGATAACAAATACATTTAAAATGCACTTAGACAGCACCTGTGTATAAAAAAAAATAATGAAATTTAATTGATACCAGAACCTGTAGTATATTGAAAACAGAAATGTTACCTAATAATCTTAGAAGTGTTTAGACTTTGTTTATTACCAATTAACTTTTATTATCAATGATTAATCACCATTTTTTATTTTCCATATGGAAACATCAATAGTTAATTTTCATTATCAACTCTCTTAGAGTCTAAGTTTCATCAAAGAAAACATAAAATTTCAATTGATATAGTAGCAAGACTTAAATTCATTTCTTTCATGACGAAACACAAAAAGTTCATTAAATGAATTAAATTAGAAAGAAGAATCACACACACAAATACTTTGTAAATAGTGACAATTAATTAACTTAAAATTGAATGATAAAATTCAAATAAGATTTTAATTTAACAAATAGGAAAACAATTGAAATTCCATAATTAAATTGGCGTGATAACAAACTTAAATGGCCACAATTTTTTAAACAAAAGTGAATAATCAAATTTTCTTGAGTGTTTTTTCTTTTAAATAAAATGAAAGCTCATCTCGTACTCTAAGGATCTTACTATAATGAATTAAAAATAAATAAGATAAAAAAAAAAAAAAACTCTTTAAAAACATAAATGAATTTCATCATATTTAATTATGAATACATATAGTGGAAAGCAATATACGTATATGATTATAAATGAAATTTTATAAAATTCTGATTAATTTAATATTTAACTGATTTAATAATTAAGTCGTCTATTTATTTTTAGTATTGGATAATTAATAAAGAAAAAAAAAATGATAAATAAATTCAAATTGGAATCAGTTAAAATGAATCAATTAATTTGTTCGATTGATTGTAAAAATTCAATGAGGACTAACTGAAATTTATTTGAATAGAAAATCCTTCTTCCTGTTTTAGTCAAAATTCGATGTACTATAAATTAAAACGAGTTTAATATGTTTTCTTTAATTTTGTTTTTATAATAAGTCTGTCTATGTTGTACCTGTCGTTAACTGTTGATTAAAACCCAAATATAATTAAAATGAGTTTCAATCATTATCTATCTTGATACATTGTTATGTTGAATTCATTAGCTGTAAATTGCAATCCAAGAAACACGCAACAAATTCCATATTTAAACAAAAATAAAAACAAAATTATTAGATTGTCTAAACTATACTTATACTAAATATCATTTCTAAATCAAATCTAAATCTGTATATTGTATTACTTTTACTCGAAACATAGTAAATTTATACTATAAGGATATACAGCGTTTATTCTAAATGTAAATAAAACAAATTGATATAATGAAAATTAACGTAGTAATTTAAAAAAGAAAACATTTAATAAAAAAAGGTAAACAGTTAATTATAATCATGATGAAACAAATGATATAGAATTATGTTTTTAGAAACAATTTCACATCTAATAGTTAAAAATTATTCATTATTAATAACATAATGGTAATCGATATAGAGACTACTAATGATATAACTCTTCTATTGGATTATATGAAATTAGAATGAAAAGAGTTGAGATGAAATAACATTTTCTTATTAAATGTAAAACAATAAGTGACAATTGGCCAATGAAACATTATGCAAAAGAACATAAAAATAAAATTTCACAAAAAGAATGAATTAAATTTAATGAAAATTGCGATATATGAATAAATAAAATAAAAAAAAAAACGCTCACTACTGCACCGAATCGCGATTAGATTTATTTATCATAAATACACTGAGGTTACTTATTAAGTAGGTATGTTTTATTAAAATACTAGACGATAAGAACCATTACCAAATAAGCCGATTTGTATAGTGATGATTGATTCACGTAACAAGTGATTAACATTAACGTTCTTTTATTTCAGCCATCGGTTATAATACTTCATCCAAAATCAATAATATCAAACACTTTTCAATATCGCTTCATTATCAACTTTAAACCGAATGGAATTAATTAATTTTGTTAAATGAAAAATAAATGAAAAGTAAAATCAGTTTCTATTAACAATCTAACACATTTTCATAAGGCACTATTCAATAAAACCAATTCAAAGCTCTTAACATTTATGATTCTTAATATGAATCAAAATAAAAATCCAACTTTTTCGACCTATTTATTGAACTATCGTATAATGATTAACAAGAAAAAAAATTACTAAACTCACTGCCCTCTCGATAAAAAAAAAAAACAACTAACATTATGATTACACATGAAATAGAATGTTAAAAAAGAAAAGTATTATTCGTATTCATTTAATAATAACCAAAAAAAAAATCACTAAAAATCGGATAATTTATAATTTTGTAAATAATAGAATTTGGACAATGAATACCAATTTAATTTGAAAAATTAAAAATAGGTAAACCAGTGAAAACCCAATTAGAATGGATTTATGATAAACACACTTTCATGAAAGAAACATAAAACCAAGATATTAATAAAAGAAAACCAACTTATATGATAAAATTATTAATATGATGCATACCTAGTTAAACTTATACGTGAATTAAATACATATAAATTAGCATAAAACTAATAAGAATTACTAAAAATAAAATACTATTTATTTCCAAAAAAAAAAAGAATAAAAATGAAGAATTTTTAATTGATTGTAATATGCCCATTCATTGTGAGCAATTAACTAAACATTGTTAAACTTTAACAAAAGATTTTGCAGGTAATTGAAAGCTTCTTATTGAGTGGTTTCTCAGGTAGCCAACCATTATTAGAGAGCATTAGAGATGAATTGAAACAATGCGAGTACACCTTTGTTTCAAGTAACACATTTCAAGTGATCATACATTGAGATGAATGAAAATATTCAGAGAGTAACAGTGACCCAATTGAAATGCTGATTGTGGAGAAATTGAATCTTCAATGGAGTCATCTTACTCAACGATACTTGAATAAAAGTAGGGGTTCTTTGACTGAAGAAGAACGCGGTATTTTGCAATCTTTTGTACTATTCACAATTTTCAATCTAATTAACACGTGAATTTAAAATTTTCAGTCTTTGAATGTCATCATAATGATCACTTAGCGATAACTTGTCTTAATTATATGGATCTAGGCCTAATCTCTAGACAATCTACTTTTTTCATCTGTCGTCTAGAATTTATTTTTTATTTTAATTTCATATCAGAAGACCCATTAATTTCTCATTATGGATCGCTTGTTTAAAAGTGAGATGGAATTTCTTTAATTTTTTTATATATCAACACTATTTATAACAGCCACGAACCACAACGTTCTTATATGGTGTATCATATAGTTTCACTTCGCACTATCTTATGCTTCACTGAGTGCATTTAAAAGAAATACTAATAATATTCAGTATTCTACCACAACAAGAAATCATGTAAAAGAATCAATTGGATTTTTACATAAGAAAACAAAAATGAGGAGCACGAATTAAAGATATTGAAATTCAACGGTTGTTCGTTCATTGAATTTGATGCAAAGTGAATAATCATAAGAAGACGATGGTTATACAACACACAGAAGTATTGTATCCAACAAGTGGCTTCTATGGTACTGGTTTCAGTATTCAATTCAAGATCAGTACAAATAGATTCATGGCTACATGAAGACACTGGCACCAAACTGAATGTAAAGAAATAAACAGAAAAAAAAAACCAGCTCAACTGGAAGCAGTTAAGATCGTAAGCTTAAGACATACACAACATGAAATTTGTTGTGTTCTTCTTTTAAACATTTTTATTTAGAAGTTTTATTATTTTGGAGTTTAACGTTGACCAGAGAAGGTGTACAAATTTAATTTGTCTGTTGTTATTAAATATTTAAGGTATTTTCCGGTAAATTAACAGTAATTTGTGTGTATTATATTCGTTACAGCTAATGGAATTAGTGAGCTTTTAATTAAAACATAAGCGAATAAAACGGAAATTGTAAAATTGTTTAGAATCAAATTGATAAACAATTTGATAGTGTTTTTATTTACGTGGACTGTACAGTGACACATAAATTGTGATCGATTACGAATTAGTAGGACACTGTTGCTATTCAATCGCATATTCTTGTGCTGTTTTATTTTTTATTTTAATTCGTTGTAGTTGTGGTTTCATGAAACTTTTTAATGAAATGTCTTCTTTGATTCTATGTCAATGAAAGTTAACAATATTAAATGAGTTATTCATTGGACTGTATATGATCGCATAAAAGAAGTTGCGATTTTAATTCGCCTATAGTAGCATTGTAGTAGTGTCGATTAGATTTTTATTAATTCAGTTTCGTTTATCAAAAAAAAAAAATTATAAGTTTTCTTTTAAACTATTGATTGATGATGAAAACTTTAACGATCATTTGTTTTGTTGGAAAATGAATCGAAAACTGTTAACAGATATTTACCAGTAAAAGAGGCATTTATTATTAACATCAATTTTTATGAGTTCGTTATATTTTAAAGTATGTTAAGAGCAGATAAAAATCGCGTCTCTTTACAGTTAATTTATTTTCTTTTCTTTTTATATATTTTATCTTCACGTTGGTCCATTAGGCCATTGATGAAGTGTAGTAAATGATCAGTATGTGATGGTTTGTGTGCCATAATAACACTTCTAAGACAGCAGTATACAATTCCACCTGTTTGGAATTTTATTTATTATTATTTCATTCAAATTTACAATCATCTTTTCGATATGATTCTTACAACTTTCTGTTATGAACTCATGGGCTTTAGATGTTAATTATTCGTGTTTAACACAACTGCCAATTACTGTCAATGAATAGAGCATTTATGTGAGAGTCTTCTCTAATTATGATGCGCCCAAACTTAACGAAAGAAATTAAAATGAAATATATTTATGATCATTTTATTTTCTGAATGACTACAACATGAAATCAGTGTTGTAATCATATAAAAACAGATTAAATTGATTGAAGTTTCATTTAAAAACCGTTTTGTTTCTCCAGTTTAAAGACATGATCTTATTATGCCCAATACGTTTCTATTGAAATATTATTTATGAGAAGAAGTTTCGAAAGTGTTATTATTATCTTAGTATTGCTTTGGTTTTTTTTGTTTATTATATTACCTAAAGATTCTTATTTACGGCGATATAAATAAAAAATATAAATTTCTTATAATGAAAGCGCTAAGAAAAGTGTAAAAATACGGAAAAGTTACCAAAGTTATAAAAAAAATCATGGATTTACCGCACACTGAATAATATTTTAGTTGGCGTCAAGAGTGAAATTACTTTTGCCTTAGAACGTTTTCACTTAACTTCTTCCCCACATTCAGGTGATTTATCGGATACTAAACGAGTATGGGTATTCATCTCACAGTTAGTGTTATAACCTTAAAAGTTGTTGATACTTGTTATTGATCTGTTAGATTCGGTGTCTTGTAAATGTGTATTTCTGTGAGAGCATTCAACTTGTTATAAATTAATTCCATTGACATTGCAAATATTTTAAATATTTACATTTAACAGTGATAAATAAAATATTAAATTAATTTTAGGTGATATTGTGAAGAGACGTGAGAGCTGAGTGACAAAAATTAATGCAAAAATGATTCTGTTGAAATTATCGGCAGTGGCATTGTTGTTATTGCTGGTATCCAGCAATGTGTTTGGTATTGAACAGGAATCAGATGAATTAAGTGATTTTGAATTCGAGGAAATGGAACCAGAATCGAGTCAAGATTATGTTTATACTGATGCAAATAGTGAAGATTTAAGGCGAATGGATATGGAGGAACTGGAATTGATTGAACCAAATCAGAACTCATTGATTGCCAAAGAGAAGAAACTTCGATTAGCACTAAATAAAGCCCTCACGAACAAAGCAACGATGAGGAAATTCGCTGAAGTGCTTCCAATTTTACGAGTTCTTTCTAAAGATCAACGAGTCGCAATGGCAGCTATTATCACCGCACAAGCCGGTGCTGCTACAGGCGATGAATTAAAACTGAAAGATGTAAGTGAAACCATCATAAAGTGTTATAAATAATGGCATAGTATTAAACGTAATTGCAGAACAACAAAAAGATTTACGATCTTTAATCGAGACAAACATTTAAATGTTTTACATATTTTTATGCAAAAAAAGAAAGTCCCATCATGTCATGTTTCGCTTTTTCATCACTTAATTTTTTTTGGTAATTTGGTTAGTCAAGATCATTTTTTATTGCAATTTTAGATAGAAGCAGCATTCGGTGATAAGAAGAAGTTGATCTTACCGGTACTTTTGGATATAGCTAATTTGATACGATCCAGTGTTCTTGCCGTGGCTGCACAATCTAGTGCAAATTCAAATCATCTTTATAAAGAAAAGGAATCTCCTATATCAATTCAACAATTGAGACGCAATTTCCCGAGGGCCATGGTGGATTTCATTATGGATGATCGAATGCAAGTGGAAGACAAAGAAGGTCATGTAGTTAATAGAACTAAAGATGTAAAAAACAAAGATCATCAGAATCGAATTAAACGATCATTGCATTACCAACCTCAGCCTCAACCATATCATCACAATATTCATAGAAGAAAACTAAATATTGATTCTATTGATACCGCTGGTTTAGATGAGAATCTAACAAATCAAACTATTCCTGTTACATTAACAAGAATTGAATCACCTTACTCACCATCTAATGGTACTCTCGAAGAGATTGAACACTTAGCATTATCAGATTTAAATGGTACTGTTAGTTATCCAACGAAAAGTTTGCACAATCAAAATCGCGAAGAAGATGAATCATTACCAACACCTGAGAAATTAATCAGTAGCAGTCGTTATCGATCAAAGAGGCCACATCAACGAAAACCACAATTGATTCAAGAAGGTTTAAGAAACTGTGAACGTTTCACCGGTACACTTTGTCTTCACGTGAATGATTATCCAATGTAAGTAAAATATAACCAATTTAAATATTTTCAAGTCTGTTTAATTAACATTTAAGAAACAAATTATTAAAATGAAATTGAATACATTAGTTGATGTTGATTAAATTGTGCTTAGAAAGTGCAAAGAATTAAATTTTACATTAACGTAATACAAAAAAGTTAAATTTCGAGAAGAAAAAATCAGACTAACGATAAATTTCGACATTGGCCTTAATTGAAGGTAATTCTTCGGTTGGGTTCAAGTGCAACATGCGATTAATAATCGACAGTAGTAGATTAATTACCGTATGAACTACATTTGAATATGAAATGAAACTGTAACTCATCTTCAATTTTAGGCAACAAATAATGGGTAGTATTCGACGCAATAAACACGCAATGTCTGCCCTTTTGGCTGAGTATGCAGATAAGAGAGCTGAATTGGATCTTGAAGAATATGTTGAAGAGGTTAAATACAACAAGAAAAGGTGAGATTGATGGGAAACGATAACGATGAAATGAATATCTAATGATGTAATTATATTGTTCACAGACGTGAAGATGATGATGAGGGAACTTCAATGCCCGGAGGAATGTGTCCCAGTATTGTACGTTACGCGCGGCCACAAAAAGCAAGGTCGGCATCTGGTGAATGGAAGTATATTGTGAATACTGGCCAACATACACAAACACTTCGGTTGGAAAAGTGCAGGTAGAACGTCAATGATCTTCATAAATTCGATGGGAACCACAAAGCACAATGAATATTATTTTTAAACTATTTCGTTTTAGTAAACCACAAGAGACTTGTACATATTTAACGGACAATTTCCGATCGCGTTGTGTTCAAGTATACAATTATCATCGTTTGTTAAGTTGGGATAATGTAAGGGGCTTACATGTTGATATCTTCAAGGTAACGGCAATATGAATTAAGTGTGAAAATAGCCGATCTTGTAATAATACAATTATAATACAATTTTAGGTACCCACTTGTTGTTCATGTCACATCGATGGATATCGTGAATCATATCCACCATTGAATTCCTATCATGGTCATGATATCGGTGATGATTTCCGTTTCTCAGCATCAAACGTAAGAAATACGCATTACAGTACCATTAATAATCCATCGTCAAACAGTGATGAGGATGATGAAGACGAAGAAGAATCATCTGTTGCCTATCAATACTCCAATGGATTCAAACGGAATCCATCGAAACCATTTAAATTAGAAACACCATCGATTTTATTACAGAATCCATCATCAAGTAAAACCAGATATGATAAAAAGAAATTACCAGCACTTTCATCATTTTTACCAACAACTGGAATTGGTTCATATTTAGCGCCACCATCTGATTTTGATGTAACATCAACATTTAAACGGAGTCCATCATCGGCGATCAAACGGACTAGGAGACCACCACCGGTAAGGATAAATACACGTGACCAAAGTTTTGATGGAAGTGAATTACTTCCAGAGTATACGTCATTTCCTAACATTGATATAACCGCAGACCATGTACGGAAACGAATCTCAACTGTAGGCACAACACTATTACCATATACACCAAGTACGATAACAACACAACAACATCATACGACAAAAAATTTATTAACCAACAGTGGATCAACAGCATCACAACGTGACGATGATGGTAAGAGAGTCAATTACAACTATCATCCAATATTAGATTTCTTTGAAAATCAACGTGATGGTACAGCGGAACGTTTGGTGGGCGCACGTAAACCAGCAAATGGACGAGATAAAAACAGTAATTGGACACCGATTGCAAATCCAATAAACTAGTAGTGCAACAATTAAATTTTATATACACGTATTCCAAAACAGTTAGTAATAAATTTTAAAATAATATGAATTAACATTAAATTAATAATACACAGAAGTTGCAATAATTATTAATATAAAAAGCAACCAGAAGACTTATGTAAAGTAAACACCAATTGTTGGTAAAACTTTACACATTGAATTTATATTACACAAGTGAGATGAAAAGTAATGACAACTAGTAGATAATGCAATAAGAAGTACCTTAGCAAATCGGGTGTGTAAGTGAATACATATAGAAGTGAAATGAAAGTGAATTGAATTTCATTAAATAGAAAAAAAAATAAAACAGATTGATATTTAAATGTTATAACGGAAGCAAAAGAGCATATCAATAGAATGGTTATAACTATTCGCAGAAAGATCCGCGAGATCTATTGAACTTATTCACTGACATGGAATTGATTTTAGATTTTATGGTTATTGAGTGTTTGATTTTAAACGGTTTTTGTTTTTCTTTTATTTCTTTGATGAGTAAAAACAAACGGCATTTAAAATTACATAATTTAATTATTTTTTTTTTGTATCTTATCCAGTTCATTGCACCCGTCGGAGCAACAGGTAATTTTATAATCACGATGAAATAAAAAACAAATTGATGTTGATCAGTTAATGATTTGCCAATATCATTAACATAGTTGTATTAAGTAAACAGAAAATAATTGATATGATGTTCGTTGAAATAATTTTAAAATAATTACTTTCCGTTTTTTTTTCTTACAATAATGTATGAATGGTTCTTTGACTCTATAAGATTGGTAAACGTTGCGGTAGAGTAACTAAATGCTACTCAACACTCTGCTGATTCTGATGCTGTTTGACTCTCATCTATTGTGTACCTATTTATCATTAATTTATTGTAATTTATTTGTTATAAAAAAGATGAAATATTTAATATTAATTAAATGTGTGTTTTAGCATCAATGTATTTATCATAATAATTTTCGGTTAGGATTGATTGTGAATGAATTTGTTTTATTATAAATTTAAATTATTCGCGGATTTCCGTCCGTTTATAATGAAATGTTAGGCAAAAGTAATATCTCATACAATATTGATTAAATCATCATTATAATAGTTTTATCTTCTTCTTTTTTTTTTTACTTCTAAATATCTAATTTTATATGTATTTATTTATATTATTTAAGTTATATGTAATTTATTATATGCTCGTGTTAGACGGAATCAATTAAAAACAATGAAATGTGAACTAAAGAAAAATTTGATGCCTTTGACTTTCTTTTAACAAAAATATTTTCTTTCATGTTGTGATGACTATTGGTTGATGCAGTTAACTGTCGATGAATGAAATAATTAAGAATTTATTTCTTTTACGGTGTTATTCCTCAAGTGAATCATAATAATACGCTTGAACAGGTAAATCTAAATTAATTTTTATTTTATATCAATTATTTATTATAATCATCGGTATTTAATCATAATTAATGTTCATCTTAATTTCCGAATTTCACTCTAACGACTGTTAAAATCGATTTTGGTTGCTTGCAGTAAATAATTACATTTAATTCGTTTGGATATTTTTGGCTTTTTATTTTCTGATTCAAAAAAAATAAAAAATCTCGGATGATGCGATTTTGAATGATTTAATCGAATTTTGAATTGATTCATATTCGATTTAGTTTTGTTATATTGAATATGATCAGATGAGCCATGTTAAGATCATTGTTTATAATGATGGCCAATGAATTAATTTTATTGGACGCACCAATCATAAATGCAATGTAAATCGAATATTATTTATTTCAATTCCAAATTTTATACCATGAAAATGGGGAAATTGAAAATTCTTTTTGTTTACAATCAAACGATTTTGAAAACATTGGACCAGAGGTTGATGATTCGACCATCGATTATGAATTTACGCATTCATCACAGAGTGTTATAACGTCTGACTTTTGGAAATTTAAATAGAAAATGGTACATAAATGTGGCATATTAAGACTGAAATCGAAAAATATAAAAGAAAAAATTTAATCAATTTCCCTTTCTACTAACCGAACCGTTTGCTGGGAAAGTGATCGTATATATAGCAGTAACGAACAAGAATTGATTTTATTATTGTTAAAAATGTTTTTCAGTTATGATCGTAGTGTCTCAATTGGATGGATTTTATTGTGTCTTAATGTGTTATTAGTGTTGTTATCACAATGTCAGTGTATCACAGTGGCACCAATCAATCGGAATATAAATAATAATCAACGGTATGACTCACGTCAATTACCATCGAGAGAATATGATTCTCGATTGGCTAGAACAGATCAAATAAATCGTGATAGGCAAGCTGCTCCCAGTACACAGTCAAATGTGCGAAGAGAGCAAAGACCAGATCGTCCGTTACCAGTGCCTCAACCTAGGGATTATCATGAAACAACTACCAGACGAGATGGATTAGTTCGCGCAACTCCACCAGTGCCACGGCCAGGATCTAATAAGCCTTATATTCCACCAGTGTCCAAAGCTTCATTTCAAATTAATCGAACATCTCGAAATTATCAGCAACAACGAGATGTTGCTCAAACTAGTCCACGCAGACCTCACTATGAAACTCAACGGATATATCAAGTGAGTCCACCAGACGTTACACTCAGTAAACCACCATCATTTGAAACTCTACGAAATCAAATTCAAATTCTAAAGGATAAACAGAAAAAATTCTTCAGTTCTGAAGGAAGAGATTTCAACATATTTGCAGAGCAACAAAAAGAGACAGAGACATCATCTCAGGAAGAATCATCAGAAGAAAATAGTCCAACACCAAATACAGCGTATGAGATTTATCATCGTGGTGAAGATGATTATACTGAGGAAAAGAAAAATTTTGAGAATAATTTAAGAAGTCCACTTTCCAACTTATTTGCACCCAACAGCGATGAAGCGGTGCCATACGAACACAGTCAACAATTATCAAGACCACAACGGCAACAAATAAATCAATCACCTAAGAAATTTAATTCAAAGTTTAATCATAAATTTCACACAAAATCACTAAATAATGTTCGAAAACAATCAAATAATGATGCAGAAGAAGCAATTAACAGTGAAAGTAAATCAAATAATAATTTCTTACCATACAGAATGTTGGCATCAGTCAGACATCAAGAAACTTATAAGAAGGTACCAAGTTCAATTAGTGATCCACGGTTGCGTGAACGATTACAAGAGAAGAAGGTCCATACACTATACACTGAACAAGGATACGATGACGAGAATTATGATCATGATAATGAACATAAATTCGCTGAGCATAAAGATGTGGTCCATCGAAGACGAAAACGTGAGGTGAATGTAACCGAAACACGTGAATCAAAATCTGTGAAAGTCGAAGATCGTCCAATGTCTTTGGCATTGATTTCCAATCGACGTGGACTTAGTGGTGAAGATTTGCTTCGGTATATTGCAACGGTCATCAGAAATTCAACAAAGTACCTGCCGTATGAAATTGACGATGAGAATATTGAAGTTGACTCGACATTGCTAAATGATACTGAAGTCGAAGAAGTCCAAAGAATGATTTCTGATCAGATCTTGAAACATGATTTTACTGCCGATGAAAAGCATATATTTGAGAATATTCCACTCGATGAGAGATATCCATTCTATGACGATGATCGTCCAGATATACCAGATTACTCACCAATTAGGTATGCAGAGGATTTAAAGAATATTGATAAAACAAATTACCAGAAGAGATTGAAAAAATGTGAACTGATTAGATTGAGACAACCAATTCCACAACAAATAAGAAATCATAATTTCAATGGACACACAAACTCAAATGAAGATAAACGACGACTAATTGGCTTGAGCGATCAATTGGATTGTTACAAAGAGAATCTGTTTGGTAAAATCCCACTAGATAATCCAATATTTGAAGAAGAGTATGTAACTCAACCAGGACCAATTTTCAATTTAAAGAATAAACATGTTTTAAAACCACCATATCGTAATTATGATCGTCCTAGTAATCCACTGATTAGTGTATATGACGATGTGATCTCCAATATTCGAACATCTCTGATCACTGATATGATAAATAAAACGCTAAAAGATCGTTTAGTGAAATTAGCCAAAGCTAAGAGTACCGAGGAAGCAGTTCATCCTCGCGAGGCAGTTGTGATTCAACGTCCAACAAATGATGATTCTGAACAGAGCTTTTCTGATTTTCAATATCAAGTAGTCAAACAGAAGCCAAGAGACTACATTATTCGTAAACGTCCTTTACGCAAACAACCCATTAGCAGTGAAAGTGAAATCAATGAGACTACAGAGGTTCCACTCAATAACACAATCGTTAAATTCTTAGGGAACAACGCAATCGCCATCGCCAAGTTTCCTGTAATCCCACCAGCCAATCGCAATCATTTGAGTAATTATGGATCGGATGAAAAACGTCAGCAATATGTGAATCCCCTCAGTGATCCATCAGAATATCCCATTTTTGATATCTCCCAATTTATCCCTAAACTCTATATGGTACATCCCAATGGTAAAATGTACAGTATCACATTGAAACGTAAACAAAAGATTAATCAACAGCAACCGCAACAACAACAAACAGAAAGTAGTGAACCAAAATTTATTCAACAATTACCTCTGCCAAGCACCACGTATGGCCAACAACGGATCAGATATGTTCGTAGACCTTCAGAACAGCAACAACAAGTATATGATAATCAACATGAATATACAATCGTCCATGATAATCGGTATGCGTATCAACCTCAACAACAGCGTCCATCACAACCGAATCAGTATTACGTCAGAGATCCGTATGCAGATGACAGTTATGGTCAACAAGCATTGCATCGTCCCGTGTATTATGTGCAACCGTCACAATTATCACCTGTAGCACAACAGGCAATATCTGCACGTCTCCGAAAAACACCGTACATCTCATTCACCGGTGTTTAATGTCAGTTTAAATTACACTGAATGAATCACAACGAGTACACGTAAATAGATTAAGCTATTGTTTGATAGGCAATTAAATTAGTTAAGTATGCGCATTATTTATTATGCTTTCATGGAATTGCTTGTATTGAACTAAAATAAATGTTATTTTGTTAAGAAATTAATGGTATATTCAATTAGTGTGTGTCATGATCTTGACTTTGGATATTTCAGTTATAATGTTTTATGGAAACTGGGTGAACTCATCCATCAAATATAGGAAAAAAAGGTAATAATATTAAGTTTGTTTCCCATGCGAGTGATAATTGGTGAAATGCACTATGACTGTCTAAGAATTTTCTGATAAATATTCATAAGGGAAAAGTACCATTTTGAAATGTCTGCACTAATTAATTCCGACTGTTTACATTATTAATATTCAATTCAACTTTTATCAGAAATTGTTGAGTTATTATTAATTGGGTGTTATAACGATAATGATTTAATTAAGTTCCCTGCGGTGTATTTTATTAATGATGGATAATCTCAATAAAATAGCCTATTCATATGGTCATGCATAATTTATGTTGATAAGTAAATCGTTTCACATTAATTTAAATCAGCATATTATAACTTCGATTTCTTTGTTCAAATAAATATCAGCCTAAGACGGCGTAAAACGATCAACCAGTTTTATCTCAATTATTAGATCATGCATTGGTATTAACTTTAGGTAACATTGAATTGATTCTAGCGATTTTATGCTTGAAATGAAATTTATAGTCCATTTTTATTAAAAACTTCGTACAGCATATATTTAGGCGTAATTCATTTTTCAATTCCGAAAGCTCATCGCAAAGCTTTTCATTCAATTTGAAAAGAGGTGAACGACAAATTAAATTCAATGATGGAAGAGAACTAATTTAATTCAACCCAAAATCTATTGACTAAGAGTATTCGCCGCTGTTTTCTTAAGAAAGTGAAATTTTTTAACAAAACAAAATTGTCTTCAATTCGATTCGGTAATAGATGTTGGTGTTGTTGATATTTTTTTTTTCATAATTCATGAATAATAAATGTCAACATATTATAAGAGAGAATCATGGATAAATGATTAGCATTCCAAATAGGGTATACGATTATTAAATTATATTTATCACATTTAAGGTGATTCAATTGAAAGTGAAAATAATAATCAATTCATTATAATGATATTATGTGTACTTGATGAAAAATATGCAATATTTGCATAAATCATGTACCCAATAGATGGGATAAACTTTTACTATTTCTATGAACAATAACTAATATCGTCGATGTCAATAAAAGGTATTTAAATTACATTACTTTTTTACATAATATCGCATAGAGACACATACTCTTTAAGTTAACATTGTTGCATATACAACAATTGTTGATGATCACATCACCGTTATTCATTAATTAATATCCTAACGTTCAAATCATCTTTTGTCCAATCAAGTGTCAAATCCGCATTAGAATTAATCTTTACTAATTCTTCTGTTTTTCTATTTTTGTTATCGAGGATCCATTTAGCATCGCTTAGAAGTTTTTGTGATGTCTTTTAAAATGCGTTTTATCTTAAGAACCAGTACATAAAATTCTCGAATAGACCATTGAATAATTTAAAATGCTGAAGGATTTATTAGACATTTATTATGGATTAATGTAGCTTGAATGCGGATACATCTGGTCATATAGTTTGCTGTGTATCAATTTTTTT
Organism: Coboldia fuscipes; assembly: GCA_001014335.1. Taxonomy (NCBI): domain Eukaryota; kingdom Metazoa; phylum Arthropoda; class Insecta; order Diptera; family Scatopsidae; genus Coboldia; species Coboldia fuscipes. Next base: position 57,748 of record JXOR01001369.1, read on the forward strand.
TTTTAATTCACTTCAATCATTTAAGATCCGATGAATTGATTCTCCCGATTATAATAAATTCATATAAGTTTTAATCTAAAATCTTAAGAAAACGGCTGGTAAGCTAATATATTGTCGACTAAAAATCTGATAATTTGTTTAGTTATTTTATTTGTTAACAGATTCTATAATTATCTAAAATGCTTACACAAAAGATACATCACAGAAACAAAAATCCCATCGTTATTTAATAATCAATATCATTAAATTAACGCTTTTATAAAATAATAACCAGAGGCTTATAATGAATATATTTTGTTTTTCGATATTTTATGCGATATTCTATCAGTATAATTCTCAATTGATTTGTAGTCGAAAAGATTATGATATAAAATAACACTTGTGTACGCTACACTAGCTATGTATATTAATAAACATATTAACATAATGCCATTATCATATATTATAAATAATTAAATATTGATATGATTAAATATGCTCACATCAAAATGTTACAACTAGAATTTCAATATATTTACAATGTTATGCAAAATGTTATAGTCATTAACATTAGATGTTAACATTTAAACAAACTACGTTATTTTTTCTTAAAGGTGTTCAATGTTAAAGGTGAATCGTCTTCAAACAATTGTCATGGACTGATGAGTTTAGAAGTAACAACTTCAAAAAAACGGACTGCCATAACTACAAGAATCCAAAGATGAATAACGTTTGGTTTTAATGATTCATTGTTAAGCCAGCAAGTAGCCGTTACAAATGTTCAACTCTGAATCAGATACGCACAATAATCTTTCATATTGATTGCATAACAACTTATAATCATTCATTTAGCATCATTTACTTTTGATTATACGACAGATTAAAGACACGTCACACCAAAATTCAATTTTTAACTGATACAGAACAGCATCACTGTCACTTTCATTTCACCCAATTTTATTGGCATCATATTGTAGCCACATTAATCGTGTTAAACCATTGGATTTATAACTTTTGTATACCCCAGTAGGTGCAACCATCTTTTCCATTCATCATCATCGTCGATGTAACGTCAACCAATTATTCATTCATTCAACGGTGAAAGAAAATCGAAATTTTCAATAATTTAGCATTTTAACGTTAAAACGACGTTTTATGCTCAATAATTTAATACATTTCATTTCATATTAATTCCATATAGAAAAAATATCGCTTCTAGTCACGGTTTTTTGGTTAAACCTAAAGTCTCTTTTTATTTCGGTATATTTACATTGGTAATATTTTATTTAGTGATTATGATGCTACGACCTTCACCTGAATCCTCCCTGTGCCATGGGCTTCTTAAAAATTATTACATGCGTTTAACTACTAAAACAACCACAAAAAAAGAGTGTTTCCAAAATAAATCACGATATTGAATGAATTATAACGCGAAAATTAAAATTAAACAGTTTTACCCACGGCTGTAAGTTACGGTAACGTAAAACTCATAAATGTGAAGAATAACAAGTGAACACCCATGCATTCAAGCAGTTTTCATTTTTACAGACAACGTAATCATCATTCTGCAGCGCTTCTGTTAATTGAATGAATTAAGAAATGTGATGTGAAATTATCTACGTTTTGGTACTGTTTGAATTCAGGTGTTCGACCACAAACGGAAAACTTTTCTACTCCACGTGAATAATGATTATTAAATCATATTTTTTTTTTGTTGTTAAAATTAATTCATAATTTCATAAGAAGTTTAAGATGCAATAGTATTTAAAGTACTTCTTGAATAATCTTTATTTCTTATAGTGCGGTCAGAAATTCATAAGCCACAAAGTTTCTCTCAATTAATGGAAATATTATACAAAATACCAATAGGTAATTCATTGTGGCTGTCAAGGAAGCTGTAAACCATTTGATTACGTACATTCTCATTGATGGATAAATGTTAATATTTTTAAAAATCCATTAAGAGAACATTATTAGAAATATAAAATGTCATTCGAAACTAATTTTTCTTGCGAATTTCAATGATTTAGCAATCACTTTAACAATTAAAATTTTAAGACACCAACTAAATAAGTAAAAACCAATTATGAATTATTAACTGGAATTACCGAAAAAATGAATTGCGTTTAGTTTTTTTTTAACATAAACTATGTTATTAAGGTGAATCTCATTGAAGAGTCACATCGAAATTATGTTCGTAATCTTTTGGTTAACTTTCAATTTCATTGCAATCAAGTTTTCTTGATAAAAAAATTGACGAGTCTACTTCACGACCATAACATAATCTCGCTCTTTCACCTTGACCATCGTATAACAAATGAAATAAAAATATACCGAAATTATAAGACAAAAAAAAATTGAATCAAAACAAAAGATTCCATAATCAATTTAATATTCATTGATTCGATAGTCTTTTTCTTTCATTCGCTATAAATTAATTCAGATACTAACGGTATTAATCTATTTCTGTACATTGAAATGATTTAATTAATAAAAATTGGCATAATAAGATTACGTAAAAAATATTCAATTTTATGTTTTATTTACTCTTGTTTTTCCTTGTGGCAAGTGGTCAGTAACCGTTTATTTAAATTACCTGTAGCCACATTTGAGTATTAATATGAAGTGTATCATTAAAACCGTCTACAACTTATTAACTCGTCTCAAAGACCAAATTGGTAAATCTTCATCTCATATCTCTCTCTCTCTTTCTTATTTTGGTTCAATTCCATTTACGGTTGGTTACCCATTTCTCATTGTAATACGACTATTTGGCTTTTATTTCATTTATGAAAAAAAAAATTCATGCAATCATCATTTATTTACTCTTGTACCAACCACCCAAGAATTTTTAGTATTTATATGTTGTAAACGCCTAACATTCGCACCAAATGTTAAAACAATATTGTAATAATGTGACATGATAAACATACAATTGGAAATGTTTTTTTTATTCGTAAACTTACATTATAACTGATGGCCTCACACGGACTGACAAAATAGCTGCTGTGGTATCACCCCAACTAGAAATGAAGAAGTCTGTTGCTAAAAACAGAAAAAAAAAGATTTAATATTAACAGATTGCAAAATACAAAAACATCAATAAATTGAAAGCAAGAAAAAATGCAAATCAATAGGGTTCACAACAGTGAAAATTCAATACTATTTGCTATACCTTCAGTCATAAAAGCCAAAGGCTATTGTATTCAAAAGCTTCAAAATGCATTACGCGGTAACAAAGTGGAGTGTGTACAGAAAGAAATATTTGCTAAAGCAACCAAAAATAGAGAAATAGAAAAACATTACCACTAAGTAACCAAACGATGCAATTGAAAAAATAAGGTCAAATTCATAAAAAGAAACTGAATTAGAATAAACATTGCATATTGGTGAAATAAAACACGCAAATGTGAAACTGTTCAAAGAAAAAACTTCAATCTGCATTATAACTTTTAATGTCATTCATTTATCTAACCAATCTGTGGTTCTGTATCACGTCATTTGTCATTTATAAGCAATTTTTTGCTTATTATTGATCAGATATAACTCAAAAATTAAAAATTCATTTCAATTCTGCATATAACTAATTAATGAAATGAAATAAAAAAAAAATGTTAAGCATATTAGTGATAGTTAAAGAACCATAGAGCCGATAATTGTAGTTATATATGTGGTGATGAGAACAGTAAAGATTTTTCTACTGGGTAAAACATAAAATTAATGAGTACATGGTTGACAAATTGTTTCACTAATATCTTCTTCACTTAAATCAATATTTACTTTAAAATTGAAGGATATCTTTTATTATTTATGATCAATTATGATCGATGGAATTAGGTATTAAATGAAAATGTTCATAAACTAACAAATATGTATAAATATCGTTAGTTCAGTTAAATTTTTGTTGTTATTAGTTATTTTTGGCTGAGAAACATCAAAAAATACAAAATTTTGTATTTAAGAAGACTAACCACAAATCTAAACGGTTACTTAATGAATGCAATTGATATTCGATTACGGCATCATTCAATTGCCCTCCGGTGGTTAATAATAACTAATAGGTGCTGGGGTCCGGTTTCAAAGTAAACATTCATTTTCTTTAGAGTATAACACACCGGTTAGTTCTCTAGGTAGGTAACCATTTAATTAAATATTGACCAGGAAAAACAGTATTATGTCTGTATAAAGTGTCTAAGTGTATATGTGGTATTGGCCCCAGCGACAAGTATTGCCACTCAATGCAACCTATTGCGACTCACCAGCAGTGACATATGCGAATATGGCCATTATTATTAATTTACCAAATTCAACATAATATTCATAATGAAGAGATGCTAACTGAGTTTTTGTTTCAACTAAAGGTCATCAACGATTTGAATAGTCACACATTTTTCTATACAAAAAAAAATATGTTTAAAATGGAAACGGTTCGGTCAAACGACTTATAGATACTTCTATAATTTAACTGTTTAGCTAAATGTTTAGTATTCAGATGAATTTACAAAGACGATTTAAATCGAAACCACAAAAGATATGCTTAGTGCCATTTGAAGATGAAACACAATACGTAAAATTCAGCATCATATAATGATTATGTTTTACTTTAGAACCAGTGTCTCTTGTAAAATTTTAGGTGGTATATCAGATAGTGACCACCGATAATAATATACAACACAATGGCTGGAGAAGGTCAACCAGATAGGAAAACAACTAACTCCCTGTGATCAATTGGTCACTGTATTCACATCATTATCATAGATGGGTTTTTTCGTTAAGTTTTTGGCTCTCTTCACCTCAACTCTTTTAGAGATCAAGACTGCCAAAAAATTAATTTTGATTGTCTTCAATAAATTTTATATTTCCTAGTCTTCGGCTCCTGCGGGCAAAGCAATGATACCTGCGTTTCTTAAAGAAGAACTTCTTTGTTTTATTTATCATTTTGATTGAATCGTTGATTTGATATAAAAATTATCAACATCATCCAATCTATTGGTATATTCTAATCGAATAAAATCAATGTGAGAAATGAATGGAACAACATTGGTGATTAATAATTATCATCTAATTAAATAAATTCAGCAAAAATCGTGAAGAACCAGTTATAACATAAAGATTACAAAGTTATTATTAGCCCTCATCTCACTTGAATTATTCTTTGATTCTGTTCGTTATTTATTTTAGTGGATCTTTTTTATATTTCCATGGCCATTAACTATTAGAATCATAATATTTATGTTTAATGTCATACATTACGCCGACTGGTTTTATTCCATGAAAACTCTCTATGTATGTCGAATGTTATCTTGGACATAAAAGAGGCAAAATAATTTGCACCTAGTCACATAAGTCATAATGTCTTTAAGTGGTTGAGGAATCCCAAAAGAATTCTTTTATTTCTTATTAATTTTTTTTTTAAATAGTTAACATTTCAACGTAGTTTAACATTTAGTTCCTTGATTGCATGTGGTAATCATTGAGTTTCCTCATTGTTAATACAAATTAATATCTTTATTAATTATGGTGCCACTTGAATATTTTTATTCGATTTAAGTAGATTTCAACAATTCAAAATTCAAAGACAAAAAAGATGTTTAAGACGAACCCAACAAATTCTATGTTCTGCGGGTAATAGCAATTAATACCAAAGAAAGGTCATAGGTAAATGTTACAACATCTAAATGAATCTTATGAGCAGAGAGGTTTTAACAGTTTGTTTTATGAGTGATTAGCCATTTCAAATACACATCAACCAGTACCATTAGTTGTCTTTTATCATACTTATTTAACCATAATGTTATAAACTGTAGGTATAAGATCTCCATTTAATGAATTTATGATTTAAAAAATAGTTAATTACGATGCTGTTTCAGATCGTCAATCGTCAAAAAGTTTAAAACTTAAGATACAACCACACCAAATCAAGTCAGTATCATCTCATTCGTAATAATAATTTATCTCGTTTTGATGTTGTTTTTATTTTTTTTTTTTCATAAATTCACAAACGATATGATATTATGATTCTTCATTATTAAATTAATATAAATTATATTAAATAAATTATAAAGTTGCTGTTAACAACAATCAGCGGGCTGAAGGACATTCATTAAAATACATTTTAAGATCTTAATAATAATTTTATTAGGTTTTACAATTTTATCCATCAACGATAAATCTTTGGGATCCTCTGTGTTTATTATCTCTTGGAATGTTAAAAAATTTCGATATTGCTTTTAGTATATTTACGCAAAAACAACACGAAAAAGCATATAAATACAGAGAACATTAAGAAATAATAATAACAATAAAAATTAAAATAATTGTAAATCATAATTGATTGAATTACCTTCTTTGGATGCCATCCGAAATATTATCCATTATTGTTACCATGGACCCGTTCGCATCAACTGCTTTTTTTTGTTTTGTTGGGGGCACCATATGAATTAAAAGATTACCCATTTTCACTCTCGTTAATACCAAAAACCATCAATGATTATGATGATCATCATCATAACGTTCATGATGAACAATTCCAAATTACCGATTAGGTAATCGCACACTATTATTAGTTTGTAACTTCACAATCAATTTTACACTACTTAACTCTAATACTTTGTTAAAAGAAAGAGAATTAATTTCATGATTCATTTTATTCACACATTCTTGTTGTTGGTATTCTCAATAGAAACTGATAGAAATGTAATACATTCAATTTGCTATTTGACCTCATCAATAATTCAGATAAATTAGGTTTATTTCAATCAGATTGTTTCAATGTTTTGAATTGATTCCAATTAAAAAATATTTCGTTTAAAAGAAACAAAATTCCATTGAAAGAAGAAAATCATAAATGAAGTGTTTGGCTTAACTATCATCAGAAAGGTAAAAAAAATTATTTACAAACTTACCATCGAAATTGTGTGAAAAGCCAACCGTTAAACAATAAATTTATTAATTTACATACAATAATGATAGTTTTTTTTTTTTTTTTTAATTCCTCGTGTTAATATGGTGACCCACAGAGAGGGAAATTACTGTATGTCTGGTTAAACTTTGAATTTTTCATGATGTAATATCAACAAGAAAAATAATGATTATAATAAAATCAAGTCAAATATGAAATCTAAATAATGACCAAATATCAGGAATTATCCTCGTTTCGTTCATTGAATTGGTCATGGTAATTGTAAATTTACGAACATCGTAAAAGTCAAGTATCTTTAATATGGAGAATAGAGAGTGTCAAGTGAGAAGTGTTAATAGAAAATTTAACCATTAGGTTTCGCATCAAATATTTGCACAATATCAATCAATACCATCGATTGCACAATTATAATCTAAATAATAATAATAATATTTTTTTCTATTTGCTAAATAATGGAAACATGCAACCTTAAAATTAACTGATTTAAATCAGCCTATCACTTGTGGTAATAAAATGCTCTAATTAAACATGTTTAACATTTTTAAGTCTTTTTTTGTTAGAAAACTAGATTATAATTTATAATTTTTCTTATAAAATAGTTCCAGTTGATTCAAACGAACAGTCTCGTGCTCATTTAAATCCAATAGATTTACTAATAAACTTGATTCACTTCTTTTTGCATACGCATGACTATAATTTGGACCATAAACCAGCGTCCAAAATTCAATAGGACAACATTAATACCGTTAAAATAAAATGTTCGCTAAAAAAATATCATTTGATTTGTTAAATTAATCAAAATTTACCATTTCTAACATACATATTTGTATATTCATTTCACAGGTCGTTGATTCAATCAAAATTTTCCATTTTAGCATACAATATTCAAATATAAATTCATATGATTATTTCTATTTGATTATTGGGGGGCACCCTTGATGAATAATATTTAACTTGACTGTATAACTTGCACTTTCATTTGGCACAATAAAGAATCATTACTTCAAACGAAATGAAAGATTCGCCACATAACAGTCTCTGATGAGATTGAGGATTAATTTGTCATGCGGTAATCAAATTCAACACAATTATATTTTTGCTATTGATCACGATGGAATTTAACTATTAAAGTTTTTCAACGGAATGGTCATCTAAGTAAATGGCCAAAAGCCATGTTTGTTTATGGACATAATTAATATTGAATTTCATGACTCCAGTATATTACTAAATACTCATTGTAGTTCGTTCATACTTTATAATAACAAAACGCCCATACGATATTGGAATATAAGAAATGCATTATAAAACTTAAATTAACAAAAAAAGAGAAGAAATCATTTTTTTTAAGTTTTTTTTTTTTTGCCTAATAAGACATCGTTAATGGAGATGTGTAAAATACTTTTGGCACAATGGCACATAGGGAATGAGACAAAGTGCTATGGAATGGAAATGAAAATATACTGATGGCTTTTAAGTTGCGTGTGACTTTTCCATCATTCAATTGGTACTGTAATGTGACCACACAAAGAATAATAACAAATGCCAGAGACATACGGCCAGTTGATGAGTTATTGCAATCCAATATAAATTAAATTCAATAATAAAATGGAAAACGATCAGTATTTTAATTTTTTTTTCCTTTGCTCTTTCAATCTTTCTCATTTAGAAATCATTATGTGGTTTGCAATAAACTGCTTTTTGGTGTACTTCAACGTGTACATCTTCTGCTCATTACAATTTTTCCACGTCTGATGTAACATAACAATTCAAATTAATACTATACAATTTCGCTATCTATTCTCTCTCTTTATTTGGTGTGGTTTTTGCTGTAATATCTTTCAGATGTGATTATTCATGTGTTATAATAATCATTTTTTTCTTCTTCTCTTCTTTTATTATAAAACGATACTGCATTAAAATTGATATTTCGTCGTTTACTTCATATCATTATCTTGTTAGTTTAGGTTAAGAAGTACTCATAACGAAACTCAAATTATCTTTGGTAAAAGAGTTGAATTATTTATGTATTTTGTTTTTGGACTTTTTACCCACGATTAAAGAGATCACACATGAGGATCAGTTCAATGGTAAACATGGCAGCAGGTTAAATGGCGTGTGCTCATGCTTTCGTAAAATAAAAAAAAATAAGCCACTCCAGCTTACTTATCTTGGACAGATTGAAGTAAAACTGTATACAGCATACAGTGTAATACTAAGTGCAATTCAACTTGAATGATTTAATGTTGAACGATAATAGAAAAACAAACCCAAACTCTCAGCATAATAAGATTGTTAACCGTTTCATAAAACTTTAAAATAAAAATGGAATTACGATTTAGCACTCGCAACAGCATATCGACTATGTTCATAACCAAATAGATGCCATAGAGCACATTCAAATATCATTACGTTAGATTTTTATTATATGTGAACGAATCATACCAGATGCATTTGTGCTAAAGTTAAGAGGTTAAAACGTTAACTATTTTTCTGTTTAAGCTTTAAATTGGGATTTTTATTTAATTTTTTTTCTTTCGGAATGTTTTATTCATTTCAACTGTACAGCAGAAATAATTCATTTACGATCTTTAAGATTTAATATGAATTTCATGGAATCGTGTTGGTGGCTTTGGAAAATTTAAAACCACTGTACCGATCTGATAGAACAGTAAAAGATCACTCTACAGTGTACACACATCGAGTTCAGACTAACTACTTTGATTTATGTTGCACTCGTATAAAATTTATCGAATCACACATAAAATTTACTGAAATTAACCAATAAATATTGAAAACAGGTACAAACTTTGGTGAATTGTCATCAATTATAACCGATTATGCGATGTAATCAATGAATAATTAGTTTCGCCCCCATATTTGTGGTAAACTGAATACTTGTCACTGGCTAAATTTAATGTCATATATGAATTGAAAATAAAAATTATCTTAGTCACTGATTTTCTTAACTAGATAGTCTTCGTCTTCTTGACGATTTAAAAAAAAAAAAAAAAACAAATTATTGAAGGCAAATGTTGCAATACATTTTCGTGAGAATCTGCCTCTCTTCTGTGGACATTAAGGCCCCCCAGGCAAGGTGAATTCAATCAATTTTATACAACCAAAAACTGAAAACCGCTTCACCATTCTTAATTGAATTTCAATAATATTTTAGTTGTTTTAAAATAACACATTTAATATTAATTGTAAATAATCATAAATGATAGAAGGAGATTGGGAACATTAAATTCGTATTTTATAGAAAATTTAAAGCACCCTGTTTTCTTATATTCGTGTTAAGTGTTGCAAATTTAATTTTTATTTTTCTAAACATTTAAAATTCGATTTTAACTTATTTTATATTTTATTTAATTTTTTATTTCTATTTGGATCATAAGAAAAACTGGATTATAATCTCTGCATACGCACCTAAAATTGGAATTGAACATAAAATACATTATGATTTATTCAATTATGTTCTCGTATGTCAATACGCATATTTTAAGGCCTGTTATGGGCGACAAACAAAAAACCCAGCCCAATCAATTGATAAATTTCAATTTACTTGAAACGCGAAAAACATCAATTCACTATTTTATTATTGAATGCAAAATAAAGTACGTAACAGTATAACATTCCCATGTGAGGAAATTATAACGAAAAATATGAATTATGCGAATGATAATTTATGTGCCATAAATCCTTTAAATGTCTAATATCTCAATAATTGGAGGTTTATGCACTTAGAATAACCGACATCACAATTACACGGTATCTATAACATAGACAAAATAATTACTTTGTTTTAAAACATATAAAACCGTTTATGCTCACAATGTCATGAATTTTTCCCGTCCGTTTAATTCTGTTTTCTATTAAATTATAAAAAAAACGTTTAATATTTTTTATTTTGGCGTTTTATTCATTTTTAATTGTTATGAAAAATTCACATGATGAACAGTGACAGTGATATTTCAACTGATTTGAACTTTATCGCGGTCCACCTCTAAAATCCATAAAGATATTTAATTTTTTTGGCGTTTTTAATTAACCTATGCTAACAACACTGCTTTTTTAGTAGTTACGGTTCGAGGCATTTAACAAGGAAACATTCACCTTTAAAAGAAAATCATAATAATATTCAATAAAAAAAATTCGTATGTAAAAACATGCTAATTTTAACATAACTAAACAGGAAAAAAAATATTTCAATTCTATCAATCATTAACTAATATTTACATTTTAGTGGTCAAACAGAAGCGACCCGAACCAACAATATTGTGTGAAACAGTAAAAGAATATCCATTACGTAAATGGAAAATTCGTTTCTTTTTATATCGTCAAGTTCATTGAATACTAAACGATCGTTTCAATTGAATTTATTAATAGCAATTTAATTTTTTTTTTAACATTTCAATTCAATGTACTGAGGGAAAAAGGCCCGAATAACACTTAATATTCTTAATTGTGTACTTCACCTTTTAAAGAATTTTACAATGATTCTCACAGGAGCATTTTAAATTGAATCGGTCAATAGAAAAATATAAATCCATTAGATTTATTTACGCTTTTATGATTAATCTGGAGGTTAAATGATATTAATCCAAAATGAATGGTGTTAAATATTGGATGAAATTTTCAATAAAACTCAAATTGACACAAACACTTATAAGCCAACTTAATTGTTAGCTGGAAAAAAAATAGTAGTTTCCCTTTCATTTTGGTTTTACGGTTACTATTTAATGGAAGAAATAGAGGAGAAAAATAAACTAAACCAGCTTTTTAACTCATCGTACCTAACGAATTAGCTGTAAGAAGCTAATTAATTATATTCGTGTGTTATAGCAGGTGATTTTTTGATATGTAAATGTTGATGCCTATTCTTTATATGACCTAAACATTTTGATTACAGTCAATCTTTGTTACGTGATCCATTACTATTATGTATTATATCATAATTGCGTGCCACTAGACTAATCATTTTCTTTATTATCGATGAACAATTGTAAATGCCCTTTGCTGTCTATCCATCCTAACAACTCAAGTACCACAGAAGCCAACAGTCAATTTAATTTCAATTATTGTCTTTTGAAAGTGTGGTTAAGAAATTAATAAAAGATGATTAATTAACCGTATAATAAAGTGCGTTTAAGTAAAATTATCAAAAGAAACAAAACAAAAATAAAGTGATTTCAATTAATTTGAATCATTTCGTGATATGATTATCCTTGAGGATACATCATTAGATGAACCAAAAGCACTTTGGAAATACCATGTCAAATTGTATTAAATTACAAGCTGACAAATGATGCTACCAAATGCTTCTATACAGTTTTGAATATCATAAATTAAATAATTAAAACGGAACTTATAACATAATAAATACTAACTAAACTCGTAAATATTGAAATATTCTTTATCTCAATGGTTGGTGTTCGATTCGTGTTTTATCTTTATATTCCATTAACGTTTTTAAGTAAATTAAAATAAAATCCGTACGACATCACCTGCGATTACTAAAACATTAAAAATAGTAGTTCAACTTCTTCGTGCCTAGAATCTAATGGTATCTTTAATTCCTCGATATCTCCATAAATGCCATTAAATCAACCTCACAAATAGTTTAAATTCTGTTCATTAAAAAAAACGAAAAATCGATTAGTCTCTCTATGTTTTCCATTGAACTTCATATATCCAGTCGCTGGTTGGTTATTTAACTCAGTTTAGCTCTAAAAAAAGTAAAATTATTGTCACGAATTAGATAGATAAATATATGAAAATTTCTTTTCAAAAAACTATGCATATGATCGCAAATAAGTAGCATCTTTATAGGAAACATTTAACTTTAAATGTTTATCGTTCTCCGGTAATTCACATTATGAGAGAAAAACGATGAATGATCGGCACTAAGGTGGGCATATAAGCTTACCACAACTGTCAGTCTTTTCATATGTTAAAATTCATTTTCCCCCATTTAGCTCTTTGGTACCAGGTGAGATCCCCCACTGAAGAAATTCGTGAGCTTTTATATAAAAAGCGTTGCTCGGTATTATCAGCTACTCATTTATAGTCATAAGGTCGGTTTAAATAATTTTTGTACTAGGAGTCCGTTAGTTAAATTAAGAGGTGTTGAATATAATGGTGAGGAAAATTGTTATGGATATTAATCCAAAAATATTAATAATTAAAGTGATATTAATTATATTAATATCATAGTGTGAAAAATTAAATTGAATTTAAGATTAACAAAGAAAAAATAAACTAACGTTTATGTTTAAATTAAATTCAAAAAATCTAATGACTGTTTTTTCGAATTGTGATAACAGTGTGATATCGAAGAATTTTTTTGTGTTATCTTCCCAAAAAAAAATGGATTATCTAAACCCACCGTGCTTAAATGGATACCTTTTTCATTATTGGATTAACATGAGGATTATTAATTATTTCAACAAACGGATATCAATTGCAATGGAGTACACAATAAATCTAAAATAAAAATAAATTAAATGGAATTACTTTTGATACAAGTGCTTCATGTAAATTGTGCCAACTTACCAAATTGAGTGGATTAAAACATCACCTTCGGATGATGTTAAATGTTAATGTTTAAATAATTCCACTTCGAATTATTTAAAATTATAGTTGATCACAAGTATTGATCGGCTTAATACCTTTACAAGTGGCTTGTATAGAATTAAAATACCTGTGAGACTCATCACACAATTCATTCTGATGCCCATAACGGATATTTAATTCATGGTGTTCACTTATGGGCATTTAATGTTACTCGCTACATACAATGTGATTTAATGTTTTATGATATTTTATCAGCCAATTGGTGATGCCCTCCTTTGATCATCAATAATTTTTAACTCAAAACACGTTTCTTACTTCATTTAAATGTGAATTTTAATTATGCGACACCTGTAAAGATACAAAAAAATATTTGATTTTTAAATTATTTCTATTTACCTGTGTGAAATTGAAAGTGTTGATCGTTCTTTAATGATTCATAAATATTCGTTAATATTATGTAGATACTTTCAATTCGTCCAATTAATTGTTTTTTCCATTTTTCTTGTTGGTGAATTAGAAAATATTCATTCTCGGACTCGCGGTCTTGGCCGCCGTCAGAGCGGATTTTACCGATTTTGATGGATACGATTATCCAAAGCCATCTACTAAATTATGTTCGGATGGTTCTGTGCGAGCTAATTGTGAGGTATGTCCGCCTGGATCAATTGGAACACCACCAAACTGTAAAACACCAACATGTCCATCTGGAACCACTGGCCAATATCCAGACTGTCGTAAACCAGAGTGTCCAGAAGGGACTACTGGAGTGTATCCAAACTGCCGAAAACCACAATGTCCACCTAACACAATAGGAACGTATCCAAATTGCAAGGTATGATATCTACAAAAATAAAGTTTGATAATATTGAAAAAAATGTAATTCAATTTAAAGGTTGTGACTACGTATCTGCCACCAGAAACTACTACTCCACGACCAGTATGTCCTCCAGGAACCAATGGTGTATATCCAAACTGTCGTAAACCAGAGTGTCCACCGGGCACCACTGGCCAATATCCAAACTGTAGAAAACCAGAATGTCCAGAAGGAACGACAGGAGTATATCCAAATTGTCGACAACCAGAGTGTCCACCAGGAACCACTGGTCAATATCCAAACTGTCGCAAACCAGAATGTCTATCAGGAACCACTGGAATATATCCAAATTGT
>JXOR01001361.1:0-12537 GCA_001014335.1 Coboldia fuscipes
ACCATGTCCAGTATAAGTAATATACTATTCTAATTATTTATAAGTCAATTAAAATTGAAGGTAACGTAAAATAGACAACGGAAACGAACCATCTTGACCACAAAGACCATCATACCTGACATTAAAAAGACCATATAATTGAAGTAAGGAATATACACAGAAATTGTGTGTCCCAACCGGTAATGAACTAAATTACTTTCAAACAATGAAACTGCAAATACCAAAAAGATAATTATAAAAATTGAATGTAATTTAAAGTCCCATAATGTTGTGTTTTTAGAAAAATAAAACATGGCATTGCAGTCAGTTTCACTTAACTGTGATTGTTGAACGGAACATCAACTAGAACAATTGACTACATTTTAAAGGACTTTGTTTTTTTATTTCAAACAAATGTTTTAATGTAACAAAGATTAACTAGGACGCGATATGCCAATACGGTTTATTGAAACGGAAATTGATTTTCTTTTATTCGTTGCAAAACTAACAACAATAAATATAGTTGTCTATATTAATGTTCTATATAAAGTGTCATTAAATGAGGTATAACTGTTATTGATTTTGATATAAAATTTTACAAATCTTTTTATTCGATTCCATTCTCAGTTTAACTTAACATTATGCGTCAAAGTGTTCACCGCATAAACCCATTGGCGAAATAGAAAATTCCAATAAAACCATCAAATCAATGGAATTTTCTTTTTATTTTTCATTTAATTCACAGAATTGAAAATCTGTAAAGATTCAGGACTTTATTTAAATTTCATCATCAGAATGTTTTCTTTATAATCTAAAACAATTTTTAAACATATCCAAATAAAGAAAATGGAAAATTCATCTTAAGAAAATTTTTTTGAAATTCTTGGAATAAATTCTATTTTATCGATGTTTTTCAAATGTACACAGAGTCTTAATAAACGTTTATAGTCAGGATATTTAAACGATATTATATTAATCGCATAAATATAAATATTGATTTCACTATAATATCCATTATGTTTTATATTCAATTTATACTGTTTGTTAAATAACAAAAATTCATTGCCCTAATCACATGTTGACCAATGGACCCATTTCAAAATATCCTTATAAACATATTGTGGGCGATGTATTCAAAAGCTTGTATTCTTTATTTGGAATTTGACCAAGAATCTGTCAAAATGTGGATAGTGTGGCGACTATTGATTTTGTTACTATGCCATTTCAATAATATTTTATCGAATAACTTCAATATAAAGATTTTGATACTAAATTGATATTATAGCCGAAAAATCGTTATGTACAGTACAGTCGTCATCAATACGATAACGTATGGATACGGTAAGTGAACTTTATTAATAATCAAGTGATTCAAAATCATTTCTACCTAGTGAATAACAACGAAACTTAACATCATCCATCTTTCACTGTAAGAGCCTTGATCTTAAATAAATCTTGAATGAAAGAAATTTTCCAACACAAAACCGTCGTCTTACTGGAAAATCCATTTTCAAATTCAACGGAAATGGATTATGGATGAAATGATTTACAGTAACAAATTTAACGTATGGATTTCGTTTGTATTTTATCACTTTATCATGATGTACATCACATTATTAAGATTTGAAAATTTCATGGATTTATTTAGTTGAATTATTGGCATTGGTCTTTGACCGAAAACAATAAAAAAAGGAAATCCTTATACTAGGAAATGTAAAATTGACATAGTTGCCTTTAATTTTTAACGGTTTATACAACATAAAAGATAGGAATTCATAAAGTATTGTAATACAGCGAATAGCGTTAAAAAATGCATAAAAGCCTTAAATGATTTCCCATGGGATAAGGCGTATTATATAAAATTCACCCATAAGAATAAAAGAATAGCTTAATGTTAATAGTAAGAATAAATGATGAAAATTAATCTCAATTTTTATATTAAAAATTTACATTCTACCATCCAACGTATAGTTTCACTATGCAATATGTTAATGCATATAATTGTCAGTCGTAAATGTAAGGTTATGATAGACATAAATTGAATTATACTCCATTTGATAGTGTCTATTTTACAACTTTCAATGATATGTTTAATGATGTAATGATACGCTATCGGTATTTAGTTCAATTACAATTTACCATTAAATATCGATATATTGACCACAAATTCATAATCAGTTGATAATAAATAGATGAATGTCTATGATGGTTTAAATTATTTGTATACATTTATTGACACTATAAAAGACACGTTGAATATAAGGTAATCATTTGAACGGTATAACATAATTGGTATGAGCAAACAAACCCCATTGCGTATACATGAATCATTAAACCACCAATTTGAGTGGTAATCAGTTAACAATTTTTTGTGTATTTTTCAAGCGACACGAAAATAATACGATCTCGTAATATAATGCGTCTGATACCATCAGATTTATATATGAATTTATCGTTTACCATATGCTGGTATTAGATACGATGCTAAAAGTACTTATTTTGTTGTCAGGATAATGGAAAAACTCGTTGAAAGTTTTAAATTACATGAACAATTTTTTTTTTTTTTTTGGTTTTTTATATTTCATAAACCAAGTGATTGTTTTCCCAGGCCACAGCATAACGAGTTTTCATGCAAATATAAATTTAATTTATCTTTATTACGCAAAACAAAAAAAATATAACATTTCCTCATTCAGTTTGTGGGTAATGGGGGGTAATGCCCAATTTGTATAATTGAATAATACACAATTGTTATGTTGAAAAGAACAACATATGATTGTTGTCCATTTGGTTAGATACAATAATTACAAGTTTTTGTATAGAACATAAATTTATAATAAATGAAATGGGCACAATCACGATTGAAAACTCTAATTGCTTACAAAAGTACAATTAAAACCAGTGTAAAGATAACACCATACGTTTTCGTACGAATCTCACCTTGAAGTGTATCCACACTCAAAACAGCACGAACATATCACAGAACATATCAAATCATTCTCAAGAAACACTATGAGAAGCAGAGGACATAATAATCATATTCGTTTTAATATTAACTGTATAATTTTACCATTCATATTTTCCTTCCTGTGATTCACATATTATCAGATGGTAGTACGCAATTCATTTTAATATTAAACTAAAATTCCATCAAATGATTTCCTTTTCGTTTTGGTGA
Organism: Coboldia fuscipes; assembly: GCA_001014335.1. Classification (NCBI taxonomy): domain Eukaryota; kingdom Metazoa; phylum Arthropoda; class Insecta; order Diptera; family Scatopsidae; genus Coboldia; species Coboldia fuscipes. Next base: position 3,158 of record JXOR01001361.1, read on the forward strand.
ATGCAAAGAAAACTTTTATTTTCTTTTGGCTCCTTATTCAAATTTTTACGGATTCCAAGAAATTTATATTACTTCGGTTTCATAAGAATTTGTCATAACATATCACACAGTCAAATTAAAAATAAAGTAAAAAGAAACTTAGTAAACATAATATTTATAAACTGACAGAAAATTGGCATTTCTGTACCGTTACTGGTATTACTTTTATCAAAACAGGAAAATTGCAATAAAATACCACTCAAGGGAAATTGTTGTTCATCTTATTTTTCTTATAAGCTTATAAGAAACCGGGACAAAGAACAAATCGAAAATAATTTAGTTTCGTGTTCATTCATCACTAGATTTGTCTTAAATTCACATATCAATAAAGTTTATATTAAACAGAAAATATGAGAAACCAATCAGATTGAATGAATCAAATGGAATCAAAAAGGAAATATAACAAAAATCAAAAGGAGAAATAAAAATAAAAACTCCCAAAAATCTAGGTAAAGAGATTTTGTTGCGAAAGCAACCCAACCCTCATAAGAACTGTAAATATTTACGCAATCGAATATTTAAGTAGCAATAGAATGTATGAATACCATTCTCCCCATTGAACTTTCACCAATACCAAACTGATAATACTTGATGTTTGTTCGTAAGCAACAAAAATCAGATCAAATATTTTCTATGTCACCAAAATAACGATGAGATCAGGTCAACGGTGACCATTTTAAGTCACCCGTTAGGGTGGGTCCATCATTTCTTCACCTGATGATTTTTCTTTTAATGCCACCCGTTTAATAAAATACAAACAGTCAATGGTAATACAACTCTGTTTTTACTCTTGCACGTTTAATATTTACCATTTTATGTCTATTCGTGTGATTAGAATTAATGTCCCATACAAATTTTTTATGTGGGTTCAAGTTCATAATTTTGCCTGTGTGTGCAATAAACTTTCACCATACGGTATGTAATAGCATCAGAATGCTTTCCGTTTTGTATTTAATGTTCACATATGCTTTTTCGGTTCGAAATTGTTTTAAATTACTCAATGAAACATTCAATTATAATATTATTCTTTGTACTATAAATAATTTAGATAAAAGATGGAAAAGTTTTCGTATCTATGAATGACTTCTGAATATAATACAATTATATTTCACATGGTGAATGATTGTTTAAATTAATAAAACTAAAGAAAAGAAAATTATTAATATTTTATCATTAAGAACAGACAGAGATGTCAATATAAAGTCACACACAAATTATTGAATGTCTCATAGCTTGTGTGCCACTGAGTAATTACGTGTCATCAACCTGTATATTATATAATCAACAATTAAATCGTTCCCTTAAGTCACTCATAATAAATTAACCACGTTAGTAAGGTACAACGAATGTTTTGTTAGAACTTTTTTATTTAAATATCAAATATGGTTTTGTTTCATATGAATATGTGATCATTAAATTCAGACCACTCATTAGATTCATAAGCAATTAAATAATTTGAATAAAAAAAAAAAAAATCATTTTGGTTAAAAGATAAACCAATTAATATCACCGTATATTGTCTCTTCCATAAAAATTAAGTGTACTTGAAGTCATACCTAAGAAAAGAATAGCTTTCTAATGACGTTTTCATAAAATCATAAATATACATTTGTATAATAAGAATTCAATCAAATTAAAAAAAAAAAAAGAAGATGCAATCAAAGAAATTAAATATATTTACTTTGATGTAATCTAATTCACATTTAATGAACGCAACAAGTTATTATCGATCAAAGAAATGAACAAAATGACATAAAAGTTATGAGATTTAATTAAGAATCTCACGATAATTAAATGTCAGTATGAAAAATACTGTATAAAATTCATCATTGTCGATATCATTGATAAAACACGTACGGATATTAATAGGAAAATAAATTTTGTTATGACGAGGTGAATGATGTTCAAGTTCAACGTTTATTCTAAATTTTTCTCCATTATACTATTATTGAATGGTGTTACTGACCAAATAAAATTCTTTCGGAAAATTCTCTAAATATTCATGGCGGCGCTAGAAACCCACAAAAATATATTGGGTTTTTATATTCTTCATCAGTTCCACACAGTACATGACATTGAAAATATAAAAATTTATTGGTGTTTCACTTGAAATATTTTTAGCAGATTAATTATGTTTATTATATTGAAAATGCACATAAAATTTCGAACAAAACAGAACAGATAAAATTAATTTTATACGAATTGCTTAATTTCCTACAATATTATTCAAAACAAACAGAAGTATAACACGCAAAGGCAGCAATCTTGTTGAAAATTATTTTAAGTGATGAGAAATTTATAGTTTTCTATCATCGAAAGATACATCTTCATCTATTGTATGTACATCACTGTATGATGTATATTGCAATCTCCCGGAAAATCAATTTTCAAATAAATGTTCAAATTCAATTTTTTTTTTAAATTGAATGTGTTGCTTATATAGCCCTTCTTTACCAGTTATTAAAATTTGGTTTGGTTTAATATACTGAAATGATTTCAAATTGGAGAATGAAAATATATTTTAAAATAGTGTATCTGTATATGAAATTATACTGCACTTATAACGTTTTTTCAATTTGGTATTTTTTGGTGAATTTTCTAATTTTTGCAAATATTTTATAGTTTTAACATAGAATGATGTCCGTCATGGATAATATTCTATTGCACTCTTATATTTGTTTTCTGTATTTTTAAAATCATTTTCGAATCATAACGAAAATATTTCAAAGTGTTACTGTTTCTATACGGAAAATTTGGAAAATTTTACAATTAAATTGTTTAAATCGTTTACGGTAATTTTATTTCCATTTTTTTTTATTCTAATGTGTGGGTAGTGTTCAAATCAACTAAAATTCAAACCTATGAATTCTATCAATTGTGATGGACCATTGCCGATTTTGATTGAACAATGCTCTTAAAACTCATAATTATTCTAAATATTAATTATTGTCCATAGGCAGATTTATAAATATGACAATCCGTTTTGAAAGATTTAATATTTAATTAAAACGTTTATCTTTCCACTGAACTGGTTAAATACATTTTTCCATTCCAATGGATTTCAATCATCATAGATAACAAGTAATAAAATCAACCAAAATCACCGTGAAATATTAAATTTCAAACGAACAATTAAAACCACATTAGAAATACTATGACATAAAGGAACTAAAAAGCAATAAAATTTAAAAATAATTTACCTAAAATAAATTCACTTTCATTTCTCCCATAATTACCAGTTGGTTTATAACGTAATTAACATTTATAACAAATTACACTATAAAAATTTTATTTGTGTAAATAATTATCCATCAATGTTGCTATCACTTAAAGAAAACAGCTGAAGTAATTAACGTCATTCATTTGAACCAACTATACAAACGTCTCATAAATGGCTAAAGAAAATTTTCAATTAATACAATGAAAACTTCACGGTCATAATAATAATCTTTCATCCACTAAACCATTATTCAATAGATTCAAACACATAAAACATTGAATTTAATCATAAATTTTTATCGAAAATTCATCATTAATTGACTGACCACCGAAACAAACACTTTGAAATATTTTAATTTGTTAACAATCAGTTTTTTTTTTTTTTTCTTTTTAAACTTTTTACTAATTAAACAAGTAAAACGAATGTTTGATTAAAAATTTCCGTTTTAGAATTTTCCACTTAAAAATTCAATGCTTTTAACGGCAATAACCAGCAGCATTAAACTGTCTGAACAATTATAGAATTTTATTTTCACGTTTTACCCACTGTGAAAATATTTTAACTAATATTTCACTTCTCATTTTTATATTAAATAAAAGAAACGAATACACGTTTTAATGAAAATATTATTTCCGGACTAACGAATAGTTTGAAATTCACTTTCTGACTAAATTATAATTCGTTTTTAACAAAATATTTTGCTAGCACCGTGTTAGTTTTTAACACCGTTCACTGTATATGCCAATTCGCAAGTGAAACATTTTCATGTGCTTCAATCGCATAAATAGAACCGATGTACATCGTATTTAATATGATACGCTTTTCCTTTATTTTTTTTTTTTTGTTATCCGCGCTTGCGGATTTTCCCTTTCATTTTTCATTCAATATTTAAAGTTACAACAACGTAGAACGAAGAGAAGTATTAGTTTCAAAACACAGTGAACTGATATCAGTTATGAGAATTTTAAATGCGTCTGTTAAGCTACATGCATCATGACGATTATTGGTCATAATTTGATTTGTAATGAATTTATTTTTATGATTATTAAATAAAGAACTTCACTGTATTCATACATGTTTATTCGTTCTAAATTTTGGCATTGTTGTTTATTTACACCTTTAATTTATGGAAACATTTAATTTGTTGTTTATTAATTACTAATGTCATAAAAAGACCAATGCAAATCTGGTCACATAAATCAATTTACGATTTAAAATTAAAGAACTCCAACATAATCAGATAATAAATAAACGAGTTTCACCATTTTCGAATGAACAAAATTTAATAACAAGTTCATCTACGTGATGTACATATTGATGTTAGTTCAATAAGTTACCATTCAGAGAATATAAAAATATAATTAATTGTTATATAAAAAAAAATTATAGTGATAGACACTTTAAATATGATGGAATCAAAGAAACAATTAATCATTTTTGTAGAAGTCACTAATACTTGTTCACAGCCACATGATCATAATAATCATTCTAAAACTCAACTTAATCGTGAATCGATGGATCTGAAAGGATAATAATAAGAAAAAAAAAATAATGCATAGAACATAAAATTTATGAATTCATTTCTACAGTGAACAACAGTTAACTCTGAAATGGTTTACAATCTTCAAGTTGAACCGTTAAATCTAAATACAATCTAGCATAATGTCTTGAATATCCAAACAAGTGGAAATATATTTTGTGAACATAATTTTGTATATCATGTTTCTATGTTTCGATTCACATATGAACATTCATTTTAGAATTTTCCAAACAATGAAAATATTGTTCAGCGTCATAATTTATATGAAAATTATATGATATGTTTCACTGTATCCTGTAGAGACAATAAAGATTCCGTCATAGATAATGATACTCTGGTATGAATAAAAATCGGTTTTTCCTTTCTAAACGAATGATAACACGTTCCAAATATTTGAATAAAACAGTGTATTAAATTTATCAGAGAAGCCGCTATGTTATTCAGTTATCGCCAAGTAATAAAAGGATTCATCCATCGAAAATGGTATTCATTGATTGACATCGTCACTCATTGCACGCACTCATATTATTTTAACCGATTTGCGGTTAAATAAATTCTTGATAAAACTGCAACTGGATAATATTGTAATACAGTATGTATTACCAAACAAGAGCTGTTTTAGTTTCATTCATTACTACACATAGCACGACTAAAGTATATGAAGAAAGTATATTTAGTAAGCAGATTGATTAAAAACATCTATACGATTAAATCCACTGGTTGGTATAACTTAAGAATGTTATCGACACAAAAATAATAACGATCATAAATGGTAAAAGTTTATTCAACATGACTCGGATGGGCGTCAAAACTGAATGTACCGTTGGCAATTTTTCGATGCCAAGGAAATCATTTATAACGACGGTAAATGTGTGAATATTAAATTTAAAGGTTTTTTTCCTCCCCGTTAAATAAATTCCGTTTTTCTTTTTTCCATTCACTTTCTCTCTCAGTTATGTAGAAATTTCCCATTCAACTAGTTATACACCAAAATGGGTATTCCCAATACGTTTAATATACCGTTCAACCTGAAAAACATAACGATATTAAAGTTGTTAGGTTATACGCATTAAATAACTCCGTGTTATCCTGTAACACTCACGTAATATCAACAGTTAATGCAATTTATAATAAAATAATGAAACAAAACAAAAAAAAAAACTGTGTCGGATAAAAACTGAGACCATACCACTTTTCGTCATTTTTAATTCATTAATATCAGAATAAAAAAAAAAAATATGAATAATATGAACAGTACCAAGCATTGAATTAAAATGTTGTGTTGAATTAAAATCATGTTTCAACCGATATTTGATAACCACCGTTGGTTGCTAAATAATTTTGAGGATGAGAAAATTCATTTAATCCCAAACAACTGAAAAGTATCAATCTCAATGGTTTGCTTGACTAAAGACAAGATTGAATGGTACCAATACAACAACCTTTAAACATGAAATAAACATATTTTGTCACATAATTTAGCCACATAAATGAATGAATTTCATTAAATTATAATTCACAATTCAAATTACTGAGCAGAAGATTTACGGATTAGAATGAGTCATCTAATGACAACTTTATAACTCCATTGTGATACTTTAGTCAAACTTAACATTCATCTTTAACCCATAAACAAATGTATAATTCAACTGGTTGTGATAACACGTTGAATGTAATCCCCTAAACAGTCATAGTCTGAATTCAATTCTTATATTCTCATTGCATAAAAACAAGTGTTTCTTATTTAAAATTATAACCATAAATAATGAACCACGAAGAATGGATTTCGATGCGCTTAGTGTCATTTCCAACGCAACGGCATTCTAACTAGTTGCTGACTTTTCTAAATCAGTCAGATGAACAAAAAAAAATAAAATAAAATAAAACAATACAACTGTCTAAATGTAGAACATCATAAATATATTACATAATTTTTCATAAACAACAAATTTAAATCGTGATAAAATCAAAATTTTCTGTTTCCATATAAATTGGATAAAATCAACTTGGGCATTCTGTATTCGTTATTCTGCATTTATGAGACAGTTTAAAATACCATAGAATAGCATACATTACTGGCAGAATGAAACGATTCACTAGGGCGCATTTGGATTGAAACAAACAAAAAAAAAAATTCATTTTTATTCTGTTTTATCCTTACAGATAGAGATCCTATTAAATTTAGATTAACTATCTGATATACAGAATCATTCCTGGTGTCTGATGAATCCCATCACCCGAATTGAATCCTGTGCTGAATTACTGCATTTTGTTTTGTGCGCTTTTATTTTTTCATTTTTCAACAAATTTATTGTCTGAATGTCATCACACGCTATTTAAATTTATCTTATGATGAAAATTTAACTATGTGTTATAATCAAAAGAATCATACTGTCGCATATCTACCTGGTGAATGTCCAAAACACTTAACAACCAGGTGAGTTAATTTATTGGTAATACTATTATATGTCATATTTACACCTGTGAATTATTCTTTACGAAATTTTCTAATAATCATAATTTAATATTCTGCAGAAAACTGATAAGTTTTATCCAGTTTATAAAATTTATGTGAAACAATCAAAATTTTACAACAACCAAAAAAAAAAAAGAAGATAAGTTATCGTGGTCTTCATGATCCTGTATCACATATTCGGAAAAGAACAAATTGTTGATTTTTTTGTTGACCTTATGTTGATATGTTACGATCGTTAACGAAATTCATTGTTAATCAATGTACAAAATTTGATATTTTACAACCGTGTAAAAAAGAAACAATTAGTATGCCAACGATTTGTAAAAGTCCAAGAAAATTAAATTGTTCAAACGGTATGTAATCAATATGTCTATCAACGCTAATTGGATTAAAAATTTTGGAGGTGATTAACTCCCGGTTTATTTTCTTTTTTTTTCTTCTAATTTCATTTTAAACAGTTCGTATTAAATTAGCAAAACCAAAGGATACTAAGAATATAGTACATCTATTAAGAAATTCGTATGCTGATTGTGAACCACTTGTTGGCGCCCTAAATATAAATAAAAATAAATCAAATCAAGTAATGGAAGAACTTTGGCTGCGTAGCATTGAACAAGGACTCACATTAATTGCTGTAAATGAAAATGATTTTCGTAATCCACAAGTAGTTGGTGCCATGATAAATGTTAAAAATTGTTCATGGGATGCTGATCAACTTGATCATTTGGCTGGTTGCCTTAAATGCGATAAAATGAAAAAATTATTAAATTTATTTGCGCTGTTTGATCGTGAACCAAAGCTTCACGAAAGGTAAATATCAATTATTCTATAAAATTTTAAAAATTATCCTTTTATTACGGTAACACTCATAAAATTAATTAAACTTTGATACTCGTTATTTATTTATATTTTCTTTAAAATGTATGCACACTTGAATTGATATGAATAGCCTCCAGCAAAATAGAATATTCGATATGAGTTTATCCGTTACAGAAAACAATAATGCTGAAGTAAAACATATGCTAATTGAACATTCTCTTAATTTTGCCCGTGATTTGGGTTATATGTGGGCTAGATTGAATTCATCAAACGAAGAGACATCCCAAATTGCTGAAAATTGTGGCATGAATAAGGTATGGCAATTTCCGTTTGTCAGAATATTAAATCAATTTAGAGAGCCAGTACTATCAATGAACTATTCAAGTACACATGCCAAAGTATATACCTATAAATTGGGCGAATCAAACTTAAGAAGTCTATCAAACTGGTGATTTTCATTATATTCATCTAAGTTCCCATGGAATTACCTTTATAGTGTTTAATTAAAATTTATGTTATTCGTCTTATATTTTTTTTTTTGTTTTTGGTAATTAAATGTTAAATTAACATCATCATAACACGTAAAACAATTATATACGGAGTCAAGGTATTCATTAATTTGTAATTTAACCATTGTTAAATGAAATGATATCAATTATGAAAATTTTATTTAATCTGAATCATTTCGAATATTTGAAAACAATTAATGACTTATCAGCTCCCAGATTAATTGGATGATGTATTTAAAATAATTTTGAATGTTTACATCATTATTGATTGATTATTTTAGGTGTTTTAAAAGCTCTTTAACTTATTCATTATTACTTAGTACATTTTTAACAGAAATTTCTTTTTTATTACTAATTTAATTAAAATCTTTGTAATTGTAAAGTCTAATTAAAATAAAAAAAAAAAAAAATTGTATAACTAATTCATTGTTTTAATTAAATTATTTTGATATGAAATCAAATCATGTGTAAAGGTTTAGTTGAGTTGATTAATGAACATAACTAATATCTTAATACACTGGAACTAGGACATTCATGAACTAATGAACACTGCATAGTTATCAACACATTTTTTTTCCAATTGGCTTGAATGCAATGTGGTTAATATTAAATCCGTAAAATTTAGTATTTTCTAATAAAAAATAAAGTCAATGTGAATTTATCTCTTCCATTTGAAAACATATTTCCAATATTAAATGGTACTATTTTTGGAATCTTTTGTTACGGTGAGTCTCAAATCAAAAAAAAAAAAAAAAAGTAAAATGGCTTCACAGATTT
>JXOR01001362.1:250-10867 GCA_001014335.1 Coboldia fuscipes
ATACAAATATCATTTGGTAATCTAACCTATTCTTTTATAATTTTATCTTCGTTTCTTTTCATGTTTATTATTGTGGATGATGAATTAAACTAGGTTAATTTTGTTAATAAAATGGAAAACAAAGACATAATGCATAATTGGAGCATTCAAAATCCTTTATTTCATTGAATTTGTCTGTGATTTATTAATGGATTATCATAAATCAAGTAATTTATTTCCCATATACCAAGAATGGCAATGATGCAGTATGCGGTCTACGTTCTACATTACCGATCCCATATGCTAATTTTGGTATGGACATTACCGACAAAATATTATAATTTGGTGTAGACATTTTTACCGCTTTATTTATTCTGTTACCGACAATTTACAAAGTGATGTTCTTTCGAATTACCAACACTATTATTGATATTTTATTTTTAAATTATCACTTGGAATGGGTTGTTGTGCGCTGCAAAAAGAAGGGTTTGTCAAAAAACCCAATCAGTTCGGAAGTCGAACAAATTTTTCATATACACCGACTCAAATGACCGCTGTAATTAAGGGCTGTATTTGAGTGAAATTCTGGAATTGGTGTCAGGATATAACTAATAAAACAATTAAAGAATTAACAGGAATTAATCTCCTCCTAACATTTTAATTTCCTCTTGGTTCGAAAAGACTTTCATCAAATTATACAAAATAAGGCCACACATTTTTTCCCGGCATAAATAATTGTATGATGTACCTTTCCTGTTGATGTTATACCACATGGGCTGAAAAGTATCCGGACTCGTACATTTTAAATGCACTTAATTAAAATCTTTTTTTATTTTCTTAAATTACGGTCCTTAGTAGGCATATATTTAAAATTTTAGGTCATTTGGTCTCAATATTTTAGTTAAATACAGAACGTCTTGTTTATAGACTTTTAGTTATTATGAGAAAATGGAAAAAAACGAATTTCGTATCTTAATAAAACACTGTTTTTTAATGGGTAAAAACACCGTAACAGTTAAAAATTGGCTTGACAAGTGTGACCCAGAATCTGCACCATCCAAAACAACGGTTTGTTCCTGGTTCCAGCAATTCAAACTTGGCCGGACAAGTACGGAAGACGAACCAAGTTCTGGGCGACCTTTGGAGGCAGTTACACCGGAAACCATTGAAAAAGTCCACCAAATGGTTATTAAAAATAAAAAAATCAAGGTGCATCAAATAGCCGAGATTGTGAAGATATCAAAAGAACGTGTTGGATATATCTTACATGAAAAATTAGGTATGAGAAAGTTGTTGGCAAGATGGGTGCCGCGCACGTTAAAAAACGAACAATAACAGCAACATGAGGCTGTCGCGATGTAGTCAAATTGTTCAATTTAAATCAGAACGCAATCGCTTGACGTTCATCAAAATAAATTATCGTCATTTAAACAGTGCATAACAATCAAGCGTTTAACGTCGTCGATTAATTTCTACAAATATTCTTTGAAAAAATTTGAATATTCCTGTGCCACCAGACTGGCTTCGCTTGTTTCGGAATTGAAATCACCATTGCCTATGTATGTATATTCTATATAAAAATTAATCGGAACTCATTTTTAAAGGAGACTTCTTAGTTTTTTACGTCTCTGAAATATTGCCGCCCTGAAAAAATTAAAGGAAAAAAATAAGCATCGTTTGGCTGATAATTGGAATATAAATTTTCAGCCCTTTTAGAGCTACCCTTTATTTTTGCTCTAGGGAAATCAAACCTAATATACTCAAATTTGGTTGTATTTGGATAACTTGTGTCTTCAATATCAGGTGAATTTTAGAATTTTCAATGGAAAAAATATCTGACCCAAGTTTTGTAACACTTGCCTGAGTATTGACGGCCACATATGTCATAACTTTTTAATTAATTATTTTTTTTAATTAATATCTTCTGATGAATTGTAGAGTAAATTAATACCTACAATTGAACGTTTATATATTGTGATTATCTTAATTAGTTCTTGAGTAATCAGCATTATAAATTTGAAAACTTTAAACGCGATTATCTCAAAATTAGGGTCTAAAACAGGGGTGGGCAAATACTTTAATGTAGTTAAATACTTAAATACTTTAGTGTAGTTAGCCGACCGCCTATTTTATTAAGACTATTATATATATAGTACGCACACTAATAATGCTGATGTCAACAAAATCTCATAAAAAAATTTAAAAAAATTTGTGTGCGGAATTTTCAACGGGCCGGATAAAATTAGCAAAAGTACCGGATCCGGCCCGCGGGCCGTACTTTGCCCACCCCTGCTCTAAAAGATGTCACGGAATCAAAAATTACGGCTGAAATCCATTTAAATAAACTCCGCGGCGAATTATTAAAAGCTCAAAACTAACGGATCGATTTTAAATTTTGAAAAGTACGGACTGAGCGGATTACTATCAAAGTGGCTACTATACCTAATTTCACAAACTTACTGCTGTGGTTCATAATTGTCTATTATTTGAGACCCATTTTTTCTTGACAAGTTGACTGCTGCATGGTGACTGTTAGTTTCGATGATTTTAGGAGCACTATAACAAATGAGTACTGTCAATATATTAATCAAAAGAATAATGAATGGGAAAGAAAAATCGATAGATCGTCGCCAAAAAGGCTATAGTTTAAGCGCAAACGCAAATAAGAATCTACATCCTTATTATTATACATTCGTTTAATGTAACCAAATCAATTTAAGTTATGATCTTAAACAGTTCAAACGTTTCAACTCATTTTTCGTTTAAAATAAACTGGTTTTAAAATGCTTGGTCTTAATTTTTGGCAAGGCTCTCCTGGGCGACCTACGTTTGAATTGAATATTATTCATCTAGTTTACATAGTGGTTATAATGTTAATTCAATTAACTTCCGTATCGACAAAATTACACTTAAACCAGACCGAATCAAATCAAAAGTTAGATAGTGTGGCAATCAATTTAAGCTACGAAAATGGAAAGAGCTTTTCATCGGAAGGTTTAGATTTAATCAAAAATTTTATACTTATAAAATTAGGAATGAAAGAAAAGCCAATTATTAAAAACTCAATTGGTAAAATCATAAGAAAACGCAATAAACGATCATTACGTCTGGATGATGCAGATGAAAATCAAGAAGAAATTATAACTTTTGCAGAGAAAGGTAGTAAATCATAAATAGATGCTTTATTTTCGTTTATTAAAACAAATAAAATTTTTTAGGAGATTTTCATTTAAACAATCAACCTTTAATAGAATTTTCGGCTAGTCAGTTAAATCAAACGAACTTACCAAAACCTGACGTAGAGGCAACCCTTTGGATACATATAAAACGTTCATTTGAATTTAACGATATAAATTTCAACCATACAAATAAAAATTTAACAATATGGATATTTCGAGTATCAAATTGGATTAATTTACAATCAGAAATTGATGCGAAGGTAAGCATGCATTTAAGGATTAGACTATTTAGTAATTTGTATAATAATAGAGTACAATTCTGATTTCATACCCATTCATATAACTCGCATTTTCGATATGGTTGTATCCAGCTCTTTTTTTAACATATTTTCAAATATGTAGATATGTATGTGTGAACTTTAATTATTTGTCACTAGTACTCATGATACAAATATACAAGGTATATTTACTTGGTAGAAAACCATACGATTATCAATCGATAAAAACAAAGATTTTAATTTTAAGAATTTAAGGTATGCTCGACTCGAAAAATTTAAGTCAACTGATAAATATTAATCACGGTTTTTATTTTATTGGTAAATTTTATTCATGGTTATTTTATTGTGATAATTTTATTCTAGTTTTTTCAAATTACAATAAATTTTTCGTTTAAAATGGTGTGAATAATGTGTGCAATTAAAACAAACCGAATAAATCTTTGGTTTTGTTAATCTGACTTTATTTATTAAGCATATCATGGCATGGTTGCATCTTTTTCAAAAATCGATTGAAAATCACCTAACATAACATTTCAAAGTGAACATATCTTGTAATTCGTTTACCATGACTAGCCCTCTTTGTTGATTATTTTTATAATATTTATAAAGAATACGTTATAGTCACACATGATATAAAAATTTACAAGGTATGTCCACTTTGAAATTTAAGATCATCTGATTTCCTCCCTACCCTTACATAGGTCGTAATTGCTGCATGTTATGTTTGGTAGGAAGAAAAACATATGATTTTTGGGCAAATTAATTCGGATTGTTTACAATATTTAAAATTCAAATTTACATTAAATGACAATTCTCAATAGCGGCAATTTTGAAATTTGCAGAAGATCAATTTTTTGTTTTTTTTTTTATCTAGATGAAAAAATATTCGAATTAATCAATTCGCGGCCGCAAGATTCCACCCACTTTTCTTTAAGATCGCGATTCTTAGGAAAATAGTAGAATCCTGTGCCTGATACTTTATACTTACCTGTTGTTATAGTTGAATTCCCACACGATGTAATTGCACACACTATTCGCCCCATTTTAAATCGAAAAATTTATAGTAATTTGAAAAAATCTGCAGTAAATTATCTCAATAGAATAACCGCGAATAACCTTAAGACAAAAAACCGCGAAAACGGTGTAATGTCAAGTGCATGAGCCNTAGTTGAATTCCCACACGATGTAATTGCACACACTATTAGCCCCCTTTTGAATCGAAAAATTTATTGTAATTTGAAAAAATCTGCAGTAAATTATCTCAATAGAATATCCGCGAATAACCTTAAGACAAAAAACCGCGAAAACGGTGTAATATCAAGTGCATGAGCCAAGTGAATATTTCGCTCAGCTGATTTAAATTTATCGAGTTGAGCATACCTCAGATTCTTATACCTTTATAGTAAAAATCGTTTGTTATGGTAGGAAGGAAATCAGCCGTTTTCATCAAAGTGGACATACTTGCTATACTTGTATCATGATAGTCACCAATATTGATGAGAATCTGAAACAATAAATTTTTTGAGTAGAGAACGGAAGCATGATACAAAAATACCATGTAAATGTAAATTTTTATACTATGCAACGGGCGTAAGTTGAAGTTATTGTAAATATTCTGGTCGGGTACAAATATTTTTAAAACTAGTATGAGTTTTCGGTTTTGATCCTAACTAAAGCTCAAATACAACGAATCCATAACGTATTTTATACAAATCTAAAAATGGGATTTAACGCGATGTGTATTTTACGTACGTATTTCTATTTATCCTCTTCAGGCACGATTTTTTTACAGTATGAAAAAACAATTTTTTTTTAATTTGATAATTTTTTACTGAAATCTATCTATCCATTAAAGAAAATCTGAAAATTAATTAAAAAAATTGGTAGCCTTATATGTGACTATTTAGTGTTGGATTCACCTAGAATTCGGTTCCTTTTCGCCCGAAGCATATGGATTTTTACATGGCTCACTTTTTTGTAAAATCTCCTAAGAAATTGTTGTTGTAAGAACCTCACCAGGAAGAAAAAACTACTACCTCAAATGCTAACAGAACACATATAAGTACATGAATAATTTGTTAGAAAATGAAGCGAATGAAACAAATTAAGATTTTTAACTTATATAATCGATAGAAGGGATTATCTTTTACTAGATTTTGAATAAAATTGGTAAATAATTATGATAATTTTTAAATAATTGAAAACATTTTACGCACAAAAAATTTCGTTCAGCTGTTTTCAAAATTTCGTCAATATAATAGAATATTTCGTTATCAGTGCAGTGCGGCTGAATTTAACAAATTTGTTATTTTTTATTGGGAAATTTTATAGTGAATAATCTCCGATAAAATTTTACCTAATTCAAATTTTTAAAAAAAAATTAAAAAAAGAACCTGCTCTACTAATATGAGCCAATCTAAATTAAAAAATATTTTAAAAAATCTACCTACGTATGAATTTCCTATACTGAAGTCATAATAAACAGACGATAATATTTTGTATGGTATAAATATTGGTATATATGAACAATAGTGAAAAAAAGGTTTGGCATTGCAATTGATATAAAAAATTCAGCGTAATCACAGAGAGTGAAGGCAAAATTAATATATAGCATTGACAATATAATTACGAAACGTTTCCTTACATTTGAGATTTAAAAAAAAATATAAGAGTACAATAGAATTGTATCCACAGCGTACATCGCGCCGTGTAGATATTGTAAAATGTTTGCAAATACTAAAAAATTCTGTAAAATATTTTAAATTTTAAAAACATTATTATAAGTTTAAAAAAAAAAAACATTTTCATTGTTCAATTTGAAACCCTTCCTTAAATATTAAAATTAAAAAAAAAATTATAGGCACCGTTTCGGGGATATTTCGAAAATAAATTTTCAACCCTTCTAGAGCCACCCTTAATTTTTGCTCGAGTGTAACCAAATTTAATGGGTATGTTCTACTCCGGGTGTAGTATCATTTGACCAAATTTGGTTGCATTTAGATAACTGCTGTCCTCAATATATGATGAAATACCAGCGGACACCGAACGGGGACAAAAGCGCCCTTTTTCCTCAAAGTGCATTTTCTATCCGTTTCAAGACATATACAATCCGTAAATCATATTCCCCCAAAATCGATTTTTGGCGAGATTACAATATACATCCCTTGTAGAATGATGTACAAGATTAATCGCTTTCATTGTCTAAAATTTTATATTTGCTATTCTATTAAATCTATTGGGAAGGGTGGTTTGTTGGTTACTATCTGTATTCTTTATATCTTTGTGTTTTGTCTAAACAGTCTCATATATTTCAAGGTTTTTATAAGGCTTAATCAAATTAAATTGAGAAAATTTTAATGGATCGGAGGTATATAAACCTATGTTTCACATCTATTCTTATAGAGATTAAGAGTAAGGAGTTTTAAGTATGTAAATCTATATTGGTACCGATTCGTATGTTCCAGAGAAAGTTATCGTTGAAAATCATAATAGAGTATTGAATTAAATTTGGTTATCACAATCTTTTCATTTAAAGTCATCTTGTTCTTTGAAAAGACCTGTTTGGTCTGTTACTGCAATAACAATTTTCAGAGTTGATTATTTGCTCTATAAACTTCTAGAGCCACTATAGCCAATCGTTGGCCTAAAACTGTACTGAGTGACCAAACCAACAGAGATTCGGGGATAACTTCATAGTTCTACAGTCCTCCTCAGAAAATAATATAACTTACATATTACGACGATATTTAATATTTAATACGATAAAAAAAAATTTATTATTTTATGTAAGTTGTATCATATTTTTTTGAGTAAACAAACAAAATAAAATCAAAAAATAATCCGATAAAATTTTCCCATGTATTTTGTTGTTGTGATGTTTGTTTGCAGCCGATTGTTTTCTTCTTATGAAGTGCTTTTTCTGTCAGCCAAATTAAATTATCCCATAAAAATAAGGCAAATAACATTTCTTAAATTTTCTAAATTGTTATTATTTTTTCTAATTTTTATTTGCACAGTTGGTTAGTACTTTTAATTTCAAACATTATTATTGCTTACTATGTGGATCTAACTCTAAAGACTAAAAAGTTGTAGACCAGGGGTGGGCAAAGTACGGCCCGCGGGCCGGATCCGGTACTTTTGCTAATTTTATCCGGCCCGTTGAAAATTCCGCACACAAATTTTTTTAAATTTTTTTATGAGATTTTGTTGACATCAGCATTATTAGTGTGCGTACTATATATATAATAGTCTTAATAAAATAGGCGGTCGGCTAACTACACTAAAGTATTTAAGTATTTAACTACATTAAAGTATTTGCCCACCCCATTCAGTCTACAATGTAGACTGAAAACACTAAAATGCGATTATCTCGTGACTCACTTTTTGCAGTTACAATCTTTCTGGATGACTGTAGAATTGATCATAGAGTTGGAGGACTGTAGAGTTGGTGTCGTTGGTGATTCAACTGCACTCAGCCGCAAATCCACCACTGTCCACAATATAAAAGCGGAAAAGTATCAAAATTTTTTTAGGCAAGTCTTGTTTTAGAGTCTAGAACTATTGGTTTCCAGCCATATAGTTCGACCAATCGTCGTAGTATCGTGATTGCAATGCAATTTTATCGAATAATTGATAACGGTGTATTTAAATAGTTATTATGCTAAGAAATGTCATAAAAATCTTCAAATGTGATTTTCGATTGTGCCTCTATATATCGCAACCAGCAATACATCTGATTTCGATTTCAATAAAATCGGACTGTAGAATTTATCGGAACTTTTATCGCCTGACGTTTGTTAAAATTTCTCATTTGTATGAAAGTAGTTCTACACTGTTAATAAGACGAACTCACATAAGATAAACAAAGCGTATCATAAAAGCAATTAGATATTATATTACAGTTGTCCCCGTTTTACGTGACTCTTGATTTATGCAGTTTTAGTTTAACGCGGAAAAATAAATAAAAATCTATTTTTTCCCCTAAACGTCAAATAATTTTAATACCTTTAATACTACTTATTACAGACATATTTCTTTATCAGTATACTTTGAAATCTTTAATGCACATAATGTTTAAATTGTTATTCTCTTGAAATAAAAATGAAATTGTATAAAGCAACAAAAAAAATCATTTGGAGTAGGGTTTATACAAAAACCGACATTTTAGAAAACCGGTTTCCGAATAGCAATTTTTGCACAAAACCGTTTTAAACTGGGGTTATGGAATATTCTGTGATTCGAACAAAAAATTTTAACAGAAAATTTAGAGATTAAAAGCAGTTTTTGACTGAAATTATTTGCTGTTCAATATTATTGATAGTAAAATTTTTTATGCAATTTAGTAGAACAAAGAAATAATAGTTGACTTATTTAAAACAATTAGAAAATATGTAACTGTGTATTATATAATGTAAATAATAATCAAAGCCGAAAGATAAGAGTAAATATTCCGGGCGATTTTAATACAAATTTAAATATGCTATTTCTTATTTTGCCTGATTTACCAAGCTATTTCAAACACTGGTTGTAAGTGATAATGTGTTACACCTGTGGTTTCAAAATCATTTATGATGGTATGCCATGTTTACCGTAGTTCATTATTCAATGAACGAAATTATCAATTTTAACCTAAAAAAACTGTAAAATTGTGTCAAATTATACGATAAAAATCTAAAGAAAGTGATTAATTACTTACTAATTTGCATATTGTCCCATTTATACGGATGTTCCGCTTAAGCGGAATCCACTGTATTTCCTAAGCTATCCAATGTTTCATCTCTCCATCAAAACTAAAGAGCTATTCGTCCCGCGAAAATAAAAATGGTTTCAGAAAACATAGAGTGTAACAGAATAGTACCATTAAAACTGTAACATGTTTACAAAAACTAAAAAAATCATCAAAAAAATTTCAAATTTTATAAACATCATAGGTGTAGAGCAGGGATGTCAAACTCATAGGTACACTTGGGCTAAACAAACAAGGTTTAATTTTCGGCGGGCCGCAAAAAAACACTATTATACATTCTTGCAGTTGCACATTTTATGTTTTTTCCTTCGTCAATTTTTTATTTTTTTATATGTTATTTGGCCGCGGGCTGCAAAAATTATTACTTCGGACCGCATGCGGCCCCCGGGCCGCGAGTTTGANTAAACAAACAAGGTTTAATTTTCGGCGGGCCGCAAAAAAACACTATTATACATTCTTGCAGTTGCACATTTTATGTTTTTTCCTTCGTCAATTTTTTATTTTTTTATATGTTATTTGGCCGCGGGCTGCAAAAATTATTACTTCGGACCGCATGCGGCCCCCGGGCCGCGAGTTTGACGTCCCTGGTGTAGAGTAACTTCATATGCAGATGCGCTATTTCCTAAACGTATTATCTTTGTTCAATTTGACACACTTCCAGTATATCAATCCAAATCAAATATTGATTTGTGATAAAGAAGGGCTTAAAAACAACATAATAAAATTAACAAAAATTTATGGGCACCGTTTGGGAGATATATCGTAAATTACTTTACAATCCTTTTAAAGTTACCCTAATTTTTGTTCGAGAGTATCCAAACTTAACAGTTATTTGTATCCCAGATGAACTAAAATCTATCCAAGTTTATTTTAGTAGCATTTGTATAACTGGTGTTCTCAATATAATGTGAAATATCAGCGGACAATGGACAGGTGCATATTCTATCCGTTTCAAGGCATGTACATTCCAAAAAACATAGTCACAAAAATTGATTGCAATATATGAAAGTATATAAAATTACGGTCTAAGTGAGCTGCTATGTTTATATAACGAATAGATTTATAGCACGTATTGCTGGATGGTGCTGATCGTAGAACGATTGATATTAAAATTTATAACATGCATTTCAATAGTGATTCCGCTTGTAAGAAGTAAATTTTAAAGTAATCACCCGGTTAGTGGAATCACTTTCCAATTTCTCAATTCCAAATCTATGAAGTTGTTTATATGAGTTAAATTTGTTGGTCCCGTCATAGCTCTTATTTTTGGAATCCACTGTATTACTTTACTCCACTATGTTGAGTATTTTTATGAAATGTTACCTAATTCAATGCAGTAACGTGAATTTTGTGTTAACTCAAGATGTATGAAAGCACTCGAAAACTTCCCCTCAGCTGTGAATAAAATTACACCTATCCCCCGATTTACACGGCA
>JXOR01000214.1:0-358609 GCA_001014335.1 Coboldia fuscipes
AAGTTTTCGGCCTCAATTGTGAATAAAAATTTATTTCTTCTGTTATATGCCTCTATTAAAGTATCAATTCATCCCATTCGAGAATTAATTCCCTCAATTTTCTTGTCTACTGGTATTCAAGTTCTTGTTCACTGCACTTAAAAGTACCCATTAAATTCTCATTCTATCTGCTATGTGATATTGATTCTATGAACAAGTTGATAACCCCCACTAACTGATAATTTTATTCCATCGGTAAAGATAAAAACAAAAATATTCACTTGTGTTTTTTTATTATAACACGTCGTCCTTTACTCGAAAATATCATTATTCGCTTTTATGTACAATGTTAATCACATTGAATCTTAATCATGGTATTCTACCTTCTTGATATTAAGTGTCTTGTAATTTACAGGTGTTATGATGAAATGAGTACCCTCGATTTTTTATTTCTTTGAACGAAAAGTCGTTCATTCCGTTCATCAAAGTTAGACGTTGAATTAAAACGCAACGAAATGAGATTGGCAACATAACAGAAAGACAACAACGACAAAAAAAAATGACAAACATCGTAGAACTGTGTTGTTGGATTCATTAATAAAAAAAAAGATTGCAAAAGGATGAAACATCAACATAAAGAAATTGCCTTTAATTCTATTCTTCATCATTATCAAGGGAAGAGGAAAATTAAAATTGACTTTTTTTTTTTGGCTTACAAACTCTTTTGAGTTATTCCTCTTTGATATCAATTCAGCGGATACCTAGACGACAACGTTAAAAATATCGCATGCAAAGTTCTTTGATACGTTTCGCTCATCATTGCATACTGATTGCCTCAACCCCCTACTAAGTGAAGTATCAGAGAAAGACATACACAAAACAGAGATAAATAAAGAAGCTAAAAGGTGTCGGTTGAATTGTTTGTCCAAAATGTGCTTCATAATTAGTAGAGCTGTTAATTGGAAAAATTTTAATTAGACTTGGCTACTCAACGACAATTGAAGAGGAGTCATTCTGATGATAACCAATAGATTTTAACATTTCCCAACGTCAAATTCGTTTTTCTTTTAAATTCTTTTCTGTGCATCTGTTGCCTTTTCAACAGAAAAAAAGTAGAATAGAAAAGCAATTTTAAACGAAGTATAACAATTAAAGGCAATATTCTCAGAGAAATTCATTACATCTCATTTTTTGCACAGTAATTACATAAAAAGGGCAGACATAATAGGACCAAAAGTATTTTATAAATGCTTTTAGTACAAAAAAAAAAAACGATGGTAAAATATGTTGAAGTGGCGCAACAAAGGTCACACATAAATGGCCTGCATTTATTATTAAAATCGAATAAATGGTATTCTTTAATTGAATAATGTCAAAATGAATAGAAGAAATACAAAACTGACTACAGCAGCTATTAATTACACGCATAACCAGATGGATTTTTTCTTCCTCCAATCGCAAATAACCATTAAGAATTACACATACACATAACACAAGATAATTAACGATACAATTAATTATTATGAGCTTACGTGAAAACACTTCAACTTACAACAAATTACAATGTAAGTGTTCTTACATGTAACAAATACCAGAAATTGGTAACAAAAACTAAGGAATTTTAAGAGCTTCAGTGGCATTCCGAAGCTTTAATTTTCCATCTTGGAAAAACGGATTGTGGCCAACGGAAGATTCTTAATCAGTTTAACCTTTTTCCCCCATCTTCAATTTCACATCCCACACACTAACAGTCAGTAAACAGGTCACAATATAATGTGATTTATGAGTAGAAAACTAAATACAAATAATAATGATAAATTAAGCAAATAACTGAAAATACAAAGAGATCTAATTTTACAAAACCGAAACAAATTTCCCGGTCCAGGATATAGTTCAAAAGGAAAAAAAAATTAACAAAGAAAACAACCCAAAAAGAAAATGGATTTCCAAATCTAAATACCAGACGATCTCATAAGTTAACAGCAGCTGGATTATGTTATTAAATAGAAAGCCCATTTATACATAACTTTTTAATGTTCTGTATCATCACATCGCGAGTAATTAAAGAATTCATAAATAAAAATGTTTGCGTAAAAGCAATGGAAAAAGCAAAGGAAAATCATAAAGGGAAAAACTGGAGCCGGAAACGAGTTTTTTTCCTCGCCTCCACATCACAGTAACCCTTTTCAACTCTCTGGTTCTTTTCACGCCTTCACTTTTCTGTTGTTCATCGCAACCAAAAGAATTAAATTAAAAAGAACGAAATTGTAGTTGTTTTGGTTACCAAAGTCAAACGAGATGGATATGCCAAGATTACTTTATCTGTTACGGTTAAAGAACACATCTCATATTGGTTGTGTTGTGTACCACCACATGACAAAACCACCTTGTTCAACTCGTTTTCTTTTCAAATTTTTGCTGTTGATATGAAGAAAATTAATTCTTTTCACCCTCTTAGAAAACCATTTGGCTCTAACAACCCACTCATATACATATACATGGTGTCTTGTTTACCCATAGTTTTGATATAAATTGAATATTCAACGGTGAAAACAGATATGACAAGTCCATATGAATAACTTTTTTTTTTCTTTCCATGTCCTCACTTTCAGGATATTGAATGAAAAAGGCAAACAACAGAGTAACAATAAGAGGGAAAAAAATATCAACCTCACCCAAATTATAAAAAAGTTTCATTCATAATAAAAATAAAAAATATTTTGATATTGGTATGGTTAAAAAACTCACCGTAATAGGAATATCATATGGATCGCATGTGTCCAATTTCCTTACAAAACGTATGACAGTATGAGTGGCATTTTCATAACCGAGCAACAAAGTGTAATTCTGTAAGGTATCCATAATAGGCTCATTGTCACCACTTTTTCCAACATGACGGTCCTGTAATGATAAAGAAAACGAAAATAATAAATAAAGGTAAATCAATATGAAATAAACTGAATAAGAACGATATGTAACTGTACAATACTCATGTGTAACCATAATAGAATTACACATCATAGACTTTCAATAATATTCAATTTACTATTTGACAACATTTCGATGTTTTTTTTTGCTCTTCCTTTTGAGCTTTCCAATTCAATAAAATAAGAAACCAAAGAAAATCCTTATCCTGGATTCTATTTTTACTTGGCTGGTGCTTTACACACAACAAATACCATTCAAACGATAGAAAAAAAGGATTGTAAACCATTTCTTTAAAACATTTTTATTATTAGATTCTTATGAAAAAAGTCAAATTCATCAACATCACACATCTCATTTTCCATCTGGTTAAAACCCATAAAAGGATACTGAGCTCTCCCACACCTTCAACACATATCTAAATTTTCCTCATATTTTCCACACAATATAAAAAGAATCAAAAGAGAATCATTGAATATCACGAAATTTATATCCACGTCTCAGCTGGTGAAAAGCTCAATACACTCAATTGGATTATTACAATATTTCCTTTAACTAAAATAAATTGGTTGAAATGCCAAAAAATATGGACAGATGATGAAGGCTGAATGAAAATGAAAACCAGAACATACTCTTCTCAATGTATCAGAAAAAAAAGGTATTCAATATGATTGAATATGAACGACATAACGACCTCGAAATATGAACCCAAAAATAAGAAAAAATAAAATAAAAAGAGTTTCTTTTATTCGCTTTTAGCTCTCACTCACATCATCTTTCATCCGCCCAGCTCGTTTTTATTACATTCATAGTTTTGTTGATGATCCAAAAGGTCAAGAAGTATGATCATTGTTTACGAATTTTCTTTTATTATTACATTTTTTTTTTTGCTCATGACTGTATATGTCTAAGATGTTACATATTAGTGTAATGATAAAGCATTTTATTATGTTACAATATGTCCGAAAGAATATATGAAGACAACAAAACCATCATTGTGTCTTATACGCATTGAGCCAAGTGTCCAAAACTAAGACAAAAACAATTGGAAATATTATGTGGAAACTCTTAATTCTTTTAAGAAACGATAATATTTATGCCCATCCAAAAAGTTCTACTTAATCGTAAAACTACTCTTTTATTTTCTCTTCAATTCTAGTTAACTTCATCTACACTGATTACCAATTTATTTGTGGTCTGGTAAATGAACAACAAAAACAACAACATCAATTGGAGAGGAAAGATCAACTATATCATTATCAACTACATTCTTTGACTGGTCAGATATAACTTTTTCTTCTCTGTAAGTCTTACCAAACAAAAATAGAAGAGTTCTCTTCAACGAAAGAATCTTGCCGGTATAACGGCCATACACAAGTCGCGGTATGTTAGCAATGCTGTTCATGGTATTCAATCTGGATTCAATGGTAACCGCCATACGGTATTGACGAATGATGAATCAAAGAATAGAAAACCAACTAATAAACTATAACAAATTGTTATTGGTTACAGCTGATGGATTATCAAGTGAAATACAATTTTCAACTTATAATAATAAATTCCTTTACAAATCACCTATCTGGGATTTGTTTTTTTTTTTTTTGGTTTTCTGGTCAACGCAATTGGTAACAAGAAATTAAAAAACATACAAAAGATTATTGCTTCCAGCAATTGTTTCTCACACATGAATAAAATTGAGAACGCACTTTAATAATATAATCGATAACCTTTTATAAAACAACAGCAACAACAACAAAAAACTTAATCTGACTTTGAAGATCATTAAAGACACCTCATCATTATAATTCAGTTTCTTATTATTCTTCGTTTTGTTTTCTCTTCTAACCTTTTTACCTTACACCGGTGTGTTTAGTCTCATTTCACAGTCTTATTGAATAAATGATTTGTGTATATCAAGAGTTCTATGTCGGCTTTATTAGTTCAAAACATATCCCAAGTATTAAAGGTGCCAGTCGAAAATATCTATTTAATTTCTCTCTTTACAATAATAATAATCTGTCAGATATATGAATGGATAACGTTTTGATGATATGGAGCCTCAGCATATAAGATTAATAATATTCTTTGGTTCTTATATTTTTGGTTTACCATATGAAATGACGAAATGAGAATTTGTTTTCACCGATAGAAGACACGTCTCATTTTCACACACTTTGTGTTCTCTTCTGTGTTATGTGTTGGATCTTATAGATAGATCATAATTCTTGTACATTGTAGTTAAAGGTAATTTTTATAATCTTTAGTTCTTGTGTTTCTCGAAAATATAATATTCATTAGATCGATATTTTGTACAACGAACAATTTATCAAATTGTGGCTTTTCTTGATGGATTTTTTGATTTTGGAGTTTTTTTTTTTATTTTGGGAAAATCGACATCATCACACTAACTAAGCAGTATTACAGGTATGACCTGTACAAATAAACTCAATGTACAATTCAGTCAATTCAGAGAGAAAAATAAATAGAATTTTTTATAAATTTAAAATTACTTTATCCAATGAATTGTTTCCACTCAATAGAGATTATGTTGATTTAGAACACACATAAATGTATTAATTCTTTTTTAAACTACACAATAACCATTTTAATAAAACTAATGGAAAAACGTGTGCAGATTAAATGAGCAAAAAAAATGTATTTATCATGTTCATCTGTAATGAGTTTCTTATTCTTTTGATTCTTTTGTTATTTTGTTTTACCAAAAAATCTTTGGTTATTAAGATCCACCTTAGATTTTGTTGTGATTTCAATGAAATTCAGTCAAACAAGAATAATGATGTTCTATTGTCTTGTCTTTTTCATTAAAATTATAAACAAAAATAGTTACCGTTATAAAGAGACTGGACATTGAGAGGAGAACTAATTATTTTTCTCATTTCTCTTGTACTTTTTTTTACTTTTTCAAGAAAGGTGATAACTACATCTTGTGTCTATTTAGGTTTCGATGATTTTTCATGTGGCGAAACAAATTATTACTCTTTGGTTTGTATATATATATCGGCTATTTTCCATCTAATCAAATTGACCCAAAAGAGTGAAATGACCGAATAACGTTGAATACTATCTAAATGCGTGATCATCTTGTTAGCATTTTATTCCTCACGGGTCTCATTTGATTCCATAGCTTCTCGTTCACTCTCTCTCTATGACTTTTCATGTGATCAAATCAACACACAGCAGGTACAATGAATTCTCTGAATGCATTTCAACTTTATAAACCAAACAAAAATTTTTAATTCCAATTTGAACAAAAAAGAAGAATTATGATTTCGATAAGATAAATTCAGTGTCCCCAATGCATAGATTGTATTTCATTGTAAATGAATTGAAAGGAACCCCAGTTCCAAACCATGACGTGATCCATCCCTGGCGAGTTTTTTTTTTTCGTTTCCATTGAATTGACCACGAAATGTATTAAACTCTTCTATTTTGTTGAATACACAGCACGTAACAATGATCCACTGAAATGTGATATTTTAATTTCAGTTTTTTTTTTTTCGTTCAACTTGTCCAATGAGTTACGTTTCATACACTAATTTATGCATATTAAGGTGGTTATATCACACGAACATTATCATGACCATGGCAATAATAACTCAAAGTTTACTGACCACAAGACATAGAAATCGACAATAACATTGATTTTTATTTATTACTATTGGCCTTTACTCATTTTGATTGCCAGTCAAATATTCTTCTTTTATTCGGGAATGTAATTCATATCAATTATGAATGAAATTCATATAATAACATTTCGAAAAATTAAAAGACGAAAAACATTGTCATAATATTATACAAAATGTTCATGTTACGGTCATAACCTTTCTCAATGTTTGCGTATGACCTCCCATGTGATATGGATGAATGCTCATTGATATGACATTTATGCACAAGAGAATTAAGTACAAAAAAAAAAAACAAGAACATAACAACAACAACCGAATATGAAATTAACAAACTGCTAATAATAACTCATTCAAATGCCGCCCGGTTTGTAAATGTTTTTTTCTCTTTCTCTCCCAATTTAGATTGAAAAGGTTTACGACGAATTTAATTTGTCATTCCGCCCCCAGCTGCTTTATGTTATTCTATTTCTGTTTTTTATTCGTTGTACATACATACCCAATTCGCTTTCATTGTGTATGTTAAAGAAAATTTTATTTACAAACCAAAAAAGCAAACCATTATGAATTACCTCCATCAAACTCAATGTCTGTGCATATTAAAATTTGTAATCAAAATGATATATTTCCTATACATTCCACTATATGCCATCATGTTATTACACAAAAATTATGAATGAAAATGGTAAAAAAAAATGAAACAACATCGGTGTTCTTTTTAATACAAGAAAATCGATTTTTCATTCTCTTCTGTCGTCTAAGAATATTCAAACACACAAAAACGGTATTCTAAATACACACAACTGACAAATTGTAATGGCATGTTGTATAATTGTAAAGCCATTTTGGTCTTTAGTTATTTATAACTTCTTTGCTAAAAATTCCGTTAGACACGATGATTTGGCTCAATTTATATTCCAATTTTAGCTAAACGTAATGTCCAAGAAAACTTCCTTTTTACCCAAAAGTATAAGGTAAGAATAATTGATCAAATGACGCATTCTTTGTGGCCAAAATAGAATCATTTATTCTTACAAAAACATTGTCGATACATCGATCGGAAAACTTTCATTAAAAGCCGCTTTCTTATTTTTCTTCTCTTTTGTTTTTATTTTATTACACTTCATTATTTTATGAGCTCCACCAATTTGAAATTGGAGATGAACATAACATCCATTTAAAGATTGTCGATAACAATAATAAAAAACAAAGAAGAATCTTATGGAATCAAATTTCATGATTCTTGTGTGTCTCGCCCAAATGGAGCATTTACCCATCATACAACCAAAAGGTAAATTATGTGACTCGACATCAAAAGTTCTTCCTAGTTTATTAATGTTTTATTGCAAACTATGATTGGCATAAATACATTAAATATTAATACCATCTCAATATCAAGAAATATTTGTCAAATCCATATACCATAATAACGATTGTCTTTAGAATTTATGATGTATCGCAATACAAATCTTCGAAAAGATAAAACTGTTCGTCGCGCCTTAAGTGCCAATGTACTTTTCATTCTTCTGTTTTGTCCCAAAACCATAAAACAAAGTCAATGGACTCAAATCTGCACACAAAAATCAACCAAATTTTATTACACGTCTTTCCCCATCTCTCATCAATAATTCTTTCAATATTCGATCTTAACATTCCACCACAATTCATTTTATAATAAGAATCATAAAATCAAATAGAAAAACTTTAAAGAGTTGTGAAATCCAATCGATAATAAATTTTCATTTTTTTTGATGAAATTAAATAAATTTTTCGTTTGATTTTTGCACGGTTCATGGTTAAACATAAAAAGAATAAAACAAAAACGAAATTCTATAGTTAATTCACTACGTTCTTATATGTGAAATCCATATTTAGATTAATTTAATGCGCTTATAAAACTTAATTATGGTAAATAAACATAATCATCGTAAAAAATAAATTGAATTGATTTAGCTGATTTTTTCACCAAAAAAAACGATCATAAATAGTTCGCGATTAAATGGTTTCAGGATGCTCCAATTTCTAACATTTTTTTATCGCGGCAAAAACTTAATCAACCAAACATAAAGCCTCCTTAACTGTTTTCTACTCTGAACTGATTATGGCGGCACTGTCTAATAAATCTTATTTATAAATATTTCGGCACACACAAAAAAAAAATCATTCTTTTCCTCAATTCATTACGTATCCACCAGTTAACGTTTAAACTCAATCACACAAGAAGTCATAATCATTTAATGTTAGCCGATAATCAATAGTCTCTTCTCCCTCCCGGTCATTTTGACCGGTCAAAAGGAATTCCTCATAAAAACTTCTTATTAATCTGATTGCTCTTCATTTCAATTAATCTCACTATCGTTCTCGCTCTCTTTAATCTCATACTTTACGGTCACTTTACGTATCAAAAAGAATTATACAAAACAACGAATATAAAACGGATGAAGCGAATCATAAATATGAAACGAATTACTAAACTGTAGGCGATTTAAAGTAGCTGATTAATTATTCAAATCAATATGTTGAACATTTTGTATCACTATTAAATGAAATATACATAAATTCAATATTACAAAATAACAAATATCTTGTGTGTCTTAATTCTGAGCACTGAATATATTTAACTTTAAACATAAACTTCTAAAGAAACATGAATTCGTTCATTTCTCATCTCTTTTTCGGTTTCTCTTTTTTCTATTCTAAATAATTAATGAACCACAACTGAAATTTAAAATTCTCTTCCACTAAAAAAGAAAAAAACTGGAGTGATACACATATTTAGAACGATTTATACATAATTTAATGGTGTTCAAATATTAAACAAACATCAACGATCTAATATTTAAATCTAATTTGATTTTGATTGAATGATCGTTTATTTTACCTCTAACTTGGCCCCCAGTATTTGGAATTCATGATGGAAAATATTAATTTTATTTTGTGATAAGAATCTCTTATCTAGATTGTATGGAAATAGTTTTCGTGACACCATCGACTTTAGTGCTGAGATCAATTAAATAAAGAATGGATAAATGAATCTCAGGTATCTTTGCACTAAAAATTAAGTGCTCAAGTATAACAGAGATGGATATATCGTTAAGGAATCAACTTAATCCATATCATTTTATGGAAATAATCTCGTGAAATAGATTAAGTTTATGTCTATAAGATTTCCTCTCGATTTAAAACTTTTCATCTTCTTTTCAATGTTCAATGTACGCTTTTCTTCCCTGTTCATTGGGTCCGCCGTACTTATGATACACAATAGCGGAGATCCAGTACATACACAAAAACTTTTTCCTCGATACTTATAATTTTTTATTTCTGTATTGCATATAAATTGTAAACAAGATATTAAACTTAAGAAGTTTATGTCCATTACGTATTTAACGTCCATTTGGATAAAAAAAAAAGTTTTTTTGTATAAAGTTTAACTGTCGTTACATAGGATCTGTGCTTTTTTCCATCTACTTATCCTCGGATTCAATATTGAACCCGATGAACAAAACACAAGTTGATAAAAGTTAAAAAAAATAAAATAATTCTCTTCGTTCATGATTTCATTTTATGAATTTTACAGACAAATAATAAGATTTAAACAATTGATAAATGTAAGAAAGAAGAAAAACTTCTCGATTACAAGACAACATTAGCCTCAACCAACTCTAATCTTAAGAGCATCAACATTCTTCATATCACTAATTAATGCTGTATGGCAGTCTCTTTAATTCTTAACTTGTTTCCATATCATTATATCGTACCTCTTTCTCTACTCAATATGCTTGTGTAATCTCTTATAACTTGTAAATATGCTTGGTAAAAATATTTTTCTTTTAGCCGATAATTAAACGATAAAATTCTTAATGACATGCAAAATGCATTTTAAAATTGTTGGCTTACAATAACAGCAAATAAAAATTAATTTATATTGATAAAAGAATTAATTTCATTCAAGTATTTAATATTATTCGTTCAATAGTTATATTCCACTTCATCTGATTCTCGTATTTATTCAGTTTAAACAGATTCCATTTCAACATATTTTCTTATTATACAATCGATAAGGATAAACCACATACATATCTCTTTCACTTTTGCATTTATTCAATTTCAATTCAGTTACCAACACTAAAAATGTGTTAGTCAAAGTAAATTTGTACACGACATGATGATGAAAAAGATTGTGCAATGAGATATACATTTTATATGGCAATCTATTCATATACAACTAAATAACATCCATGAAAAGGGATTGAAAACTCTAAACGAAAAAAAAAAGAAAACTTCAACATCAATGGGCTATTTATCTCGCGTTCACATCATTTTCATGAATCCATGAAAAATCAACATTGGAATACCCTTAACGGTGTGTATGTGTAACGCGAAAGGGGATTACACAACATCATCTCTTGTATTTGGCAAAGAGTTGCTATCGGTAAACTTTAAAATCATTAAAACCATATGCTGGGTAAATGTAGCCAACAGTAAACGTGTCCTGTTTACTGATTAGAATCGAATAAGAGAGAAAGCTCATTGCCTTTACCTCACACACCCACACATCACAAAACATATAAGCATGATATGTGAATGTAATCCTTAAATTGAATTTAACTATGCTATCATTTAAGCTCTCATATGGTAAAAACTAAAATATTCATTTTCCCATTTTCTCAATGAATGTTAAGTAACATACGATTCATCAAATATAAAGCACAAGCACTCAAATGAGATAGAAAACTCTTAGTTACAGAAAGTTTAATATTTGATTTCTGATAATGAGTCATCTCTCAAGTACTCTATCCCATTTCCATATCTCCATCCCACTGACAACCAACATAATGTTAATCGAATTAAAAACAATTCGTATAAATTTTTGGTAAATGGCATTTTACATTCGAAATGTTGTCAATTTCAACAGTTAAAAAACACAGAAATTTTCTAAAAAATCGACTCACCTGGAAATAAGTTTTTCCTTGATCAATCCAACCGATTGCCATATCAGCACCAGACAAATTACCATTCGATGAAAACCCTAAACCAACATATCCAAGAGTTTTCACTTGCACTTCAATTGTAATTTCTGCACCTTTTATCGTCCACAACATACGATAATCATCATTTAAATAAACACTATGATCCCAATGGATACACTTTACTATGCCAATTAATGTGGCAAAAATTAAAATTAACAACGACATATATTTACACTGATACATTATGAATCAATTATTTATGATGAAATTAATTTCCAAAATATTTAATATAAATTTTCACCAATAGATACACACACTCACTATTTATTATATGTAATATTCAATAAAACCACTGATTGATTTAATTTATAATTATCAATTATGCAGTGATGGACTGGTACATTAACACTCCTATTCAACACACAATTATTATTCAAAATTTTTCAATTTTACCTTTGATTGTTATGCAAATGTAATAAACACATTGAAGGTGTTTATTCTTGTTAATGAATTTATTGAAATTAAAATTTTTTTACCATAAAATAATAATTTTATTATTATGATTATAAAAAACACTGCATTTAAAATGCTCTCACTATTTCTCAAATTTTCATAATCAAATTATACAGTTTTTTCCATCCCAAATGATAACCAAAAAACTAACAATCACTGTTATCTTTAAACATACAGAATTTAACTTTCCATACAAACACTGTTAATTGTACCAAGCATAGCAGAATTTATATAAAAATTATCCTTTTTGATTTTCAAATGATCTCTGGGTTTATTTATAAAATTTTTCACTCAACCATAGAATTGGTAAATAACACACAAAATAAAATAAAAACGATACACCACTTCAGCAGACTAATTTCCACAGAAATAAAATACTCTGTATAATCCAGCCAGTTGAAGTTTACTTGTACATCTGAAATAAAATTTGATAACGTTAGACTATTTATACAATTGATTTAGAAGGATAGCAAAATATACTATTGCTAAATTAATATGTGTGGTATGGTGCCTGTATGTGTTGTTAGTTGCTGCCCTCTTGCTCTATCTCTCTATTTTATTCAATTGAATTTAATAGCAAATATACTTTAGTTTTAACTGTATCTGATTTTGAATACTAATTACAAAATCAAACAATTTACACAATAAAAAAACAAGGATTCGTATGTTTTCGCCTCCACTTTACATTTGTACTACCACAATACAGAACAATTTAAATATCATTTTAACATTTTTTTATTACGTCAGTATACCAAGAGAATATGGAATACATCATTATTATGTTGGAGAGTTAATTAAAAAATTAAATTGTTAGTCAGTTTGGTTTATGTTTATCAAATTCTTCTCTTTTTTTTCTCTCTCTCTGTTGAAATTTTAATTTATAATAGAGCACACATCATACAATAAAAGTAAATTTATATTCAACGTATACCAATGACATAAACAAAAAAAATTAAAATCAGATTGTTATGGTCCAGTAAACGCTATTGCCTATAAAACATAATCAACATATCACCGTACTGATAACAATCCGTATTACAATTTTTATTTGCCACTTCACTGTTACAGTTTATAATGAAAATTGTGGAAAATTGCCGACTGTTGACAGTGTACCAAACAGTAGATGTGTAATGATACACAACAGAATTACATAATTTCATGCCTTTTATTTTCATTTCAACGGACATTATTATTTTTTTTTCCTCTGTCGTTGATTAAAATCCATCATATCATATTGTACAGCATGGCCCAGTTAATCAGAAACGAAACGGGTTAAATTAGCTCAACTTAAAACAACACAAAATAAAATACCGAAAAGAGGAAACTGAAAACTCTATCGTATCCACTTAATCTTGAAAATTGTGTTTAATTCCATTGTGATTTTTCCACCATAATTTTTATCATGGGAACTCTGTTTTTATTCAACCGTTGTTGCCGCCAGATTTCATGATAAACGCGAAAAGGCGTTAAATTTATGTGTGTCACAACTTTAATTTATTTAATTTTTCACTTTGTCGCTCTTTACGCACCATAAAAATGTGCGTGTACCAAGTATAGAGTAATGCCAAGTTAAAACATCTTACAGTGACAATCTTATATATTTGCATACATTGAACATCACACAAAATACTATGGAGCCTCTAATCCATTGTTGTTGTAATGAAACACTAGTCAAGTGAAAAATTATAGCAAATCTGTTTCATTGTCTTTTTTTATTTTTTCTT
Organism: Coboldia fuscipes; assembly: GCA_001014335.1. NCBI lineage: Eukaryota > Metazoa > Arthropoda > Insecta > Diptera > Scatopsidae > Coboldia > Coboldia fuscipes. The sequence continues at coordinate 13,756 of JXOR01000214.1, forward strand.
GAGCATCTCATTCCCAAGTGAAAGTAATGTAACGAATAACCAAAAACGTAAAGAAAATCAAAGGAAAGCCTATATTTTTCTTCAGCCAAGTTGAAAATGAATAATTGGAAAATCAGGCATTCAAAACATTTTCAATTTAAATGGCACAAATAGTCATTTCACGTGTCGCAACAATAATTTCTCTTATGTCTTCCTCCGTGAAAAATTGTATACCGCAGCATCATCATCAAAATAGAAAATGAACACTGATGAAATAAACAGTTAAAGTTAAAGAACATTTAGAGACTTAAACAATATAGAAAACCAAATGACAAAAACAATTGTAATAAGAAAATTGGATAAAAATCCAATTGCTAAGAGTGTCCATCCAACGCAAAATACCGCCAAATACAATTGAAATCATTGCGTGGGTGACTCACTTGGATCATTATCGCAAAATTGAGAATCCAAAATTTTTGCTGTTCCCAATTTTATTCAAAGTACTTGGATATCATCTTCATCATCATCATCATCATTGTAATGCAAATAGAATTCTCATGAGTCCGATACCGTTTATATACAAAAAAGGAAGCCCAAACTCCATAAGAGTTTATAACTAAATGAAGGGAAATTAACGAATTCGGGACACACAGGAAGTGGCAAATAAAGCGCGTGTAATAGCTTGTGGGTATTAGAATAATTACTGTTTTCCGTCAAAAGTATCCACATTCAGATGAAAATTAAAGACAGACCGATATACAGAAGAAACACACACAAAACAGCATTACATGGTACACTTGATTCTACGGTTCACCACGTATCATTGCCAAATGGTTTTCATATCATCTAGTTTTATTGTTCTTTATTTATCCAAATTATATCAGTGTGCTAAATCTCCTTTGATTCTGATCATCCTAAATAACATTCCGCCCCCATTCATATTGAACCCTGAGATTCAACATAATATAAACTGAATAGTATTTTTATTCTCTTTATTTTTTTTTATTTGGTTTTCTGTTAATTCAGTCACCGCACGTAGCCCATCATTGGATTTAATATTAAAGGCACCGTGTCATGATGTTTTACCTCTCGATTTAACGCGCATTTCCGCCATAAACACTTAACGACAAAACACTCTAGACAACAGAGAGAAGGGAATCTCTACTTCAGCATCCGAAATGGTTACATAAGACTGTCAGTTGACGGATTTGAATGCAATATTTCAATGAACGGGCGCCACAACAGAAAAGAGCTTTCTTGACTTTTCTTGTTGTTATTCTTCATTGTGAATCACGTTGGGCATAAAATTCTACTCGCCTTTACCTTCCCCCCTCTCACTTTTATTCTACCCATAATTCTCTTGGGGTATCTTCTGTTCTTTATAGATGGTTATCCATTCATAAAGCGAAGAAACCCCCAGATTCAAAAAAAAAAAATGAAAGTAATAAAAATTGCGACAATTTTCCATTTCTCAAGGCATTTTTGGTTCGTTGCTACCATATCATCCTCTGTTTTATTTCGAGAGTTGAATGAAAATTATTATCAATTTTAAATGTAAGATGAAAACCATTTACAATGAATTCTTGTGTGCGCATAGTAAAAGACGTACCAACAATATTACCGCAATATACAAAAGACACAAATATGACACTAATTTAAATTGAATAACCATCGTTTTGGTACGTGCGTTGGAAATCAAATGTGAATTGAATTCAAGTGAATACAGTTCCGGTGGGTTATCTGTTTTGGCAACCAACACAAAAATAAAATTAAGAAAAAGAATGTCATCCATTCCTTATCCGGATTAAAATTTTTCTTTATTCCATATAGAAAACCGCTACATCAGTGACTGATACTGATCTCATTTGTTCACAAATGCTTTTGTAATTTCCTCTACTTCAATGTTTCTTGTTATACCTCCGACTCCAATTCCATAATTGATAAGACAAATTTGTTACAATTTTTCCCTCATTGAGAATGTAGGTGGTTCAATATACAATCCATATGACCACAATCATAAAATACCCCAAAAACGTCACAAACATTGTCAGTCATAAGTTTTTCTTTTGCTTGTCTAGATCATCTAAAAATCATAATCTTTACTTCTTCATAAGACCAAAACCAAAAAATGAAAGTAACAAAGAATAATTATTAATTATCATTGTGTCGTGAATTTCATTTCATTTTTTTTCTCTTCCCGTCTTCTGTGTTCAGTTGAAATTTATTCTTCGCTCGTTTGAATTATGATGATAATTTGCGTGGGCCTTAGAATGTTATAATTTGTAATTGTTACCATAATTTGAAAAAGGACAAAACGTGTAACAGTAACTACCCCATGGGATTTGAACATCAACTGTTCATCTTGTGTCTCAGATACAACCCCCTCTCATAACATACCAGCTGAATTCACTTTGTGGTCCCAACACACAAAACAAAAATTCAAATTAGATGAAAACAACACAGATTTTACATCTTCGATTGTGAGAACAAAGTAAATAATTACCAACTCTTACTATGCTATTCAAAGAGAAAATGAAACAAAAACCTCGAGTGGACTGAAGGACTGTAGTATAACTGAAGTACCATTTCCGTGTCAATCTTTAACGCGACAAAAACCAGAAAAAAAACATAAAAAAGAAACCGACATTGATGTTTTTCTCCATTAAGTAAAGTAAATAAATTAATGATTGTGGTTGCACTCACCCCTTGCTGTAACCTACCAAATACTCCCTAACCCACCGCAATATAGAAGCTCCTGTAATTTTAATCGTGTTTGTATGCCCACAACCAAATGAATATTTGTTATTCACTGAATTGCAATACAAAAAACACCAATACAACACATTCCATAGTTTAATGTTTTCTGTGCAATTTACTTTAAAACGCAACTAAAAAATTCACGATTCATTTAATCCATATAACTATACACTGGTCGCTATCACCATTATTTAATGTTTGATGATGGAATTCATTTAATATGCAAAAATAAGAACGATAAACATTAATTTTATAAAATCAAGAAACATTCAATATTCACTGACCGACCATTGATATAAAATGTTTTTGTAATTTCCATAGGCACGTGATACAAATAAAATGTTTTTAAAACCTCACATACACACACTCGTACAATTACTGGACTCTGGAAAAATAATTACCACCGGTATTGTACCTTTACGTTTGTAAATTTATTTATTATTAGATCAATGGAATCCCGTACACCATTTAAACCGCTAGTTTAACCGACGATTGTTTGGTCATCAAAGGTAGTGATTTAATGGAACGCATCAATTCCCCATTCCCAAATCATTTTCATTTAGTTATCTAGAATACTAGAAAATATGATCAGCATTTATAGCTGTGAATTGAATTCATGAAATGCGATATTACTGGTCACCAAAATCAACAAACCGATTCAAAATAGGGAGAACGAAAATATAGGAACAGGTAAAACACCTGAATCGTAATCACACCTGGCATTATACATAAAAGGAAATAGAAAAATTTTTATTTTCTAAAGTAAAAAAGTAGGAAAATTTATGATTTTCCACACATTACCACTCGGTTTGGCACTCTCATTTCAATGATGGTAGTTGCCATTTGAATTTACATTGTAACCAGTAACCACCAATGCTGTTTTCCTTCACTTTACCCTCAAATAGTGTACGGTTTACCAATGCGGCTAACACAATCTTCGACTTTCCATTTTCCATTTCAGTTATTACGAGTTTACTCTTTCTCTATCGCTCTATCATTTTCTATTTAAAATTGCGTGCCATTATGCTATTAAAGTAACTAATAGAAAATGAGTCTATTCCTTGATTATCTTCTTTAAAAGAATTTAATACTTTTTATTCCACAGTATTACCATTTGACGATGTTACACTCTACAGTAATTCACTAACGAAAATGAATGATTCAACGGTTTTTCTTCATTCGTTCCATCAAACGAATTATATTATAGAAAATTTCCTTTATTCCAGGTCAAAGAAAATTGATGTGGAAAACACAAGAGACTACACAGTTCCTTGCACTTCTTTTCTTTCTTTCTTTCTCGTCTTTATAGAAAACTAAAAAGATGAATTATTGATTACACTCTATATTTTAAAATTGATTTTAACGTTAAACTTTCTTTTCACAGTTTCATAACGTCTAGGATAAACAGCAAAAAAAAAACAGTTCATTGGCCATCAATGGAATATGCAAAAGCAAAAAATACACAGACATTAATCACCTGGTATTCCATTGGGTGTGAGAGAGTACAAAGACAAAGAGAAACATAACTATTTCAAAGTAACACCGAAAATTGGCAACTCAATAATTTATTAACGAGGCGCGAGTATCGTAATACGAATCAATTTCCATCTATTAAATTTTCCTAACTATAATGACTGATAAACATGCAATAGACAAATTTAAAGAAATAAAAGAAATATTCATTATGAATCAAATTCAATGGAGAAAATTATATTCAATGGTTCAATGGGGGTGCTCTGCTATTGATAGATTTGGGACTTCGGGGCCAAAAGATATTCCCGTAATTGAGTAGTTGTCATTGAATACCAGTCGCTCAGAGGGGTTAGTCTCAAATTAGTTAGTCTCAAATTGAATTTTGAAAGCAATTTAATGGAATTTTCTCTTAATGGTTGAATCGCATTATGTTTCATATAATTTCCTTTTTTTTTTGTTTTCTATTCATTTTCCATTGAAATACGGAAAAAAAAACCCAAACGATGAAACTCCCCAAATGAAATGCATTCAAATCGATTCGGTTTGCCATTCTTCTAGTGCCATAAGACATTAAAAAAAGAATTCAATTCACAATCAACATTGTTTCGGTAAAATAACAAAATATTGTGTTGTGTACTCCAAAATGGTACCAATGCATACCATTTAGGGATTACAAGAGCTAAGGATATTTTTATACACGGTAAATTAATCCAACATCGCATTTTTCTATTTCATATTTTTCATTCAATTTCTCACACAACACTGTAAAGGACAATAGATTGTATGATCCGCGTATACCATTGGCAATATACACTACAATATATGCCATTTGAAATGCATTAAAATATACGAACACGTTGATCATGTACGACAAGAACGAAATTCATAAATCTTCAAAACCATTGACGATAAATTGTGATTCGTTGTTTAAAGAAAAATGCATCGCCACGTTTACATTCTTCACCATCGGAAAAAGGACACGGAAAACATTAAATGAGAAAAAATCCCACACTACAACATCATTGTATGTTGTATGTGTGCAACAATACACTTAATAGCGTTTACGTCTTTAAATATCTAGCTGGGCAACACGAGAAAAATGAAAAAAAAATTAGAACATAAAGAAGAAAGTAAATGTACTCGACAGGAATACTTCAAAATTCAGTTTGGAGAGACTGGATGAGGATAACAAATAAGTTGTGCACACATAAATGAAAATTCCCATATCTTCCATGAAATCCGTTTGTGGAATAAATCCAGTTCATAAGAGTTGTACACCAGTTCCACCTCGAACAAAACAAGTTGGGTGGAGGTAAGCGAAAGAAATAAGTGAACACAGATGAAAACAGAGTACAAACTATAGTCATGAGTATATGAAAAATGATGACAAAAAATCACTTAAGCAATCTTTATTGCATCATCAGACACACTAGATGATGGTATACACATTCTCTTGAGGTAAATATAACGTTACTACATGAAAATGATGAAAGAAACACACCATTCAACTTGATGTAAAAAGATGATTTCCATTTACAATACATTTTTATCATTTATTTCTATATAGGAAAATTCCTTATAGAGATGTGAGTCTTATTTTCCATTCTTTTTCCTTATCCTGCATTGCTTCAAGCCACTCATTAGTAGATGAAAAATAAGGTTCCTTTTTTTTTCGGGAAACGTTGAAATGAAAATAAAAATACAGAAAATAGAAACCAAGAAATACAAAAGAATTTTCCACTACTCAATTCACATCTATTTTCAGTGTATAGAATTCTTTTACATTGTTATTGGGTGATGCATTTAACTTCACATATGTATTGGCATTTGAGTGCTCACATGAACCATTCAAACATCTAACATGGAACAGAAAAATAAATTTTCTTTTTTAGATTTAATTTCACATTCTAGTTATGCTTTCAATACCATCCCCCCACAATACACACAATAAAAAACCACACGTAAAATAGCAAAAGAATTTTATCCAGTACTATAACATAATGCAATGATGATGTTACTCCATCGTATATAAATCTTATTTAGAAATATAATTATTGGTAATGTAAAGGAATACCGCGTGTTTTGTCTTTTTTACAGACATACCCAAAGACACATAAATTCAGTGAAGAATGCCATCAGCAAAATAGCTTTTATAAATTGTCGTTATTTCCTATAATCTTATTGAAGAGGTTATTCATAATCAAACTACCCAATACTTCCTATTACTACAGCGACAAAATTAAAAATAGGATGGTAAAACTTTCTCGTTATCATTTAATAGTTTAGGTTCTTTAACCTGTACAACAGTAAGTAATATTGGGTGCGTCCTCCCATTATTACAAAATACCTTTTGTCTTTCACTCAGTAAGATTCGATTTAATGAAAATATCTCACCCATATTACTTATCTACCGTCCCCCCATTACCCAAGCCAAATACATAAATACTAAAATTCATATTTCACCATTCCCTCCATCCACCAGAATAACTAAAACATTTTGAATCAGCGACCGAAACAATGGAATGTCATTAAATACATACATTCCTTGATTATAATTCCCTGAATATTATTATAATGAGATCTGATCATGTCAATTGGAGTATCAAATATAATAGACAATGCGCCAGAGAAAATTAATCAGCTTAGGTATATTACAATATATGAAAATCATCTCTCAAAGATATAGAGAACTTTTTTCCGGTTGATAGAATTTCATTAGACCGACACATTCTCATACTCCACCAAATCCATAAAGACCAACAACAATATGAATCAAATGGAAAACTTCTATAACAGAGAATCTCATAATTTCAAAAGGAAAACTAATGGGATTGCAATTTATATGTATTATAATTCAGGTGATATTCATTGACTACCGTTTATTGTAATAAGATTAATATTCCTCTATTGAAATTATTCAAAAGGTCTAATTTGAGCCATAACGCGCTTTTCCCTATCCCCACCAACAAAAATATTTTATATTCTCTAATGAATATCCGACATAATTTGAATGTATGATTTATCCTTTATTATAATTTAAAGCAAAACAGCATATTATCCAAACGAATTTCGATTTTGTGGTTTGAATGGGTGGCAAATTCGTGGTGGGCCTCATTAAACATCAAACGTGGTTTTGTTTCAAATCAATGATTTTTATGGAAAATATTTTAAAACCAATTCAAATCGTTATCATATTATAGAAACAGAATTGAAATACATCGTATACACTGATTGTATTAGGGCCAGTAAAATAGGTGCAAAAAAGGATTTACAAATAACCAAAAATGAGATTATTTCAGTGATTAAAATTTCACCTCACATTCTACGATTAACGACGATAACGAGGTATCACGGATTATGCGGTATTTCTCTATGTTTCATAAATTATTCTATACCGTAGCAACTAACAACTGTATCGATTCAATGCTCTCCCCCACACACACACACACAGACACATAAACTGCTTTATCATTCCATGAAGCGGAAAACATGAATTCATTAAATCGTTTTCCAATTGAATACAATATAGAGCAAATGTGTTCAAAGCGATTAAATTGTTTAGTATTTTTTAATTAGATTTTAAAATAAATACAAAATTATAATAAGAAGATACTCACCTAATCTCACTTTGTAATCATTAAGATGTTTTATGACTCTTCGTTCATATAAAATTTCTTCACCTGTAAATGATAAAAGGAAACACATAAGAATTAATTAAATTTTCAAATTTTATCACTTTAGAATCATAATTTTAATTTTTTATTTTCATTTTATTAGATTTAACACAGACGTTAATTAGATCAACCGCAATAAACTAAAATCTGTTTAATTAACTCCCTGTGTATAACAGACATTTGCCATAAATGAAACAATTTCGTATGGAATTCAATAGAACATAATATAAAACAAGAAAAGTTAGTCAAATATTGAAAATACCCGAATATTGTATGCAATGTTTAATTCAGCTATAATGTTTCAATTAAACTTTCCCATACCAACACTCTAATTCTGCCAAATTTTCATTAATTCTAATCAATCGTAATGTATGCCATTCACAAAATCATTTCCAAATAGATTAGAATTTATCCACTAGATTTAATCAATTCTGTATGCAATACAACACCACATTCAATACAATATGAATGCGAATCCTATTTTTCCCCAATCCATTTTCATCGTCTATTGAAAATAATGATGATTTCTCTTTTATCCCTATGAAAAATCTGTTATTAGGTGCTAATTGCTTTTCGCTTCTCAACTAATCGAAATTCTGGCTAACCAAAAATATTTGATAGAATCAAAAATCACAAAACATGGTGGATATATCATTCAGAATCAAACTATAGTTAATGCATTCTCTGATCATCCGATTGAGTGCGAATAATATAATAAATTATAATGAATATATGATCCAATTAACAGCAAAAAGGGCTCTTTATTTCATGCATGTACCCTCTCATACGATGTTTTGTCTTACACAAATTAATATCAGTGTATTTCCATTTAATGATCTACATTAAATACATGGACAAAAAAAAGAAACTAAAAAGAATCATTACAATTCAGTGTTATGCGAATGAATTTTATTGCTTCCTCTTTACTCTTTTTTTTTCGGGGTTAATGGATTACATGTTTCAGGTTTTTATGGGTAGCACCATAAAAAGCAAACGAAATAAAACACCTGCTACAGTATATACCTTTTGGATAATTATTTAGAGTCTGATTTTCGTTACATATCTTCAAACACTATGTGTATATCCCCCCACATTTAGCAAACCGAAACAAAAAAAGAAACTGAATCCAAATCAAAAGACACATAATCAATACAACTTTACGACTAAGAATAACTCAAAAGGAATAATTTTACTAAACATTAAAATCATTTAATCTGATTCAAGACAATTTACGATTTCACTGTTATTATGCACATTATATTCAACACTAAAAAATGAATTGTCGAAATGTCTAATTAATTAGTTGTATGAATATTCCATTAAAAATCTTCATTTCATCTCACATCCCACGTTTGTAATAAAGATATTCATCGTATATCTTCATATTATAATCAAAACAGAGAGAGAGTGGCCCAACTGTGAAGTTCAAAGTAATTTTCTATACGTGGATAATATATGTTTTTGCATTCTTTCTATTTGTTAATTATTTCCTTATTCATCTCATTTATATCGTATCATCTTCTCTATCTCAAATACACATACGCATAAAGAAACCTGTACCATAGATAAGCTAAATTTATAATCTAAAAAAGAACCTTCCTCATTTATGTAGATGTTGATATTCTACAAAACGGCTTTTAATATTTACATTTCGGTAATGAAAAAGAGTAGCATATTAGACTAATTTGCAATATGTTAATCGGTCTCTCCATATTTGCATTGGGGTTTTTCATTCTTTAAATGGAATCTACAACATAAAACGTCATATACTTTTCTATTTTTTATGTTCTTTGTACTTGACACAAACAGGAAAATAAATTTTTAATTCTTTTTTTTTTCTTTAATTCCAATGAAAATAAAGTTAATTTTATGTGCAAATGAAAATTGAAAATAAATATAAAGAGATTCAATTTTAAAAAAGAAACTGTTAGAAAACGGTAAAGTTATCATAACAAAATTATTATTAAGTAGTGTACTATGAATATCTTCTTCTATATTAATGTTATATACACGGTGGTGGTGTTACGAACTTAATTTAATTAATGACATGAAAAGAAAATATTGTATAAATATTTAATTATGGTGATTCGTATTATACCGAACGAGAAGAGCGGTACATTATCAAAGAGAATCTAATTCAACTAAGTATAATATTCGTTCAAATATAAGAATGTTATGCTTCTCACTGAAACAGTTGCAAAAGAACGGCAAAGGCAAAAAAAACGTCAAATGATATGCATAAGATATTATATGAAAATTATGACTTATGACATCCAACACAGTGTGACTTCAATCAAATGAAGGGATTCCATCATACGTATGCCCTCATATAATGGACTTTAATTATTACATCTATTCAGAGTGAAAATTGCAATGAAACATAAGTAAAGTCATACCACTGAATTAATATAGTCATTCCTATCGTTGAATATTATCTCATTCATACGGTCTCTTTCTATTTCACTTTTCCAATTTACTTATATCTGATGGCTTCATTTCATAACGATACGAATTAAAAATATTATCACAACATACACATACAATGACTACTCACTTTCGCATAATTACATTCAAAATAATAAATTGTTCACTTAGTTATTAACAATGTTATGGATCAACAAGATTCATTAATGGTTTTTCTGCATACTCAATTGTGAAACAAACCAAAAGTAATAATAATAGAAGACTTCTCTCCCTCTTTGAATAGTTCATGTGCATTATAATATCCGTTTCAATCAGAGGCCGATTTATAAATTCACGTCTTGTCTTATCTTTTTACAGCCAAAATAAGAATTATAATAACTAACCAAACGATACCAAATGCACTTTTTAATAATATTAAAATTTAATAATGGCTGAGAATGGTCTTTATTAAAAGAATAATATAAATTAAATATAAAAAAGAAACACAATCATTTATAAATTTTGTTTCGTTTCCATCTCTTTACAGTTTGCATAAAATGAATGGCATTACCAATAATTATTTTATGCAGATTGAGTTTTATGATATATATTACATGCTCATTAGGTTAACAATTTTCTATTTAAATGTACAGAGAAAAAACGAACTGGATACCAACCAAACAAAAAAAAAAACAATAAATACAACAACCACTGTATAAAGTAAAATAAAACATCAGCTACAGCAGCCCATTTGGTTAGTTGTTCTGTATTCTCCCTACTTCATGAATTTAATATCTCTATGTTTCGCGCATAATTTCCATAGACTTCATACTGAGATGAATCCAACTATGGTATTACTCTACCACCAGTGAGTATGAATAGCGCAACAAACAAAATAATAAATAATTATGTGAAATTCTATACAACTTAAGCATTTTTTGCCTGCAGTTTTGTGAACATTATTTTTCGATTTTTTATGAAAATTTTCATGTTAAAATCATTGTTCTAGTGAAGTGCAACAAACATTTTGTACCCAACCGATTACTAAACGAATAATCTATTCAAATCATTAATAGAATAGCGAATGAAATTTTACTAAAATATAGAAAAAAAAAAACTATATCTACTTTGGTATGACTCGTCAGTTATGGAAATAAATGTAAAACTAAGCAATAGTTGGATTAAAAACCATTGAAACATAGGTAAACTTGATTCATAATATTCAAATAGAATTTTCATGTGTGGCTACCATTGATGGTACTGCATAATTATAATAAATATGATGATGCAAGAGAATAAAACTCAAACTACTAACATTGCTCCCAATATTTTCATATTCACTTTTCTCTATCGCGTTCCTAAAATGACGTTTACTATAAATTTTTTTTTTGTTTTTAATTTTGCATTTTCTGCTTAACATAATAACATGAACATAATACAGTTGAAAATCATAATATGTGTATATGGTATGGTTATTAAAACCCCCAACCGATATATGGAAATTCTAGTACACATCAAACATTGAATTTATATTTCTCACATTCAAATGAATGAAAATCATTTGTATTCAGTTGAATTTATTATTATAAAATGATATGTTGTATTTTAATAATAATCATAAAAGCAAATATTATAATATTCATTTGTTGTACTCAACTACACCAAAAGTAAAATTGGTACAGCAGCACCGGTAAATGCACACAAGAACCACAAAAATAGTAAAATCTCTGTGTGTAAAAGAGATTCCAGGAAAATTTTACACTGCCAAAACGGATAAAAGGACAATAATGGGAAATATACGATTGAAGTATATGGTGATGTTGCCTCCACTCTTCTATGCAAATTTTTCACATATTCATGAACCAAAAATACAACGCTATCACATTTACCATATCACAAAGTGATATCTAGATGTTCTTTGCTCATATACGATATAGATTTAATAACATAAATGGAATATTATATATTCTGTAAAAACAACCATCTCATTTTCCCGTCAGTTCTCCATAGATTATGTAAAACAATGCATTTACAAACTGTAAAGTAAAATTGTCGTTTTTTCTCTTTACCATCCACCAAACAGCCAAATATCTAACCAGCAGAGATAACCGGCAAACCATTACCTAGTGAGTTTATGTTTTAGATCACAAAATATCTCGTTGGTTCTCTTCTGGTTTCCGTTTTACCAATATCATCGTTAACTCTTTAGTTTTTATTCGAATCTCATAGAGTTCTATCATCGTTTCAGTGACCACATCATATCATAGAAATTCTAGTGGTAGCCAGAACACATCAACAGCCTGTGTCGTCCCCCTTTATAACAACAACTGTCCACCTTTATTGTTTCATCTATTTTTTTCACTTTTCTCATACAATATCAAGTACAGATTGTAATAGAGTAACAAAAAGAGTGTACACATACCGATAGGAAAAAGTAAAAAAACAGCAATACAAAATGTAATAATATGTTATTAATTATCAACTGTATTCACATGAATGTTATGCGGTTTTTATGCTTATGGTATTTCAATGTACAACGGATAATTTACATGTACACCACACAGTAGTAAAATGTCATTACAATTTAAATTATCATTTAAAATAGAATAAAAAATAAAACAGTAACAAGATACAATTGTAATCTATTATAGAGTATGCGGTGATTGTTTCGTATTATATTGGTACACCAATAATATCCATTCTTATAACAATTTTACGTAAAGTAATAATAACGATAGGGAATATAAAAACAAAATTGTATAGAATACATAAATCATAATCGAATCAACTTTAACTTATGTTCCGTCTGTTACCAATATACCATATGATACAATTATTTTAAAGTATCTACTCTTATTGTTTGCGGTAATAACATTTTAATTATAAATTATGTTTGTTCATAACACAATGAATTGTTTCATTCTACCGAGAGAGAAGAGGTGGTTTAGTTAAAGAGATTTCAATGAAATTGAAATGAAGGGGTTCCACACGATACAGTGAGAGAATACACTTTGTACATAGAAATCAATAACGGTTTTCCATTGTATCTTCAATGATATAAGAAGGAAAGAAGATACACAGACTATACGTCAGTTTTTTCCCAATGAGGGTACATTATTATCTATTGTAATCAACCAGGAGGTTGTCTAAATACACACCGATTTAAGTGATCATTATTAACTTGAAGACTCTCTTCCATCTCACTCTTTCACAAATTTCCTTTTGTTCAACCAAAAAAAAAATAAAACCGTCCATTAATTTATGTATTCAATATTCATTCCGGGAGCCAACCAATAAATTATACAAAAAACATACAATCCTAACCATACCCGTTAAATTAACAATAACACTCCACAAATATTCAGTGGCATAAGAACAAACCGAAAAGGCTCATCGATTTAATTGAATATGGAATGAAAAACGGGAATATAAAACTATCATCACTATGCATGTACTCAAAATTGTATTGAAATAAGTAATAATTTCATTTAATATAAGAAAATTGTCTTGTATTCAATTCATTTAAATGTACCCTCTCTCTTACTGTGAATGATATGCATGTAATATGCATAATTCACATATTCATCGCTACTGTTTGTCTATTAAACATACACAATTTCATTCACCAACAGTTTATAAACTACTTGGGTTAAAGACTTCTTGTCATTCAATTTACCATCATATTGCATACAAGAGATACTTTATATTAAATGTAACTAATAGAAAAAAATAAAATTAAATGTCGTTTGTATGCATGGGGTGAATAATAAAGTTTTATTCAAGTTTCCTTAAACTACATCATCGTATCGATTGAGAGAAACTTTCTTTCTTGTTCATAGGGACAACAACTTTCACTCAATTCATTCGATCACCAAAGGCTAATTTTATTCACTTAACTGAATAGAAAAATATTAAAATTATGAACATGAAATATTCTCATGCGTGCGCCCAACAGTTGTTGTTATGTTACCCAAAACTCAAGAGGACGCAACATTTATTATTTTTTTTTTTCGATTTCAAGGTACGCATACAAATGTCCCACTCAACTAGGATGATAACCGAATTATACATTGCTATCCTACTGTTTAAGCTTCCCATCATCTACTGATGAAAGAGTAACGAGCCGTAAACTACTAAATAATATTTTTCAGTCACTTATCCCAAAATTTCCATTATTATTCGAATAGAAATATAAAAAATTTAATCAAAATTGTACTTATGCATAACGCATCGTTTAATAAAATTGAATCTATTCAACATAAACAATATTAACCGCATGTAAAGTATTCAATTTAGAATTCAGTGGTTTTATTCTCACTGTTCCATCATCAACTACCAAATAAAGAACACTTTACATATACAATTTTCTCTTCTTTCTCTATTGAATATTTAATTTAATATTGCAGTTATTCATTATACTACAAATGAATGAGGGCTCAATGATCATACTCAACTGTCTCTTCAGTTAATTTTGAATTAATAAAATTACCGAAAACATCATAGTTAAATTCAAATACTCAATGGAATAATTCAAGTACCCACAAAACTAGTCACAATGATCATTAATTTAATCGTATACGAGTCATAAAAAATACCGTTTTTAAAAATTAAATCATTTCTTTTTTTTTTGAATTGATAATTAAGTATCCACGTTAAGTGAATGCTTAAAACATTAATCATAAATGAAATAATCATTAAAAATCAACCAAACGTTATTTTCATTTGAAAGAATTTCCATTTAAATATTAACAAAAACATAACACTGCATCCAAATGATACCTTTGATTTTCATATGGATCATAAACAGAATATGTTTTATGCTTATTGTTATTGTACTGCAGTTTAAAATTCATTTAAAATATTAAATTTTATGGATTCTTTTTATGGATAATTCAGTTTAGCATTATGTTTCAATACATGAAAATATTTCTATAACTATAATTTATTGAGCATTATGCATAAATCAGTGCAAAAAAGCACAGTGAATTATTATAGATATGATATAGAGAGGGTGTGAAATTTCATAAACAGTGCTACAATTCAATTTAATATTTTAATGGTTTACCATTCATCATAATGTTAACTTCATAACAAAGTTAATGATAGTAATTGCATATGATTTAAATGATAATAAATTTAATGGTTTTCTAATGCAACTAAAACCGCTAAGTAACAACACTTTTTATTCCATTTAACTGCAAACACATACAAACACTAAATCATAAATCCAATAAACAGGTATCGTTAAACGATCAATAATATCGGCATCTTAGATTCTATCTCGTTTACATAGAATATGTGTTTTTTAAGTACAAATATACCGTACATGTTACGGCTTAATGCCATTACCATTAAAACCATAAACATGTGTACATAAACGCCTGGTTATCGTTAAACATTTAATGATATCATTTCTGTTTAATTATGGATTTTACATACAATTTTCTAAACGAAAATTATTTTCCATGTTGCATTTATTGCCAAACAATCAAATCCATAAATGATTTTACATTTATTAGGGTGCAATGCACGATGCGAGTCACTAATAAATCTGTTATCACATTTTATGGCAACGAAAAAAGAATTGCCTTCATAATTTTCATTTGGTTTTAGTATTTTTTAGTCCGTTACGTTATTTGTAAATCCCTTGGTTTATCCATTTTTATTCAACTGTATCTCTCACAGGGATTTCTGGTAAACTTTGTATTCTTCCTTTCAATTGTATAATGGGTACACGTAATCTTTTGTCACACCATTTTCTAGTTTTCCAAACAACTTTGTGTTTTGGTCTCTTCGAATGTCACTGAGCTATTGAACACATTTTGCTGATTGCAAATGTGTACGTATTCACAAACGAGAAATGTCCCCATTGTTCTGAACTTAACTATATCCCAAAGGAGGATACACATAAACTACGAGACATCGAAATGTCCTCGTAAAATAGTAAAACCAACCCCCCAACAACCAAACATGAAAAGCAATTCATTCAATGAACAATGAAACTCTTTTTGCCACTTTGCACTACTTTCTTTTTTATTTTATTATTTTTGCCCAACTGATTATGGATCGACAAAATCCAATTCTTGTTTTCAACAATATTCCATTTAGCTCGTATTTTAAGACTCCTTTTTTATACGGTCATACATCTTTGATTCTTCCTCATTCATAGCCCAACAGCACCGAGTTAAGGTCAAATTTGTCTTTCTTTGGGATTTCAGTAAAGTTCATTTCCTTTTTCCAACCGAAAACAAAAAATCTAAAGTGAACATATAGAACAATGATGCCATCAGTATCGATCGATTGAACAACACAAGGTGTAAAACTGTACAACGACAAGACACAATTCCATTCACCTCAAAATGTCTAATGTTTCTTCTATCAAAAACGGAGACAGGATGACCTAGTGTATCATTTTGTTGAATCACGTACCATTGTTCCATATTTCTTCTTAAACTTTATATAACAAAATATTGTTAAACGAAGATTCTTATTTTATCCTTCTCAATTTTAACAGAGTTTATTCACTGAGGATGATTCAAATAATAGAATCAACAGAATAAAGTAAAAATTTCTTGTATTCCTTCATTGATAACAAAAGTGACTTCATATCGATCGAAAAATCAGTTGGTTCAATGAGTTTCAAAACTGTTTTGTTCAACAAATTACATCTGGTCACCTTTCATTACATTAAACATAATACACCGAATGTACAAATAACTACAACCCCATCAAATAAAATCCACAACTGATATACATCAATGATTCACAAATAAATAATAACAGTGAATTTCAAAAACCATTTGTATAAATGTCCATAGTTTTCCTTACTGGCCCAAAGTGAACACTGTCTATTCCACCATTTATGTCTGTCAGTAATGAATAATTTTATTCTGATTAAATGAATATCTCTTTTTTGTTGATTTTAAAGATAAACGCTTAACAAGACCCTAAAACAAATTTCGAAAAAGTGAATTTTTATCCCTTTTTCCTTCTTTTTCATTTTTATTACAGTACAAATTAAACACACGGTACACTTTTACGCTATGTTGGTCTTTAGAATTAACGAGTTGGATTCAATTGAATGTTTGTTATGTTGAATTTAATATTATTCTATAAATAAGTAAGAGTGGCTGCTGAATTAAAAAAGGAACCACACTAAACAACCGAGGAATATGGAATTGAAGGGATCACTGATGGTTTTGTATTTATTTTTTTAAAATTATTGCGGTCAATTGTATAATTGAGTAAAGTGAGAGTGAAATGCTGATTAATCATGCGACTCTTAATTTGGTAATTGAACCCATAGAAAAAAGAGAAAAAAAAACATTTGGCATAATGCTTTGTGGTTTTCCACAAATTCCCTTGGTGTTATTGTTTTGGACATGTTTACTTTTAAAACCCATCGATTATTAACGTCCTACCTAAACAATTTCTATAGCTCATACAATAAATAGAGTGAGATAGGCAGAGTAGACCATTAAAATGGTTAATTTATTTAAATATGAATAGCAATAAATTAAGAAGAATTGAACTTTTGTCTGGTAATGGCATTTGCCTAAAGGCATCATCATATTCCCCGATTATATTATTGATTTCATTGATAATGAATTTGCCTCGTATTTGGACACAGTTTGAATATTCAATTGAATACCGGCGTGTTAAATAGAAGAGTTAAGGTATGATCTGTTCAATATTTTTTCGTTTTTTGTGGTTAGTGTTGGTTTTTTTCAATATTATTTATCAAATAGAATATGAAAACCAATAAATCTCTGTTATAAATTGAGGACAATTCAAATGCATATTGAATTAACCATATAATTCATATCCATATTTCTTTTACCATTCAATTTCATATGTGAAATAGATGAAACAACATTAGCGAAATGGATATTGTATATCCATGTATCCACCATAAAAAATAATATTCGTATACAAAATAGAATAAAAATTATATATAAAAAAGTGAATTTAATATGATACTTGATCGTTTATAATATGCAAATCACGATTTATGTTGCTAATATTAAAGTACTTAAGCCGTAACCATACAGTGTAACCATATAAAAGCATAAAAAGGCGAAGAACCAATGAATAAAAATACCGAAAAAACATAGCAATTTTTTACACCTTTTGCATAGAAACACACCAATAAATTAAAAATTGTCCAAACCGATTGGATTAGCACCGGTGTCATGTGAATTCACAACTGACACTGCAGTTCCAATGATTCTTCATCGTTTTATTGCAACAATTTTGCAAGAGCGATTCTCTTCTCTATCTATTCCACGGTAAAATACAAAAGATGAAAATGAATAATTGCACTTTGAATTATGGCATCCACAGAGATCAGAGGAAACAATTCTACTTTAATACATTTTTTTTATCCTATGCTGTTGGATTTTAATGCCACAACTAACGGATGGAAATCAGTTCCAGAGCACACTCCAATTGTAAACTCAAGGAGGCGACAAAATTACTTTCCATTAACCTAAAAGTACTGTTGGATGGGTATCTGGTACCCATCTTTCTTTCACTTTAAAACCGTTTCTGACAAAAGAATTTTTCCATCCATTTATTTTGTCATCCATAAATTATAAGAAATAAATTGAGGATTACATCGAGAAATCAATAGATGTGAATCTTTTACATTACAAAATAAAAAATAATGAAACAAATCTTCAATACCAGACCATTTTAAATATAGAAAAATTCAACCGTTTAATCAATTCCAATCGAGTTTTAAGTATTCAGGATATAACATTCATTCAATTCAATTTTTAATCAATAAATAACATTTTGTGTGCTTATGCAAAATACTTAGTAAAACTTAAATATTAACTATACTATGTGCATATATATGAAACAATAAATAATGCATACGCAACCATAATGAAAATAAAAAATGTATCATCGTTGAAGTAAATTGCATTGAAATGGTTCAAGAATGACTGAATGAGGATAGAGTGTACGGGACATTGATTTACGGAAACAACAGACAGGAACACAAGAGATAGGAACGAAACAAAATAAAACAAAAAAGATGATCTTTTAAAAGGAATTCAAACAATATTTTTTCATCTATCACAACAAACTGGAATGAAATAATAGAACAAGAAAATATAGAATCTGATACAGAAAAACCATACAAGATTTATGTAATCCCTCATAGTCTGACTTCAACAGGCCACAAAAGTACACACAAGAATATTAAATTTGTCCATTGATTCACTGTCGTTTCTTCTTTTGTCTTTTCCATCTCTAATCCATCCTCTTCTCCAGACAACGCATAAATAATTCGAAATTCAAATCCATCGGACAAGCCAGAATATACGGTGGGACTGAAAATTTTCTTTTGCCATCCATAAATTTATGATGCTTTCCATCTTCCGGATAAAAAATTCTTATTTTGGCCCGTGTCCGAGTTTGATATAATCGAATACCATTTCTCTCGTAACATACTAGTATTCGAGCATTAAATTCTTGTAAAGGAAAATACCCCACATAAACATTCAAGTGCCCAATGCTATTACAAGAATTTTTTCCTCTTTAGCATAACGTATATTTTTATGGTTAAGGAAAATTTCCATATATTAAATATTTCAAAAATATCCAAGAATGTAATGTATATAATCAAACATCTATACCACTATCTAATATTGATAGTTCACATGCAAATGAGAATATTTATGGTTTCAACATTACACTATCATAGATCATATGAAATTTGTGGGGAAGCAAAAACATTTACATTCAATCATAATTCTTATAAAATATTCAATGATAGCCAATATACTGTCTTGATAGAAAAATAAAACAAAAGACAAAAACATTATTAATGTTACATTGAAAATCACTCAACAAAATGATGATGAGCTATGAAATATTATAGATTACTTTGAATTTTTCGTTCCAAAAAGAAAATTTATTATAAATATGTGAATTATGGTTATTCCTCTTTAATAACGATCTGTTTGTAGAGATCATCATAAAATATATAGGTGTGCATTCCTTGAAGCATCCTTCAATCATATTATTTTTTATCGATTATAATTTTATCTTGTTAACATGTACTTATATTAAAATAAAATCGTATCAACATTATCGCATAATAATAAAAAATTCAACAACAGAAATGTTCTATCGTAAAAATTCTCATCAAAACTAAAAATAACATTTGGTTTACCTGAGGCTTACTGGTTTTACAGCCGGTACAAATGTTACGCAATGCTATTATTGATTTAAGTATGAACAATGCACTTGAAATTCTCTTTATGAAAATTTTCCTGTTCTAGTTCATCCAAAAATAACAAAAAAGGGCATTGAACACTTAACCGTTTAAATTAAATTATAAAAGGGTTTACCATATCATTTGTTAAAGAATTCGATTGACGGAAAATTAAAATGAAATTCCCATTTCAGTAATTGATATTGCCACAAAATTGAGAATATAAAACCGTCATCGATAAGAGTTCTTAGTTAGAATCTAAATTCACCCATACATAAGACAACCATCAATGAATCCGTTCATCTACCAAATCAATTTCAATTTACCATTTTCTTAAAGGTTTCCTAAATTTGCAATGAAAAATGTTTATTTTATCCAATTGAGGATTAGATTCGTTTTCTCAAGGCACAAAAACTGAACTGTAGAGAAGAAACTGAATCTTGTGAATAATCTCTTTGTATTTGATAAA
Source organism: Coboldia fuscipes (assembly GCA_001014335.1). Lineage (NCBI taxonomy): Eukaryota > Metazoa > Arthropoda > Insecta > Diptera > Scatopsidae > Coboldia > Coboldia fuscipes. The sequence goes on from JXOR01000214.1 coordinate 34,736, forward strand.
TGAAAACAAAAAAAAAAAACGGATAGAAAGACGCAACAACCAAAAAAGGATGGAATATAAACGAGTCCACACACATGAAGGATTAATCGACCAAACCGATTGAGAGACGATAGATGTGACTAAAATCTAGAGCTGCTCTAACAGCATCCATATAAATGATACAATGGATGAGCATTGATACGGAATGATATTTAATGTGATAAAGGATCCAACAATTCAACATTAAAACTGAAAGAGATAGAACATTTGGAATACAAAATAAAACGATAAAGAATCAATGCCGCAATACAATTCTCTTTCAATATCTTCTCATCTGGACCATCCAGAGCAAATAGATCTTACGTATTTAACGAAATGTTAAATAATCCCAATCAAATGTGATTTTCTTCAATTGTGATCAAAAGACATTCAATACAACAAATGAAATTTGGGGATTCAACATTCAGATGAAATGAAGACTTTTTTTTATTTCTTTAAATTTAAAATCACTAACATACCAACAACTACGGTAAATAGAAAAGGCTTAGTCACATAAATTGATTAGATCAAAATCGGTTGTATGTTTAATATCATTATGTTATTTTGATTGCATCCGCATATTTAGTCATCATCTTTTCCAGCGACGTTTAAAACTTAACTTATTCATCTCAAAGCGAACGAAAGGAATTAGGAAGATCTGGTGTGTTGTGGCCAATAGACAATTGATTCTTTCAAAACGATGAGAATCAAAATTATATAAATTCTAAAAACTGAATATTCGAATAATTTGATGAGACACATTGTCAGAAAATCATAGAGGCGGAATGCGGGAGGAGTACAAAAGTTTTCATTTCTTTATTTTCTGTTGTTTGAACACAAAAATTCCTAATCAATTCAGTTGTTTTGAATGTGTCATTTCGTTATCTCTTACTTGATGGTAAATCCAAAAACGGCGACAAATAAATTTCATTTAACTGGTAAAGCTTTATTATGCTGGAACATAATTTTAGCCCTGATTTATTCTATCAAACATAAAATTTTATATTATTAATAACTAATGAATATTAAAGTTTCATCTCTCAATGATATGAAGACATTATTTGGCTTAGGGCATAACTAATCAACGGTTCACTTATATTCTTGTCTCCCATTCTCTTTCAATTTTCTCCATTCAACAACAACAGAAGAATCCAAGTATGTTTCTGTTTCTATTGCCCGTATGAATGACACATGAGAAACACATTCAATTTCTTCTTATAAATGAAACAAAAACCCAAAAAAAAATAAGCAAAGTCATTTCATATGATGATCCCTGGAGCTCAACATTTCACGCGTACACCTCGACGTGGCTAAATTTAATTAGGTCGACAATGTCACGAGAATTGAATAACAGAAACATAGATTTTTGTATTTTTAATAGAAGACAAAATCAAAGTAAGACAGATATCATAAAATATAAAATTCTTGATTCACATACATAATTACATCTCCCCAATGCTCATATAAATATATTGGCAATTGTATAAAGAAAATATTTAAGTGGTACACAGACACATACAATATACATAAGCAATAAAACATAAATATAATATTATTATAAATAATTACTGCACGTTCATTGAACATTGACGAGAGAAAGAAAGAAAGAAATAAGAAATAATCACATGAAAATATGCTAAACATGAGAAATGATTACCATTGTAACATAAAAATTTTAAAGAAATACTTGAGAGATTTAAATTATTACGAATTACATTTTAACTATGGCAATGAATCATTTGGCCAAAGAACCAATATATTATAATACGAATAGCCATAACCATGTGTCCATTGCACCTATAGATTATTTTTGTTAAACAATTTATTGAATTAAAAAGTAACAAGATAAATGGACATTTGAAGTGAAGTGATATGCTCAGGTAAAAGGTGTTATACGTTGCCTTATTAACAAGACGTGCCGACAAGAAATTATTGTATCGTTTTAATATTTTTTTTTTAGTTTAAAATCCAGCGATCTTTCTTTTCTCTCTTACATTGTGGCCATACATCATATGGAATTACATATTTAGCATATAAACAGAGAGAGAATAAAAATAATATAAATATGTGAATGAACGATTCAGCATAACTTAATGCGTCCGATGATACGTTTCAGTTTCACCTTTCGGGCATTCAATCGCGATTTTCGGAATTAAAATTTATGAATGTAATGCTTTCAATGGGGCATTTATAATATTGGAAAATAATCAAATAACGCTTCTTTCAATGTTTTTTTATTTTATTTTCTTATTCCACATTCTATAATTTCACTTCACTTAATTTCATATTATTTATAATATCTTTCATTGGAAAATTACCTTTCAAGCGCGCACCATTAAAATAATACTGAAAGAGTTAGTGTTAAGCCGGGCCCCGCAAAGAATCACACGATGCTTAAGCCACTTATATGCAAAATATAAGACTAAAAGAATTACTATATGATTTGGGTCTTGTTATCGAGATGAAGGCATGTCACGTTTAACAATTTACACCTTTATGATTTAATGTTACTTTAAGAAATTATTGTTTCACTCTCTCAGATCATTACAAATCCAAAAAGTGATTTGAAAACAAAGAAAATTTTGTTATTGGCAACTATTGTTTCAGCATAAAAATCATATTTAGCGTAGACAATAATATTTTAGAATTTTTTTCTTTAATTTTGATACAACACCTTGATATCACCTAAAAATCTTCTTAAAAGTCAGCATGTGTGAACCACTGCAAAATAACGCGAAACAGAAGAGGTCACCAATTTTCTTTCCCAGTTTTATTTTTATTATCTGCATTTCTTAAGAATGGAGATTTATAAGAATTCTTTTTTTTTTATTTCAATTTTTCCCAATACAATCCGTTGTATGTTACATTCTGTCTTACACGCCAATCTTTCTTATTGCCAACTTTATGTTACAACGGATTTTTTAATGCATTCTTATTATTTTTTTATATTTTGTTTTCGTTGATTTCATAAAATGTATTATAATTTATGTTGTGTAAGATTTTTTCGCGCTTAAAAACCTATTCCTGGTGTGTTAGAGTTCAAGACCCCAAAAATGTTATGTGCGACAGCCCCAGCCACCACAATGTAACATTCAGCTTTTATTCTCTCTCTTTATTCAATAGAATAAAAAATCCATAAGTCCAATCGGATCAAAGATTTTATATTTTTTTTTTCTTGAATCATATTGTATGCATAATACGATTGTATTTTACCTCCTCTAGGTTTTATCGGCGACAGTATGCAGATCATTGTGACATAAAATTATGTGTAAGTTATTCTTCTGTTGTTTACCTCACTTTTATCATTTACAACGAATAAAATAAAACTTCACAGTCATAAGTATCCAATGGTTTCAGTTATTTCAAATACTTACAGTACACCAGAATTACCATTTTTTGCATAAGATAGAATTAGCACATATAAAAAAACCACAACCGTATACAAAAGAATAAAAATAATTCTCGTCAAAATGAAAACGATATCGTGATGATTTTATATGGAAAATATGCTGCTGTTTCTTGGGAAAATAACATTCTGTTAGTTATTACGATTATACATATTTTGTTATCTTATTTATTATTTATAATATCTTTTCATATTTTTCTTGGGGACACAAACTAACAACTAAAGACATTAAAATGCCATAAAACAATGGATTTCATTTTAATGTAGCGTTTGAATGTTTCCTTCACTGGTAAATCAATACAAACGGTGGAATCATTAAAAATGATAATGAAATTCAATTATTAATGATGAAAAGAGAAATATCAGTTTTCATAAAACAATGATTAACCACCAGAAGCAACGTATAAAAGAAGATCGATTGCCAAGAATAAGTTTATTATCCATCAGCATGGATTGGTGTATGATGGTAAACGACATAATAAACCGCTAATAAACAGTGTTCCCAACAGTACCTCTATTTAATGGATAATGCGAATAGAAAACCATGTACACACATTCAATTTGACATGAAAGAAGTATATCATTAAATTCTCTTCATCATAGTTAGCAATACAATTAAATATGAAATTGCAGTGACACACAATCGGATCGCCATAAGTATTAATAAAAAGCTACTGAATTCTACGATTTTCAAAGTGCATTTTCATATACAAAAAAACAGCCTTTCAATCAACCAAGAAAATTATTAAATTCACGTTAATTTCTATCCGATTTAGTTTCAATCATGGAAACACAAACAATTTCAAAAACTATGAAACTATCAAGCAAAAGACCATCAATTTATACACCATAATAATATGTCATTTAATGTTATTCTTTTTATTTTTATTTTAACTGTTAACGTTCAAGTCTTTTGATACAAACCATTAAAATGGATTATATTAAACCATTTTACACAACAAAATAAAAATAAATAAATTGAAAAAACTAGTTAGTTGTGGTTTCTTATCTCTGTTACTACAAGTCTATGAGGACATAACGATACGCCTATCTTAATGGTTCAAAACATGGACAAGTAAAACGTTAATGTAAAGGTGAATGAGAGTCATCGTCATCAAAAATTCAGACAAGTTTCTTTCAATTTTATATATTTTTCATTTCTATATTCTTCGTAATGTTTCTTCTGTCTTATTTGTTACTCAACCATCGTACATTCAATTTAACATTTTATCATTTTTTTTTTTGTGTTCTTGGTGATATTTTGTCATTTTTACGTAAGATATCTTCTAGAAAAAGGTAAAAATTGATGCAGTGGCACAAAAACATTAAATGCTATAAATAATAAATGTTAAGATTCTTTTTTAGATTGTTACAAACAGTCAAATTCAGTAACGTAAAACAGAAAAAAAGTAAAGTCAAAAAACCGACGACGATAGACAACACAAGATCGTAGGATTATGCGTCAATGATGTATGAAATGATGGTATATTGTAGAGCCTTTAAGGAGATGGAATCAGTAATACTCACAAGAAAAGCAACACAAAATAACGAAAAATCTTAAGTGGATGTGAAAATCGAGAGACACCGATAGAGGAAAAAGAAAAGAAAACAAGAAAATAGTAAAAGAAACAAAACAAAATATAAATTTAATGTAAAATTCTAATAAGGGATATTGTTATTAATAATGACTAGCAAAAGTCACAATCTCATAAGAGCCAATAATAAGAAGCAAAAACCCATCAAGTATGTAAAAGATGTCGTTGAAGATAAGTCTGCATATTACCATAACAACTCATACAATTTTATATAAATTTACGTTATCTAACTCTGCTAGTCACCTACGACACAATAACCAGTGATAGAATAAATGTTAAAAACTAGAGAAAGAAAAAGAAAAAAGCTTCTCAACCACCAACGATTGTTACATGTTTCACATAACATATTCCATATGATATGTCGTTGTTCTTATACCCTTTTCAATGTTTGCTAACAATAATCATAGGTAATCATGGATTTCGATGACAGAATAAAAGATTCAACAACAAAACACAAAAAAAAAACTTTACAGATGAAGTCAATCTACATCGTTTCAATTAATGTTCTCTCTCTTTCACCATTTTTCCACAAATGTTCTCACAACAGACTTTCCATTTTCAGTTGAATTACAGAAGAAAACAAAAAAAAAAACATAAAATTCACATTAATTTCTATGCGCCATCAAATAAACTCTTCTAACAATGCATATTCACCATTTTTTCACCCCAAAAACAGAAAATTTAATAATTGCATATTGACCAAATATGGTGCATAGAACACCAATAATCGATAATACGGAATGAAGAGTTTAAATTAAGTGTTTTCCAAACAACTTGGTTAATTCCGAAATGGTTCTCTCTTTTTCATTCTGTTCACCATAACATCATAACGTACATTTTCATACAATTCCACCTTCTGTGTGTGTCGATACGATTGGATCCAATCTTCTATCTATAGCTAGCTGATTACTTGGTCATGCACTCACTGTTAATAATTGAACGGCTATGTTATCTCTTTACACAACATAAAATTACCATATAAAAACAAAATATTGGGAATAGATTACATTATTCCTCTTCTCATACTATTTTATATCAAATAGATACAATTTTTTTTTTCGTTTCTTTTCTATTCGCTAGTTTTATTTTCCCTATTGGATCTCTATTATTTCTTCTATTTTTTTTTTTATTTTCATTATTTTATTCAGAGTTCGATTTTAATAAAGCCAATATCAATATGCATGAGAACAATACAGAGTGTGTGGCCGCATAAAATGTATAAAAGCTTTCTACAGAAAAAACAAAGGAACATTATGAGGTCTTGTGCTTTTTAATGGGCAAACACACATATTCAACAGAATGGCTATGATGAGTACTATATGGAAAATCCTCATTCTCTTTCACTTCAATAAAACTACTACCACTGGATGGTAGAGAGCCAATAGTCAAATATACGAACCAATTTCATTGTTTCTATACGTTTCATTCAATTGTGCAAAAGGAAAATATTATCTTTTTCCAATATCTTTAACATTCATTTTATAGTTTCTTCTCTCCTACATATCTAAGTTTTTCTTTTCAGCTTCTGATATTATTCCGTTTATGCAATTTTTCATCAAACAGAGGAACAGAGAAAACCACAAGAGAAACACAAGAAGAAAATAGAAAAATATTTACACACAAAAATTTCATTTTAACTTCAATGTAACTATTACAACGGGGCAATATTATAAATAATCGTATTACATAAACAAAAGTATCTCTCGTCTTTTGCTTATCCATACATAATCACATGTGATGAATATGAAAACGAGCTGACCAATATATTGGCTACCATACTTCAATAAGACCCAAATCATAGCATAGCTAGCGTAGTAGTTGGCTTCAAACTCATTCCTAACCATTCTTTACTTTCTGTATTTTTGATGAAAAACAACCGTATTATCTTTTATATATCATATTAAAAACATACCAAATGAGTTAAGAATATTTCCCATCGTTATATGAAATAATATTAAACATTATGCTGTTTCACCATGTTAATATCAAAAACATGTGAAATGAAAGAGAGACCATAACTAGAGTGTGTCTACTGATATTGACGCCGTTTTGTTAAACAACATGACGTTTCGTTAATGTTTTCCAGAGATTCTTTTTCTTTTAAATGCTTTCTTAGAGATATAAAATAATAAAATTAGTGATTAAAGTGTAAACTTAAATCCATTGAGTGGAGCTAGAAGTAGAAGATCGCCCATTCAAATTAGTTTTTCTTTCTCTTTTTTTTCTGCTTTTGTTTTTATTTTCCAACGACTCTTTAACTCAATCTGTTATTTTAGGGGATACAATAAACAAATTCTAATGAGTTTCAATAAAGCCACCACGGTGGGCCACTTATTTCTTTTAAAGACCTTCAACCTCAATGTTTATTTTCTTTTATAGTTGATGGAGACTATTTAAATTAAATGACATTAGAAGTTCGGTTACATTATATCATGTCATTCTACCGTATCAAATGCAGTTATAAAACTGATTACTAAATTGACGGTCTTCTAATTCATTATAATGATGCGAAACCATAAAAATATTATAAGAAATGCTGCTCTTCTTTGATAACACATTCACTCTACAGTCCATAATGACAATATTAAAATTTATTTTTTTTTTCATTTGAATTTTGTTCCGTTTTTCTTCTGACCGCTTTCAAATAAAAAAAAAAAAGAAAATTCACAAAGAAAATTCTAAAGATTGTCCCCAGAAAAAGGAACTTTTCCTCATTACTTTTTGAATGGCCAAAAAGGAAGAAAACTTTGAGACATTCTCTTATTATATTTTATTTTTATGTGAAACTTTTCGATGATTTCATATTTTTCTTGATAGGAAAATGTCCTTGAATATTAAAACAAGAGCATAACCATAAAACTTCGTGGATGTGGTCCGAATGCTTACACGTTTATTTTTGTCCATAGTGCAAATATACTTTCATTCTTTTCCCTTATTTTCCATTTCCATTTTTTTTGCTGGTTTATTCTTTTTTCTTTTGACGCACATCAACATACACAGTCCATAATATAACGAATTTCTTTTTTTTCTCTTTTTTTATAGTAATTTTTTTATGAGAACATGAGCTATGTGATGCCATAATACTTATGGAAAAAGATACAAACTTTTTCACTTAGATTACTTGGCTGGCTGTTTCCCATTAAACTTTATTTTTTTTTTCTTGCTTCATTCTTTTGGCATATGCATGAAAATACGACGTAGGAAAATGCTGTCTGATTTACTTCAAGTACAGTCATTCTCATCAATCCTAAAGACATGAATGAAACGAAAATCATTTTTGCACAAGTTGAATAATATTTGTAATTCGAAAGTGTCCTCTCTTATGCCACACTAACATTAGATTGGAAATTGTTCTCTAGAGAGAATTCTGATGCAAAGAAATGGATATGTATAAGAAAAACGAGCCAAATATCAACCAACCAAAAACAAAAAAAAAATTCGTGCAATTTTGGTCCAGCTAAGAAGCTTTCTGAATAATTTGCTTTAAGGTTTCCATGCTCTTAGGTGATTTTTTTTCTTGTATTTGTTAACATTAAATCGAGACACCTTAGTGCTTAACAAATACGATCGTTAAAAGGTGAAGTGTAAAGACTGATTTCAAGTTATTTTTCCTCGTGTTCAACGTGATAATAATTTTTTTTTCCTTTTTTCAGATTCTCAACGAAAAGAAAAACCCCGAACAAACATTGATAGATAGACGTATCGACGACATATTCAGCATCCAAGTGTACCCATTTGAATGAATAACAAATTGGGATCGATGCAAATAAATCATTCATACTAAAAATATCATTTTGGCCATCAAGAATTTCACAAGTAGAAAGTTTTTCTTATTTTTATTTTTCTCACTTTGACCTAATAAATAATTCTCTCATGTTTTCTTCAGTTTTATAGAACTTTATGGCCAAAAGGTGAATCCCAAATGTATTTACGATTATTTCAATGAAGTTTTTGTCCCGTGTTACGGTTCATCACACACAATGATTGATCAGAAAAGCTTCACAAATATATTCAATTCACACAAATACAAAATTACTCTACTACAGTTGTTAGATGATTCTTCAAATGATTGGAAAATTACGAAACCAATATTCTCTACTTTATAAACATGAAAACACTTCAGTCACATCATCGCATAGAATAAATAAAATGATTGCAAAACTAACAAGTGTTTTCATCTATCACTCATCATTTAAATGGCAGACCAACAACATAAACTAATTTACTATTTTCGTTATAAAATTTTACTAAAATTGCTTTACATTCTGACACACTCCATAACAATGATGATTATGTAATCGGTTAATTGGCCAGTTTAACAGAGATAATTTGTTTCTCAACCCAGCATGTTCAATTTAATAAGGCACCCTCCTGTGTGGCATTACTTTGGCCGAACGATCATTAAAATTATTAACCAAATAACATAACATACATATAATAAAGGTACATGTTGAATATCTCTTCTATTTACCACAATAACAGTCGGTCATTATTATATGAATTATATGATTGGGAAGTCGATTGATAGTTATCGATATATAGAATTTGAATGGACATTTAATGTTTAATTTTTCTTGTGTATTTCATTAAAATAATATTATAAAAGACCAAAAACAAATTATGTATGCGGGAAATGAAAAGATATTAAAAATAAAAAAAAAAAAAACCAACAATTCAACAAACTATTGATTTAAAATCCATAAAATGAATAATCGATTGAGTAACAGAGATAGAAAGACACACCGAAGAACAACACAGCAGTTGAAAATAATATTTGGATCATTATGATGTTGGTCTTGTGCCAATACAAACTCTCACTCTCCCCCTTTGGGTTCTTTAAAGCCATTCAACTTCTTATTCATCATTTAGATGGGTCATCGATTTTATGTTTTTTTCATATTCTTCCCCTCTCTCTATTTTATTTCATTCCAAAACAAATCATTATTATATGAATAAAAGGTAAATTGATCCCATACACAAAGAGATGAAATGATGATGATGAATAATAATAAACGTATAAACAGTACAATAAATGAAACGATCTATTAATGAAAATCAACATGATAATGAGCCAACAGAGCCAAAATGAACACTTATTACACAACTATTATGTTAAATTCTATAATACCATCAATCGATCGATCTATTCTAAATGGCTCACAAATTGTAAACGGCGCTCATAACAAACTAAAATCAATGTATTAATGTGCATATTAAAATTTTATGTTATTTCTGTTAGTCAAGAATGGTACCAGCATGTGGCCACTAACAAATTATGCCATGATTGATTATTGGTTCCACAACACTACATGAAACTCATCCCTGCAGATACAATGTGTATTACACACAACATCCGCACGAGAATAGTTAACATTACACTGTCAATGACAGGAGCGCATAGTAAACACAAAACATAATATTAAATAATTTTCCGAAAACCATACACTACAATTCAAATGACGACAATCCATGAATAAATAAAGAAACATAATAATATTTGCTAAATAAACCGAAAATGAATGAAAAAAATACGAAACGAGGCGCATAATTACACGTGAACATGCCAAATTATTATTGTAATCATTTATACCGACCACCATCCCAGCACCCTCTTAGCTCAAGAGTGACCATTAAGGCCATTCAGGATACAAAATTAGGCCAGTTCGACAATAATATGGTTGGTAAATTAAATCGATTTTGGATGCCGAGACGTAATAAAAGAAAGGTAAACAAAATACCCCATTGAAAACTTAATAATCAATGACTGACCCAACCAAATTACCATTACACGTTTCACGTATCAGAAAGTATAGAATCGAAAAATATTTAACATTTTATCAGAATATTTAACATCAAAATTTATCGAATATTAATAGAATTTGTATGTTTTAATTATTTATTCGGCATTGAACACTAATAACTTGTGTTGACAATTAATATTTGCCAGAGAGAATATAAAACAATAAAACAGAATCATTTCATTGATTTTATGGCTCCACTCAACATAACGAAACAACAGCACCAGCATAGGCCACATAATTTAATGAACATGACAATCTCTAATGAGCTGAATAATGAGTGCATCAAATAGGAAAATTTTAAAATACAGAAAATTTGTATCATTTGTTTACTCACAATCATTTAAATGACGAAGAAAATTTTATTCCTTTTCTTTCTGCCTCATTGAAGGTGATTTATCATTATGAATTATAGGCGAAACATAACAAAAAAGCAATCCCCATTTAGTACATTCTTTAGTTTTTATTCCCATTCTATTTGATATGCAACTTAATAGTGCTTTAACGATCCACATAACACCACCAGCATTGACTACAATCATACCAACAACAAACAAACAAACAGAAGAAAAAAATCGTATAATTACATTCGCTTGTTAGACAAACCACCACGTAGGAATGGCCATTAATACGTGAGCCATTTAAATTATATCATCTCGCCATATAGATCTTTCACTTTCATCCAAATACTCTCCATTGCTGATTCTTTCACTCCTCCTAAAGAACACAAACACACAGCCGAAATGAAATGAGATTTCAAGCCGATTGGACCATATCTTTTTTAGCTGCCTCATATTTATAATGAATGTCTAATTCTATAATTATGTTGTTTAAGATTCCCGCGTGTTACGAAACATTGAACAAAGAGCGAAACCCAAAGCCAAGAGAGAGAGTAAAAAGGAAAATTAAGTATTTTGTGATCAATGAAATGTCACGTACAAAAGATTTAAATACAAGATATAATGACACTCTTAATTTTCTATGCCTTGTTTTTATATGCTAAACACAAAAAATAAAATAAAGAACCCGATGCTCTTTAGTTAAATTCATAAACAATGTAATTCACTACCATTTTATGTGCCTAATAATTATGTGGAGATGCTAAGACTCTTTACTCTGAATACATAAAATTATAAAGCAACCAAAAAAAAAATCCATTTCAAGATTCAGATGATTCACGTATGATATTAAGCGCCATTTCACATTGGCGCATACCATCAAATGATGGGAACGGAATCTTCTTTTTCCTCCCCACACACTTATTCAAAATAAGATTCAAACTGTGTAATCCATCTGATTACCAACATCCAAAGAACCCAATAACTGAATAGTTGAATAAAATAGAAAATCAATAAACGTAGATTCCTTCTCTAGTCGTTTTACGCCGACGTTTTATTCCATCAAATTACTCATTATGATTACCCGGTAGAAAGAAATTGTTTCATTTATACGGTTGAATAATACACTACAACCAGTGACTACTATACCCAGTCACAACATTTTACCATAACAAAGTGTTATAAAGAATCTCAACTTACGGTTTTTCTGTTCGTTCCTTATCCGTGTTGTGTTTTTATTCCCTCCAGCTTTTTGTTGTTGTGCTTCTGGTTCTTAATCGTTGGCAATTTAATATTGCGTAGTCCATATAAAGAGTGTATTAAACAGTACAATTCACCAGGTATGGTAAAATACCAAAACACAAAAATTATAATGCAAAATAAAAATAAAGAACACTAAAACGTATGAGTAATAAGAAACACTTTTAGTACACTACACGAGATACAGTATCCGTGACCAAATGGACAAACAGCTTTACTCAAGCATATACACTGCGGCCATTGACTTTATCAGTAGCAACTACCTGAAATAGACCAAAAAAAGAAAATGAAATTAATTAAAAGTGTACTATTCATTTGATTTTCTATTTTAATTTGTGGCTAGGCAACAATAATAATTGTGTAACAATGTTTTTATTTCTTCCCTCGCCAACTCTCAATTCATTAAAACTCGTGGCAATTAATTATCGTTATTGATTTAAATTGTTATAATTCTTTGTGAGATCTTCTGAATTATAAAAACAATTCTCTATAGCAGAAGATTGACTTTAGCTAGAGATTCAGTCGGTCGGTGAACTCAAAGAAAAAAAAAACATCAGGATTATCAAGAGTTTTTCCAAATAGCATAAATAGCTAAAGGTTTGTTTTCATATACAATCCAAATTAAATATTCTTATGAATGGATGAACGGAACAAAGGAAATAGATGTATCAACATTCACCCAATGTTTTGGCAGCATCCTATCATATTCCCATTGATTCACACAGAACACAGAACTGTCTACCGACGATAATAATTTCAGTCCAAATAGCCAGCAATTCACTATACGATAGGAATCCAAAAATTAAAATTCACTTCTCGTCAAAAATTTGTTGGCAAAACATTCCATTTTTGTAATATTGTACTCTTGATTCGATATTTCGTGTGCAGATAATTCCATCTTTTTAACCAACAACACAGATAGAAAAAAAAATAGAAAAAGAATTGTGTAAACGTTAATAGAACCGGGTCTGCATTTGACCTAATAATTTCTTACTCTGGATAAACAAATTATGCTTGTTCTTATTCTATATCCCATCACCTTCAAATCATCCCATCCTCTCCCACTCAACTGTTTGCACTGTACACTTTTTCATCTTTTGCCCCAACTTCACTTCATTTTGGAAAAAAGTTGGATATTTTTCAAGAGTTTTATAAATTGAGGAATTTTGAATTACTGCATTTCGACGTTTCCATGAAAAATTCCAAATTGTTTTTATACGAATTGCTCTCTCTCTCTCCATTCATTTATTTTCAGACATTTGCTACTGCATTCAAAAAATTCACTTGTCCACAAGTACTGATAGCATAGTCGTAATGAATAGAACGCATCACTGACATAAAAAATAAAACATAACAGATGAGCCAAAAAAAAAAACAACAAGCTCTCATAAATGTTAAAGACAGTTGTAAACCAAATGATTGATTTAAAAATGATGGGTACCAACTTAACTCGATGGGATCAAATTCAATATAAATTTTCACATTCACCGTTTCAGGATAATATTACGACATGAAAATCTGTATCATTTCAATTAAATTGTATTCCCTAGTATTCAAAGCCAATTGGTTATACCATTTTTTTTTCCCAAATTAAATCTCAACAACAAAAACAATTTCTACAATTTACATTCATTTAGTACCCTCTCACTACTGCAGCAGCAGCTACTGTTTGCAGAATACAACACTGTACCAAAATACTCTTCTATGAAAAGAAACATATTTACATTTATGGTTGATTGACATTTTTAAAATTACATTGGGATCTATCTATTCACTTGGCTTCGGCCATCGAGTGGATGAAAATGATTTTAACGAGTTAAGCATTATTTGGCATTACGCGTAATCATAATAAACGGGATGCATCACACCAAAATGAATTTCAAATGACAACATTTTTAAGAGGGTTACTTTAACTCTCTTGTTAATGCCTATTCTACCATATAGACACGGTACGACGATCAATCCATTTTTGGACATGAATGCCACATATAAAAACAACAGTATTCAATATTTCTGTTTCTTTTTTTTATTTATGAACTGCAGTTTTATGTTTTTTTAAGTGTTGTTGCATCCGAATGTATCATGAGATTATTATAAATTGAATTTTTATAGATTTAATAAACATTAAGATGAATGACAGTCACCCGACGTTCATTGATTCAACCGAATTCATAACAGGGTGAAGTGGAAATATCCAATTCAGTTGACAATCAACTTGAATTGGGCTGATCCATTGATAAACAGAAGTAGGTTAATGTGATTTTAATCAGTTTCACAATTAATTGAACATGTTTTTAAAATGTGAGAGACAGATTGTCTTGTTCAAATTTTGATTGGGGTTTGATCAACTGAACGAGTTGATTATGTCTTCTATCTTCTATCATTCAATACAGAGTACCAATATTGTACAGTTCTTGTTCCACTCTCTTTATAAGGTGTCATATTGTTTAGTTCTAGCAAATATTTACATCTACTTATGGCACACATCGACTTTTCAACACTTTCACTTTACATATTAAATATATTGCAGTTCTTACATCGATTACACATCGTATTTCCTTTAATATTACCAGTTTTAAGTGACACATAAATTATATAGATTTAATGCAATGACATATCAATTAAGGTCAAATACACTCTTAGCGATATACCGATATCATTTAGACTTCATAAATGTTGGAATTTTAAGCCAGGTCGATAGGGATTAATATCATCTTCTTCGTATTGAATTCTGTGGTTTTAGATGCAACACACTGTACAGCATATATTCATAGTAACAGAGCATTAAATTATGTGTTCCATTATACAATCCATAAATATATTCGCTACTACTATGGATTCCCATCATTAAATGAAAAACCGCAAAGCATAAATATATCAGCTTGATCAGCTGCATTTAACTATCGTATTCAGTATGATTTGGTCTCACACACAGTAATGATTCTTCATTTTCGGTTAAAAATGGATTAACTTACGCTAAATCCAATGTGTGTAGTTTCAAATATCAATGGGGTTCAAATTTTAATAGCAGCACTTTTCTGTATTCATTCCTCACTCAATTTACTCAATAAAAACTCAAGTGTTTAACGATTCCAACGGTACTCTCATTAAATTCAATACGCGTGACAAGCATTCCTGATAACGAGACATCCACATAGCGAAAAAAACTGTCCTTTTCACATCGATTCTCTACCAAATTAAATACTTTTGGGGTGACATAAAAATAAAAATTCATCTTAATCCAACGAATGCCGCTGTTAATGATTTGTAAATTCTGCATAATTATGATTCATCACATATGGTTCACTGATTGTGTTCGATATTCTTCCATGTATGACAAACACGATTATGGAATGTTTGCATTAATTAATTTTTTTTGTCCAAGCTTTCTGATTTAACGCCAAGGGTAGTTAGATCTTTAGTAACATTGTAGCCCATAAATGACAAAACACTCAATGGATTTTAAAGGATCATGAAACAGAAAAAAAAAGGTTACCACTGCTTACAGTTTGTTCCCTTTTGTATCGTTTATAGAATGAGATTTCTATTCAATTCTCTGGCCATTTAGCCATTTGGTCCTGAACTTATCAGTTCACTCACTGTTACACATATAAAATATATCCGTTAGACAATAAAAATTCGATTCTACGTTCTAACTTAATACGCAACCGGCTTATTACAACCAAGAGTTTGAGAGCAAAAAACTCGTGGAAATAAATGATTCACTGTAATATTCTGCTTTTTGTTTTGTTCCTCATAGACCAAAGAACAGAAGCTTATTCAATGTACCGTTTTGTCGATATCCAAGGGATGAAATTGTTTTTTATTTTCTTTCTATTCTGTTGGATCCGGTGGTCACACAAAACACAACCCAACAAGAGAAAGTGTAACACACACAAAGAACCAACTACCATCTATACATAATGTACAGAGGAGGCATCATAATAACATACGGATTATTCCAGTGTGATTGGATAAGGACAGTAGCAATGTGAAACTGTAAAACATTTCAATGTTTTATATTTTTCTTCCTATTTTCGCGCCCATCCTTCGGTAGTACATAAATTCATGTAATCCCATATCCTGGCCGAATTGATTTATATTACAAATTTTCCGTTCATATTTCGTTTTCAATATAATTTTGCTTCTTTTTTATGTTATTTTCTTTACATGTGTGGCTCAGCAATACAAAACCATCTTGTCGTAGATACACGTGAATAGGTTCGATTTGATCCACAGGAAAAAAAATTCATGTACAACATATACCGTTTAATACAATTCTGTTTTTTTTACGTTGGGTGCCTTTCTTTTAACCGCGTGGTCTATCCGAATATTATGATCATGATGATGATGGTGTGTTCATGGAACGAATAAGAGGAGTAAATTGCTGGTAATTTCATATATTTTTTCTCTTTTTTTTTTGGGTTTCGATAATAATAATATCCATTCGATTTTCTTTTTTCTACTATTCTTTCCTTTTTTTCGTTCGGAAAATATTTTGATCCTTGAAAAGCTTTGCCACACTCCGATATATATTTCTTCCTTTTTTTTTGGGTTTTAGTAATAGCGTAGAGTTTCATTTACACCAATTTCAATAGAAGCCCCACCATTCAATTTATCATGTTTTGTTCAAGTGAGCTCCAAACAACATGAACATACAATTTGGTATTATAATAGAGACCGAACCACGCTGATATGCCAAGGAATTCAACTTTTATTCGATAGAAAATTATGTTTTACGCGACTATTTTTGGTATTGAACAAGTACAGAGTTCATTTTTTTTTTTGTTTCTTTCCTATCCTTACTAAAGAAATTTGCCGGAATACGATCGACATTAGAAGACACAAGAAGGAACAGAAATGTTAAAAAAAAATGAATAGGAAAAGTAAACCCCCTCTTTATGTGCATGTGACAAGGAAATTTATTAAACTTTTACTTCAGATTATCCGTTTCTGTGGCTGGGCCACAATTCACCCCCCTAGGCTACCACCACCATATCAAGTACACCCATAAAAGTTTCATGTGTTTTAATTCGCATGTAAAAGAATTTTTATTCCTGTTGCGAAATGTTATAATTCTTAACGGATTCCTTTATTTACTCGCAAGTTATTTTTTTTTTCTCCCATTTCACTGTTCAATACACCCACATACCACGTAAGTTATTAGAAATAAGAAAAATACCTTTAGGGGCCAAAAGCCACTGTGGAATTTTGGTCTTATCAATTGTTTCCACCGGGCAATAAAATGAATCGTGCAAATTTATTGAAACCAATTTCTACTTTTTTTCTACTTTATAAAGCTTTTATTTGCCATTCTGTTAATAATTGAACGATGAAATATTTTACAGTAGTTGGTCATATAAACGTCTTTTTGTTTTTGATTATGTGTGGTACAAACGTTTATACAATATACGAATATTATTTTTATTGGCATATCAAAAATATTATTCAATTTATTTTGGTATTATGAACAAAAAAATAAAGTTTGCAATAAAGGTTATAAGCTAACAAATACTAAACGTAATGTTCGAACAAAACATGAAAAAACTATTAACCCCAAAACTTCAATAATATCACCTTCTTCTCCAATAACAACAAACCGTTGCATTAAACCATATTTAACTCATTCCCAATTTGATGCTGAAACCGATAGCATAAATTCACTTTCGTTTGCCATGCAACTTAAATTTTATACATTTTTATACGATTTTTTTCAAACAATCCAATTCAGGTGGAATACCAAAAAACCAAAGAACATTATTATTATATGTTAGCCAACATAAAGAAAATAGTGTAGCAAGGGGATCAACTCCATTACGCTACTGAAAAATAATGTCGTTTTATTCGCGTCTCATTTTAATGGCATACCAAATACAAAAACAAAAAAAAAACAATGAAAGGAAAAATATTGCGGTTTCAACTAACCATCTGAAACCTTTTCCTCTTTCTACCTTAGTAAAATATTCTCCATTTGGTCACTAATAAAATTCATTATATATTTATATGTATCACAATTACCTTGTGTTACACATGGTTGATGTAATACCCAAGATAAGAATGTAATTTTTTTTTAGCTTTAATCCAAATACAACAACATCATTTCTACATCAGTAACTACTTAGTTACTTTTTTATTTTCATTCAATTGGATGTCACACAATTCAGATGCCCACCAATATGTAATACACAACAAATGAAAGAAGAGAATAAAACAACCATAATTATTGTGACCGCACGTATACCGATTATTGTCATACATAAACTATGATTACGTGCTAATCAAAAACCAATAAATTATAATTTTCTATTTTTGGGTTTTATTTTTATATGCAATTATAAGGATCTTACTCTCTTTCTAAGCCCATACCATTATTATTAACAGTTCATTATTGTTGTATAGCACCAACCATGTACAATGTTGGCAACAACACAACATCGAAGGAAGCTCTTTATGGTTCTATGCAATTTAATCCAATTGTGAATATAATATTCAACTAATTGAATAAGTGTTTTACATGGCCCACTACACCAACTAACTACATTTTCTCAATGATTCAATTGGCCCATTAGACGGAATGTTAGTTAACGAGTTATATTTATTACAAATAAACCGAGTGATTAGAATTGCTTGAGGATTATAACATAAGAAGGCGAGAGATGATAATAAAATAAAAAAGTAAAATACAATGCAATCAAAAGAGTTTATGTCTTTCGTTTATTGGTCGTGGGTTGTGATAATGAAGACGCTATTTATTCTTTAGATTCAAATGATTACATTTTTATTTCAGCACAATGAAATACACTCGTTTAATTTTATGACTTTATTGCAATTGTACAGCAATGTCTTAAGAAAATACAAAGAAAACGGAAGCATTCAATTTTAATTCAAATCATAATTATCAAACACTAATTTAATTTTGTTTATGAAAGTGTTATTCAACAGCAACCAAACGATTTCAATTAAATGCAATTTAATTCTTGAAAATCTTATAATAAAACGTTGAATAACGAAAATTCAATTAAAATGTTAAACAATTTCTTTTAACTTTTGTACTAAATCAAATTAAATGTAAATTGTAATTTAATATTAAATCAGTTTCTTCCGTGTATTCAATGAACCACATTACTGTTATTCAATTGTGTTTACCTTTCACATTGATCCGTATTTGGTAAATGCGTTCAGTAATTGAAACTGGCAAATTTCATTTGGCTTTTTAACAAGAAGAAAAATCGATATATTTAAATCAATTGGTATGAGATGTAATAAATATGTCATTGATGGAAGATTAATGATGGCCTCAGCTGTCTCTCTTTCACTTTTGTATCTCCCTATTTCCCCATCCCATAATGATGTGATTCAATTTTTTAAAATAAGAAACATAATAAAAGATTATAATTTACTTTGCTGTTAAACAGTGGATCTCGATCATTTTTCATCATAAGATTAAAGGTAAAGTGAAATTGTTATACAGGTAACATAACGATAACTACCAATGGTCAACAATTATAAAGAGTCTTTTATATGCAAAATCCGATATTAATACATTCTAATTAGCCTCAGGATGAATTTCAGTTATTCCATAAATGAAAAAAAAAACTTGTTGAATGTCAATTCCTTCTATACTCAAATCTAAGAAACAGATTCTTCTCATTATAATTTATCATATTTAACAGTTTGTACGTTTCTATCATTTCTCTATTTCTCGTTAATTTTTTTTTTTAACAAAATTTCATGTTTCTTATTTTACAAAAATTGTAAAACAACTTCAACGTGCATTCACACACAATTAATATGATTATTCATAATGTTTTCATTCCCCCTTCTTGTAGTATTTTTAAAATTCAAAAAAATAAAAAAAACGTATAAAACTCTTAAATGAATCATTTGTGAGTTCCTCAAGAGGGCACCTTTTTTAAGTGCAATAGAATCGTAGCCAGCAATCATAGTCACACCGTTCTTACTGTTAACGTGGCTGTCCTAATGATCCATTCTGGTATATTTTGTTCCCAATTTAAACCAAAAAAACATTCAACAACTATAAGAACACCAAAACAAAAACCATACGGAAAATTAATGAATGGAATTACTTCTAACCAACAACCGCACATTTTTAAGATCATTAAGCATTAGAAATTCTCTTTCTCTCATTCTAATGATCATTTTGGGTGTTGTTTCCGTAACCAGCAGTGTTTCAATTTCTATTCTATTTTGTTCTACCAGAGATAACTCATTTTTTATATTCTTCATTTTGTACACTAAAATGCATCACTCTCGCATATTTTCATTTAAGTATGTTTTTATTAAGATTAAAGAAGAATTTCAAGTGTTCCAAGTTCCGTAACTTATATAAATTAACAAAAAAATAAAATCAACGAATAAGAAGAACGATGATTATGTTTTAAAATAAATGTACAAAAAAAAATACTTCCATCATTGCACTTGATTTAATCGTAAACCTATTTCAGTTCTTTTTTTTATATCGTTCCTCTAATTTGAAGATTTTTATACTTAAGAAGTTTCAACAAAAAACTGCATAAAAAAATAAAAATAAACAAAACTATTTGGATTCATAGATTTCAGATGATGAACATTAAATCGAATGAAACTATAAACTTTTTTTTTAATGATCATAACATTATTAAACCTGAAAATGTCGTTTAATTATTTAATGGGGAGATCTAAAGTAGAGGTAGCCGCATCATCATGATCAATTTCAGTACACAGTGTGTTTCTTCAATAAACCATTTAACGTAACGGTCTCATTGCAGAGTTATCTCACCGAAACAATCTAAACCTGATCATCATATTGTGACTAAGTGTGACACAAACCAACAGTAATTTAAGTGTCTATGCCCATTAAGAATCATAAAAAAAATTGTTGGAAATTAAGATTTAATTGGTCTTAATTTACTGCCAGACTTGAACTATCCAGTCGCTATTCTTGACCATAAGAATACCAAACAACATCAATCGCCATCAAAATGGGTTAAAGCTCATTAGACATTCGTTCGTCACAAATTAATATTATCATTAATAGACAAATATTTCATCTTCTATATCGGTCAATGTTTTAACATTAAATTGATTGATTTACAGTAAACAATACAACGCTGGTGTCCAACCTTAAGACATAGTCAACTTATAAATAAACGCATCAAATGAATTTATGTGTTTTAATTTGTTAATGAATCACATTAATCAGTTCATTCGTTCATATCGTGTGTTGATTGAGTCTCATATTAAATTGATGCCTAAGAATTTGTCATAAATGTAATCAGTTAGAAAACGTACCCCCTCAAGAAATAGGCAAACTAATGAACCATACGAGATGCACGCAGTCCAATAAACACCTTTCTAATGATCCATTACGAGCTCATTCCAATTGATGAGAAGTAAATCTCAATGTATCTCATCGTTAAATTGGTTTCAATATTTCATCGAAACTGTTATCAATTCTTTAAGTGTACAAATTTTTAAACGGTAATTGATCGTTCTTTACATTATTATTTTTTTTTCTTTATTTTGCAATGGTTGATTTCATGCCGCGTGTATGACAAGATAAACGCTTGCGGTAATTTATAATAATCTTTTGAGGTATGACTGAACATACGACAAACACCATACCACATTGATTTGTAATATCCAATAGTCGAATTGAACAAGAAGCAACAAAAAAAAAAGGAATTCGATTTTTATTCAGTTTAATGCTCTCTTCTGCTGACTTAAATGTGTGGCTGCCATTGAAAGGTATAATTCTTATTTATACGGTTTCAATGTGGCTTTAGTTGATCCAGTTTTCTCTCTACATATTGAATGGATTGCCAATGAATCAAAAGGAAACCCAACTGGATTAATGGTAGAGTCATGTGCAGTTTTTCATGCGTTCACTCCATTCTGAGTGTTTGAGATATGATTCAGCTGTGTTACTCTTTTCCAACTTCTCAATATTCCATATAGGTTTTATTTTTTTTTTTCAATTTCCCATGCCTTTTGAAACGTACAGTGTAACATTATTCATATCATTTCGTTTCAGTATCGTATTGGTACTGCAGTCATTGATGCTTTCAAATGGATGGAAAATTCATATTGATATGACGAAGAAATGAGAAAGAAATAAAACACATCAAATCAACATTCAACAAAACGGCACGTATTTCGCATTTAGAATAAGAATAAACGTCATTTTCATGATTTCTTATAATTTATACTGATATGTTCTTTGACTCTTTATGTTTTTGCTTTCTTTTTATTTCAATGAGCTCCCCTCATTGAACATACCGGCGCACACCATATCATTCAGCTGTGCCTTTACCAAAAACATTGAGAACCCAAAAATTCTGTTTTACGGTTAACCATTCACTTTGATTAAAAATTCAACCAGACTTAAGGTAAACTGCCAATTGGGAAAGAAAGAAATACAAAAACGCTATGAATTATGTTTATTCATTATTATAAACTCATTTTAACAAATGTTTCTACAACATCCAGTTGAATAAAATACATCGAATTCAATGTCTGGAAGACAACGCGATCAATGGGCTAAAATCAACTCAACTCTTGTTTATTAAACTCACTATAAATATTCTTAACGACGTTCAGTAACAGAATCCATTTATTAAGAAAACGTGTATTATGACTACTTTCGAAATTACTTAAATAAAAAAAAAATTATTGAAATATTGTGCACCTCATAAATGTTCTCATTATGAACAACAACACGTCAAAATATGATGCAGAATTCTTTAATTTTAATTCCATTCGGTGACATTTACCATACACCATATCCAATAAATAATTATTTAATAAAACGAATCTGTTAAACATATCGTTAAAATTAAAATTAAATCGTTTCTTCTTCATTCCAACTGATATACAAAATAATTTTCTTTTGATTTTTTTTAATGAATTCACACAAGTCATACAGTTTACTTTTATGTTTCTGGCGAAAAATGAAAGAACACAATATCATTAATTTTCCCATTTTTTCTGCCCAACAACTGTCAAATAAAAGATTCCATGTAATAAGAAATTAATTTCAACATTCAAATGAAACCATAACAAATGAATATCAAAATAAATGAGTTGTTAAATTATAATTTGATGGTAACAAAACAAAACGACAAGAATCCAATAAAAACATTTCAGTTGCATTTTACATTATAATTGGTATATCGTTGGTGATCACTTTGGATAATTGATGATTCACATATGCAACAGCCAGTCCAAAGCCCAAAAACCAAACGGTTAAGGTGGAGTTTTTAACACCCGTCATCATACCCATTCACTTTAAAAACTCATAACCAACGATTAATAATAACCTAAAGGCGCGTTACATTTTGTGACAAAAATTAAATAAGGCATTTCTCTGCCATTCCACTTCTATATTCATTCCAAATATTAAAAGAGAATGGAAATAATAACGAAAACAATTCCAATTTTAAATAAATTAAAATTATAATTGAAATAAACATCAACGATAAACCATTAATTTTAAATTAATAAAAAAAAAATTCTTGATGAGATTTCATTTTCCCAGACTAAACTGAAAACTCTTCTTTTATACCCAAAAATCCAATAATTAATTGGGTATTAATTTATCGCCAATACTCATTCACAGAACAAGTCAAAAGGCAACAAACCATCATATCAAAAGATTTATCATTTAATATGAAAATCAGTTCTTCACTATTATAAACAATTAATTTTTGTAACATAAAAATCGTTATATAAATAACTCCAGTAAATTAATATCGTATTTAATTTCCTGTGACATAACTAAATGCTGTTTCACCAATTAGCTAATTGTATGACAACGTTACTTTATATATCGTTCAGTTAAATATACTCTGTTACTGATTATAATCTTCCACTCTACATCTCATGCTCTCTAAAATATTATTATCGAATATAAACGATCAAATACTAAATGAACTTTATACACAACAACAGAACTAAATGATTCTGGGCTGCCACATAAAATATGTTTCAACCATAAGATGTTGCATCCAATTGCTCTGTCATAACATTAATATTAATATATTTATTATCTCTTACTTGCGTAGCCATACCCATTTGATCCACACCATCACTAAGAAAAAGGGGTAATCAACACACTTGCCACACATTTTGCACAAAATTATTAATACATGAACAGAGACTTGTGACTTCTTATCGCATATACTCTCTCTCTCTCTCTCTCTCTCTCTCTCTCTCTCTTCCATATTACAACTAATATTACAAGAAAATAATATCATCATCCTAAAATATGCAAAAATATATAAATACGGAAGAACGATAAAATGTCAAGATTATAATGTGAAGTCAATTAACTAGCCAACATAATGGGTGCACAAGGGTACAACAATTCCATATCAGTACACTTTTATAGGTTGACATTCACCCAAAAGATTCCATTCAATCTTAATGAGGCTGGATATGAAATTGACCCCACAATCATTGATTAATCAAATAATTTTTTTCTCTCTTCTCTATACCAAAGCATCTTTCACTGTATAGTTCTCATACAACATACGGTCCCCGTGTAAAACCTTTTTCGGTTAATCTTTGATTAACAAACATAATATTATGTGATTCATGTAGGTGGCCGGCTAAATGACTAAATTTTCTTTGATATCAAGATGAAATAAATCTAAATTTAATTTTTATATTTTCTTCTTCTATTCTCTATTTCTTATTTTATTATTGTCATCATTATTGTGTTATTTGAAACCCGCAGATTTTCTAATATACCAACACAAAATCATTGGAGCTGTTTTTTTCGTTTTCTTTATTATTAACACGCTTAAGAATCATGGTGTGGATTATGTTTATATAATTTAATTCTACTTATGGTTCAAAAATTCAATTCAATAATAATTTTTGGGTGATTTTGTTTTAAGCTCAATTTAAAACTGCCAAATATTTCAATGTATTTCCATTTTGTTTAAAAACAAAGAAAAAGAAATCAAATCATCATTTAATATTTATTCACTGTGCTTATTAAATCACCCCGAATTGACATAATAGGGCATTCAAAATGTTAATAAACAACAAATTTTGCCGGTTTGATTTAATTCTACTTTATTTCCATCTTAATTTTAATCTTTATTTTATATCAGATTTATTCCCCGTCATAGAATTCAATCCATTTATGTATTCTATATTAATCAAAACATAAATCTAATTCGTTATACATATAGTTATGTGTTGTGTTTTTTAAACAAAAATCTTGATGAGCTAATAAAAATTTGTTCTACACTGATTTATCGGTGGATCTCCCCATCGTATATAAACGTTTAAAAACATAGAACAACATAAAATTACATATTCATTTTCATATCATTGCTCCAACTGCATATGCATGTCTTTTTTTAAGGTAAAAAAAAATTTGATCTATTATTCCATTTAGATATGTTACATTTATGATTGTGTGCCCATAAAACATAAATATTATAATAAGCAACAATGTTTTATTTTTCTTCCAACTTCTTTCGGTTCCATTTAGTTATATTTAGGAACAAATTAATATTCAAATAGTACCAAGTGGAATGATTTTAATTTTTACATTCTAAAATGCATCATGTCTACAGCCGTGTCAATTTCAACGAGGAAGTGTGAATTAATTCTAATTGGTTTGTACAATAAAATTCTGTTGAATTGAGACGTCATGTTGGCGGGTGGTATACATCTTAGCAACGCAATATAACAAAGGACTTAATACTTCCGAGTGTGTAATAAAACATAATTAAGATTTTACTCTCATCTATACGTTAAATTGTAACAGTAACAGCAGCCACCATAGACGATATACATACAATTGACACGTGAAGTTGATGACGTTATCATCAGAAAATTGGTTAAAATCTCCATCAGATGACTATAAATCACTGTACATGAATTAAATTCCATATCATCAATTTGTTATTTCAAGTATCCAAGAAGGTAAATTAAATTCAATTCAATTAAATCAACAAGCCCATTAAGTGTTACCAAGTGATTCAAAACTCTACTGTATCATAAGATACTGTGTACCTATGCATCAGTATAACAAATGATTTATATCAAACCATGGCCCACTTTAGAGTGTCTTTGTCAGACCCTTCGCAATGAAATTCCAAATATAGGCGAAACGCGTACAATAAAAAAATAAAAGAAAATCTAAAACGATATTCTCATTTACTGTTTCATGTTGTTAATGCATGGTAAACAGGTCTTCTTTAATAAAACACTTGATATACTCTGCCTTCTATAATAGTCAACCACTGTAACAGTAAGGT
Organism: Coboldia fuscipes; assembly: GCA_001014335.1. NCBI lineage: Eukaryota > Metazoa > Arthropoda > Insecta > Diptera > Scatopsidae > Coboldia > Coboldia fuscipes. The sequence continues at coordinate 61,427 of JXOR01000214.1, forward strand.
GTTTCGTCATCGTACAATATCTCTCCCATTTTCTTTTGATAGGAATTCTAATCATTTTATTTTTTTTGATTCTTTTCACTTCTAAAAACGAATATAACATTTAACTTCAAGTATATCAGTAGTCTTCAACATTATAAAAAAAAATTTCAAATTTGAACAGTACACCAACAACAACTACAATAAAACATTAAATTTACTCCCAAAGTACGGAAATGAATCACCCACGAATAACACAAAATAAAAAAATAATATCATTTCGCCTTCATTGTATTCTTCCGTTTTAATTTAAGGTTTTACCATGAATAAGATGAGATATGATAAGACACATGCCATCCTACCTACTAACCAATGTTTTCATATTGAAAATTTTGTTTCATATATCCATTTCTCTATGTATTTCAATCCACTGAATACATAAAAGCAAGCAAAAAAAAAAAGAAGAAGAAATATTTAAAGTGTAAAGAGTAACAAGAAGAAAATCGTTATGATATTTTACTTTTATTATGGCAGCCAACCAAATGAAAATAACATATTCAGTGAGTTAAGGGTGGTTACGACACACACACGCATCGATCTCCCCCCATTTATATACACAGTAACAGCAACAACAACATCGTTCTCAACATATTTGAATGTTTGTTTCATGTAACACAATTTACGTGTGCCAAATGGTATGGCAACATCAAGATGAAACATCTACATTCTTAAATGTGAAAATTCTTTTGAATGGGAAACATTTCTTTTCTTTTATACTTTTTTTTTTGTTCTTTCTTGTATTCCAACAGTAAACGAAACAATGAAAGCTCTTCTTTATATTCTTGAATTACTGTACCAGTTGACAGCATTAACGATACATTCTATTTTTCCCCATTCTTTTATCCATCAATGTAATGGGAAAAACATAAGGTACTTCTTATCTACTCGTTCTACCTACATCAGAGTTAACCATTTCTTTGCACCTTTCTATCAAATATTTTTCCACTACGTTGAATGCAATAATGCTCTCTTTTCGTTTCTTTTCCATATTAACGCAAATTTTTTTTTTTGTTTTATTAGATAGAATTCATATCATTAGAGTTTCAATGTAATTAAATTTATTCCATGAATCACTTTTATATTCGTTTAGTTCTTTTCATGTACAAATTTACTTTTATTCATCTGTTAATTGAATGAACAGGTAAATGAGACTACAAACCGGATAAAAGACTGTTAATAAAACGTTGATGAAGTCAACTTTATTTGCTCATATTTCACGGTATTATTGCTTTATTCTACCCAACTACCATCCCTTCATCGCTCAAACCAAATAATGCAAAAGTATTTAATTTTTCACATTATGCCCATGAATAAAATGCTGTTATGAAACTTAAATACTTTATCATTTCATGTTCAAAGCCAAAGTGAATCGGTTGAAACAAAAATAAAACCATTTCAATTAAAATTCAAATAACATAATTACGAATAAAATAAAAATAATATTTTTTACAGTAAATAAAGAACCCAAAACTCTTCATGTTAAATGAATTTCATCATAAAATAAAACAACAAAAATCGAGTACACAAATTAAGAGCAATTGTATTCCCATACACCATTAAATATCTTAAATTTTTCATCTCATCATTTCTATGAAAAATATTATTCCATCGTCCAAAAATCATATTGAAACATACCGATATACCATGTACAATAAATTAACATTAATCAACTAATTGGAGGAAAGAACGGCGGTATATTAAAAAAGACTCTTCTTCATACACTTTCTCGTTTACACTAACAAAAATAAAAAAATAAAAAATCAACAAATTCTTTATTCGAATTTTCGTATATGATTCATATGCATAACATGGGTGCGATACACAAACATAAATTTTATACAATCAACAGTGCCCCGAATACATTCGTTCATCTCTCTAATTGAGCCATTACAAATTAAGCAATTTAATTGAAATAAACATTGTACAAATCGAATGTATGTACATACCATCTATGGCTTATCGAATAATGTTTTCATATTAAACGTTAACTGAACTCACCCACCAATTCCATGTCTCTTCTTTTTTCCCAATGTCCAAACACAAAATGCGTCAAATTATTCTCAATACAAATTTTTTGTTTCAATTCATTAAAAAAAGAACTCAACTTTCCTCATACATTCATCGTTAAATTGACTTTTAAATTTTCACCATGTAGGCAAATGTTATCAGTTAATACTAAACATTTTTTATTCATCATTCGTTTATCGTTATTCAATTTATACAGTCAAAAATGGTCCAGTGCTTTTAACTTAAATATTCATCTAAAATTCTTCTACACTCCATATTTTTTACGAACTAACAACACAACAACTGTAAATCAAAAACAGATAAATTGGCGATGAACAAATTTAACTTGTTAACGTTCTCTTTGTTAGTTAATAACAAGCTTTTTTTATCTATTTCAGTTACCATATTCAAATAAAAAATAACAAAATGAAAAAAAAAAAACTTGTGCAAAACTGTGAACACAATCGATTATTTTATTTTTTTCAAAATTCCTGTATTTGACTCAATTGAAAAATCAATGCAATGTTTCAAGTGTACTGTATTCCAAAACTGCATTTTCCGACAGTTGATGAGGTGGGGGATGATTTTAAATTGTACCCAGCCACATGCAAATAAACACCAGAGAACACCAACAGACATTTAGTTGATCCAAAAACTATATTATTAATATAATCGATGTAGGGATTGGTATGTATTCCGGTCTGTTAGTTTACAACTACACACCCTGCAGCATTTTAATCGAATCAAAAATAACTAGCTTTCAACTGTAAATAATCGGGAGGGAGGCATTTGATTAAATTCTATTGTATTTACCAGCCACCCTCAAGCTCAACATTGCATTGTATAAAATCACTGTAGAAAAACTTCACTGTGATTGACGGTCACCGAGTACATTTATCAATGTAACCGAATCATCTGATAGTCAGTAAATCAAAAACATCAAACCAAAAAAAATAGAAGAACTCTTAACCAAATGATGATGATGATATTGCCCGCTAGAAAGATGTACACACAAAAACCACGTTAGATAATTGCTATCCAATGTTATAAACTGGTACTCCAGAATCAACAAAAAAAAAAATAAAAGAACACAACTAAACAAATTAAATAGATTTTCATCGTTAAAATGAATCACCGTAACATTGTCAAATGTATTTTCATCGTTTAACAAGCGCGTTCTTCACACAGGTGACCTTTTCTCTTCATAGCTAAAATGCGCCCGATGATTACAAAATCAAAATATAAAAAAAAAACTAAAACAGAATTTCCCACCGAAATAAGTTACATCAGAAAAGACACCGATAGAATTAAGAAAAAAATTACCGTCACAGCTAAACGTTTTTAATAACCAGATTCCGTTTAAAATCATATTATGCGTAATTACAGCACAATTCATTTACAAACAAGATTACGGATGGGGTAATGCCGTTGTCCCACTATCAATTTTCACATAATTAAATTTATGCTACAACGAATTGGTTGAATACAACAAGAATATAAGCAACAACATCAGCAACAATTTCAAGTTACATACACAAGAACATGGCTAAAGAATTTTTACCAAAGCAAGTTAACGAACAGTGGCTACGCAATAGAATATTATGCACAAGTTTCTTACAATTTTCTTCAAGTATAATTGAATATAACTGAATCTCTTTTATACAATTTTTCATTTGTTATTTTTGAAACCAATTCACCATAGTAAAGAAATGGAAAAAACTACATCTTGATAAACTTCCAAAGACTCCAAAAGAGAGAAATTACAAAATAATCATAAAAAAAAAATTTAAAGTAACCAACGAAGAATTAAACTTTTCTTACAATTGTTGAATTGCTTCTGTGAAACTATTATACAACAGTGGTGGCCAACTCTCAATGAAAATTAAACCCATAGTGAAAAGATATTCCATACAAAAATGACTTTTCCACGTTTATGCTTCAAGTCATGCTAATGTGTAATTTTCATCAGTAAACACACCATATACAATTCTGTTATGTTTTCATTCAAATAACATATTCATATATAAAACTGTATCAAACATATAATACTGCATTGGTATCGCCTCAAGTGTCTCTACTTCAACTACACGGAATAGTATTAAACAATTGTAATTTCTTTCCGTACTTTCCGCTGGTTTTTATTTCTACCATATGATCCAAACATGAGGGTCCAATTCACTCTAGGTGACTCAAAGGAATTTCTTTATACATTCTGAGATTTGTCTGCGATCAAGACCGCACCAACTGACTCTACATTATCAATATCATTTAACCAGTGTTCAGTACGAAAAATAAAAGAGAAATCATTCAAAACATTATACCAATACCAATGCAATGCCACAAACTATAAACTCATTGTAATTAAAAGATTCCAATTGCAAGAGAATCTGGTAAAAATATAAAATTACTATAAGCGCTTCTTTTCATAAACAAAATAATGAAAAAATAAAAATAACTTTGTAATTATACACCAATAAGAGGATATGAAATTACATAAAAATTCTTAGATTACATTCAACATAAAAGCATGATTGCTACAATGCAATTCAACATAATTATTGTTGATTACACCAATTTTTTGTTTCTTTATTGCAATTCTCAGTTTTTTTTTCATATTTTCTTATATCAAATTCAATTGAAATCGAAACGTTAGAGGTTTTATTATATCTCTGCTGTTATTTATATTCTCTTTTTACTTTTTATTCAACCAATTCCATTCAATGTTAAGGTAAGAAAATCCATCACGATTAATTAAATTGCCAATATGACAACACAACCAATAGCCACACTATAAAAATGTAGTTAATTCAATTGAATTGTCGGGTACATAAACATTTGGTTACAGCACCATAAACCATACATCAAATTAAACTATAAGAACTGCCAATTTAATTATAGGAAAATAATAATTAATAATCATAACTAACCGCAAAATTTTTACCCCAATATAATTAAATATTCAACCGCAATCCATTACAATTATATGTATGCATAATCCCAAACGCTCAACTACCAAAACAATTGCAAATTTATAAAAAGTTCAAATAAAATTCAAAAATACATTAAAAATTAAACCCCAAACGTCAAATTCAATACAATTTCAATCCCGAAAACTACAAAGTTTTCGTTCTCGACACAATTAACAACAACAGTTGCATATTTCAATTGCAATACGAAAACTATACATAAAATAATAATTATTTTCTTATTGTTCCGAATTGAATATGGCGCTTTCAAATAAAGTACCAAACCATTGAGTATCCAGACGATATTTGACTTAAGCGAGAGCAAACCCAAAACAGATGATGAATCATTTATTTCTTTTCGTCTAGAAAATTACGAATCAAAAGAACCTGTTCAGTACCAAACATTTTATTCAATCGCTTTTTCTTAATTCCATATAAAAATTCATCTTCTCTCGTTTCATCTCAGGTTCAAGATAAATAATAAAAGCATTAACAGTGGAGAAGAGTACCCTTCCTCAACTTTATGATAATAATAAAAAAAAAACACACGATTTAAATTCACTCGTATTAAATAACATAAACTGCTTTTTTTCATCAGCATTTGATATGCAATAAAAATAAATTAAACTTTGTTATATTTATGATTATGTTATAATAACACATTAAGGAAGCCCTGTTACACTCTCATCATATTACACCATATTCACAGGGTCCCATGAATTTCGCAAATCTATAAAAACTAACAAACATCGATGTTGAACCCTTTTTCTCTGCCATCATCATCGTCTGTTTATAATCAGACGCAAAAATTTTATCAGAAGACCCTGTCATTCGGTCATATAACGCTTTTGGCTGTTAACTGACCCCTCGTAAGGCATACACACATACGACACCAAATTGACGTTAAAGTGAAATTATGTTCTCTCTAAATTTCATCGTGTGTCCCATAAACGGCCAAAAATAACACCCAAAAAGAGCCCAAAGACCGTTATCATAAAGTCATAACATCCGAATTAGCACTCTTAAAATTTCATTTTTATTGTCCTCTTAATGTTTAACTTTGTCACAGTTCTTCTCTCACCCTCTACTCTCATCACTTCGAAAATTCAACTCACTACAATCATCTCAACATGATTTTGAATGTTCCGCTTTAATAGTACCAACTAAATCACAATTTCCAATTCAATTATAATTTATTTCCAATAACAATTTATTGCAATAAAAACAAAAATTAAGTAATAAAAAACTTGTTGTCTCAATTGAAAATAATAAAAAGTTAAAAAACCAATCATTTGGTTGAACAAACATAAACTGCAAGTGCATTCAACATCACATAATTAAGTAAAACACAGCAAGGTACCAATAACCATTTCAATAATGTACCAACAACAACAACTAGACACCGAGCATTATAAAATAAATATTTTATTAAATCCTCTGATACGTTCATTCAATTTAATTGTGAATTTAAATCGTTCACATACAACCATATTCAATCTCTCTTCCCCAATCATATTAAAATCCGGAACAGAACAAAAAAAACAAGGGATTTAAATTTCCCTGTGACCCACTTTTTCCAAACCATCCAATGTATAATAAAGCACCAGAACTTGAAAAACTCATGAGAAATGACAACAACATCATAAACATTAAACATAAATAGGATATTTTCAATGGTATATTATAAAAACCGCCAGTTGAGTGCCTATTTCTAGACTTGATATAATAAATATTACATTTTCTCTGGGTAAAACCGCACCGTTAAGAAAATGTTTCCTCTGTTCTAAAGCGCTTTTCACTCTCTCTCTTTCCCATCATCAGTATACAGAATATTTCACATCACAATGACACACAGAACTTGAATTTATAATATCATTTGCAAAAGAAATAAAAACGATTCAAAATCATCATCTTTTCGTAAACATTTGAAATTCAACTCTCATCTAAGACGGTGCTTTCTAGTGGTAAAATGAAAAACAGTTTTTCTTTTTCATGTTCATGTTCCTTTTCACATCATATCGATTCACAGTCATATCCATGTTCCTCCTCAACGTAATTTGACTTAAAACATCCGAAATCTCTTATACCGCCCATTCATATCAAAAAATTTTTACTTCAACTTTATTCCACCTTCTTCAGCCCAAGAAATACCCATCTCCACTTTTCTTTCACTTCACTCATTTCCATACAAAACAAATTCATCTATATACTCATTTTATACACAGCATAGGGAGAAAATCAAAAGAAATATACAAAACCGAAGATCAAGATGAGGACTTTTCATCAACAAAATGTAATAAACTTTTTTCCCTTCTGATATTTATTCGTATTTCTAATCTTATTTCTTTATACAAAGTATGTTTTTCTTGCTTTTCTTCAATAATTTCACTGTGTATATTTTCATAACAGTATTTTCCTATTTTCTCATTATTCTCTTGATGCTCAATAACAGTTTTCATTCCAAAATTGTAAAAAAAAAAACATTTCACAACCAACGAAATAAAATAAACTCACTAAGAAATGCCAAAGGAAAACCCAAAGAAAAATCATTAAGATCATTCCTCCCCTTACAACAAAAATATTATTGCCATCAAAATGATTCAAAAAAAAAACAAACTGTTCCACATTACACAGAAAACAGCAAAAGAAAAGTTATTCAAATAAATTAAAATCCATACCATTTTCTTGAGCTCCTTATTTCCCAGACGAAAATTCATCGAATTTAAAACCGAAAAAAACACACACAAACTGTATTTTCTGTAGTTCCCTTGAAAATAATTTTCACCTTAACAGTGTATTGAAATGGAAAAACCACGATAAAAAATTGTACTCTAATCCACTAATTCATTAGGTGAAATAAAACACCTTTGGTTATAAAATTTTTCCTTTGATAGAAATATGGAAAATAAATCGGTTTAAATCAACATAACAAAAATTATGTCACAATTTTTCTCGTTTTATAGAATTTTTTTTTAGTAAATTCCTTTTTAATTAATTACTGCACCATAAAAGTGTGCACATCACTAAAAAAATTTCACCATAAATTTTCTATTTATTATTCCTTCAACATAAAAAGCAGTTAACGCATAAAATAAATGAATTAAATTCTCTGATAATATCAAGAATAAATTCCAATGCAAAATTTTATTTTAATCAACCGAATTCGATTTGAACTCTATCAATGATCAATTCGTAATGTACACTATGAAATCACTTAAATTTGTATTCACCCCCCGGTTTATGATTTTATATTATGAATCCAATTACTCCTGATAAGAATATATTTATACAAAATAAAATAATAACACACAATATTCAGCACTACACAACAAATTTTTATTAACGCTTTTTATTGTGGAAAATTGCATAAATGTGTAGCATTTCCACGTCCGATATGATAGAATGTCGCGACGAAACTAAAGTTGTGTTGGACTTTTTGCCGACTTCTACTAGTGTACAGACACCGCTGGAATTAATCCAAACGATACTGGAATACGTACAGTACACAGCGTCGTATAAAAATGTGTAAACGATTGGAATTTGTGTCGGTACACAACATTTCCCCTTACATGAATACAATGATACGTTTGCTTCCAAGCAGCAAGTTTTCGTACGCCGGCCACCATCGAGAACGAGTAAGTTTAACGATTCATAACGTTCTGTTACCTGAAGCTAGGTAAACAGAATTCTAAAATTAATCCATTATATCCAAAGTATTTCAGGTGAGAAGAGAACATTATGAAATTCACATTAGTGTTTTGCTTCGTACAAAAATCATTATTGCCGTGTATGCTAATGATATGAATTATACATCAAGCCTGTTGTATAGTCTCTTTTGCTCATAACATTATACACTTGCCTTGGTTGTGCCATCAGAAAACGGTGGCATTCCAATAAGACCGTAGGAATTTCATGAATTTTTGCAATCTAGACATTCACAACACTTCTGGGCTTTGTGATGTGGTTACCGATTCAGTGGCTTTGTACACCGGTAACCAAAAAAATAACGGAAAAACTTCGTAGTGGAAAACTCAACAAATAATTATTCTATTAAAAAAATTATGTTACACGAAACTAAAGTACTCAGCATTAAGGATTTACACTAAATGATTATGAAATTTACTTCATCGAAATGTGATGGTGATCAATCAAAATTCAATAAATGTATCGAATTACCTTATGAATTACGCCACGTGGAGACAGCAGTATATCGAAATCACCTTACAATTGATTAATTAAATACACTAAACACTACACAGGTAATTTACTTAGCGCACAAAACTAATATTTAACACTTAAATAATTACTGAGAAATGAGATTGATCGACAAATGAACTGAACACTTGAAACTCTTGATTGTGAATAACTCCAATTCTAATTGCAATCAAGTAAAATGCACAAAATTATCGGATGATTTTTTAACAGAATTAATTACGATCTGTGATTGACGGATACTTGTTGTAACATGATTTCTATTCATTTTTATGACGAATAAATTAATTTATTCAGCACATGGTGGGAGTAATCGAAAGGAATATTCTCAAATAAAGTTGGACTCTCTATCTACACACAATTGATTACTTTGAATTGCTCGAATTTTCTACTAATTAAAATTGATATTTTGTGTTAATAATTGAATATTCGTTATTGATTGTGTAATTGAGTTGCCAAGGAAGTACTTTATTCAATATGAATTGAATAATTAAATGATAAAAATATTAAAATTCTAATCATTGAATATCCTTATTGTTGGAACCCAGAGATGGCATTTAAATAAAACGTTTTCGAGTAACCTTTACGAATCGCCCACACACCATCGCCGGTTGAATGGAAAACCTTTTACACCAAGTGAGTATTTTTAGCCATAAGAATATTTAAACGTAAGAATATTATAATCATGCTGAGCATACAAGGAAATTAACTATTCACACAATTAATATAAATTTCATAACATCTAAATCTCATGGATAGGAGACATTAATAATCGATAAGGAGTTCCACTTATTACTCACGGTATGCGGTGATTCAACTGTATGGTGGAACAACATTGGTGATAATTCCCATTAGGATGTTTTATGTATTCTGATTCTATTGAATTACAATTGGAATGGTGATGGTGACCACACACGCGATAATCGATGCTGTTTATCCTATAAATTACAAGAAATAAATTCGAATGAATTGATATGAAATTTATAATCAATGTTTTCAAAATTCGTGTTATTTTATATATTCCTATTGTTAATATGGTTGAAGGAATAAAAAACTGATAAAAAAATAGAGATCATAAATGAGTATAAAATTGATGTAGTTTTTAACTGTCACATGACTACAACATAGTTATGCTATAAATAAAATGATCAAAATATTGAAGAACAATCGTATCAAATAATAATACGGTTTGGGGTGAAATTCATTCGAATAAAAAGGATCGATTTATTTGATTCTTCGTTTAATCAATGATCTAGGAATATCACCTTTGATTTTATCTACCCTTCAAAATCACAATAAAAATCCGTAGCGACAGGAGATCTTTATTGGTGCGTGAGTCCTATGACACGGCTGCAATTTTATATGCTTCTGGATCATAGCTACATGACACACAGTCACACAATCTCAATTCCAGATTTATCTAACATGTTTGGATACATTTATTTATTGAAATATCAAAGACAGAGTGTTTGTCTCTTTTTCTTATTTTCATCCAAAGACACATATCGTCTACTTTCGCCTGTAACATTTCAAAATTACTCCCATTGAATGCAATAAATATGTCACCGCACCCTGAATCAAAGACAAAAAAAATGAAATAAAAAGGAATAAAGGAAAACAGGAAAATCAGCAAAAAGACTGTTCGACATAGTCGATGTTTTAATAAACTTCGTGAATTCTTATGAGAACATGAGAAAAGAAAGCATATCTCTATTACGGCAGCATAACCAAACAAATAAATAAAAAAAAAATCATGGAATTCACTGTATTTTGAATAAACGAAATGAAAAGACAGAGCCCCATGCATATAACAAGGAGCATAGAAACATAAAAAACCAAAAGAATTCACATTGGAATTGTAGACTAAAAGAGGTCTCACTGCATAATAACAATAGAAGAGTCAAAGATAAAGAAATATTATGCCATTATCAGATGACTTACTGCAAGGATACGATTCATTTTCATTTCGTTTCAGTTTTTTTTATATGTTTTGGCTTATTCCTTTAGTCTCTCATTTAGTAAAGAAGCATAACATTACATCGTGAAAGAAGGGAATATTATGATAAATAAGGAAGCAAAATTGTACGGTAAAAAAAAGACTGAAACTATGCTAAATCAACAATAGTTGGAATCATGCCGTGTTATAGCAATGGCCTCTTTACATCCTTAGAACCATAAGAGAGCCAAAAGTGTATTTAAAACCAAATCCGTGTGTCATTGCACTACCTTCTCAACTGATAAATGGCTATAAAAGAAACAAATAAAAATGTCTTCTTTATGCAAGACACGAGATTCACTTTTGAATTTCTGTGTTTTTTTGCAACACAAAAAAATGTGTTTCAAGGAAATTTTAAAAAGATCTAGAGAAGGAGAGACATCTAAATCGGTTTTTAGGTCAGTGGGTTATTAGATTTTTAAATAGAATTCATGATGATGGACAACAACAGCAATATGCTCATTTATATTTGTTAAAAATCAAGCCATCAACCTTCTATTCATTCCTAATGTAATAAATGTTAGATACATCTACAAGCGTAGATGTGAGAGTTTTGATCATTTATTGAGTTTAATGAACACAGAGTGTGCACTCTGAATCGAAGGACAATGGACCAGATCATTGGTCCTCATCAATCGTTGATAATTCAATTTCAAAAGCCCACAAAGAATGGAGTCTATTTGACCAATACATTTCAATTAATACAGGGATTCAACAAGGGTGATCTATAAATGTATCGATTTAACTGAAATAGAAATCAAAAAAGAGATAAAATTCAACTGTTTGTGATGTCCAACCGTTTAATGGCTCAATGCAGTATCCTTTTTTTTATATTTTAATTTGAAACAAACTAATAGAGAGAAATTGAAATATCTTGGCAGTGCTAATTCGGCTACACCGTTTGATATATTTTTTTTCTATCGAAAAAATCCTATGGATACATACCAGCTGCCTTGGTCATTTATATAAAATTACTAAAACTTGGATAAACCAAAAATGATAAAATTCTGGTCAAACAATTGATCCTGATCGTTTAGAGGCATAAAATATGAGAGAAAGACAGACAATGAGCCCTTGTAACCGACACAATAAAGAACGTGGCCATGTTGATAGACATCAATTGAATGTCGTTGTTAGCCTTTTCAAATTGCTCTTTTGCAATACACTACTTTTTTTATCAGACAGTCCATTTAGATGATTGTCCGATGCCATTCAGATTCAATTATCCGGTTTGTATCCATTTTGGGAACAAACAAAGTGAAAAACCTCATAAATTTAATCAGTTCTTATTAATGCTTAGGCACGAGTTAACAGTGTTTTATATAACCCTCCCTAAAATCATTTATTAGACCCTGAATTACATGAAATCAGAGCACGCATAATGTTATCGTGTGTGATCGAATTAAAAGAATTCGTTTTCAACTTCTCTTGTTTTCAAAAATGAGAAATCCAAAATTATCCATCTTGCATGTCAAACATTGACTCGAATCGAAAGTGAAATGAGAAAAGAAACATAAAATAATGAGGAAAATGACACCTGACAATTAATTAACGATGATGCAAAACTATTGGTTTGGAAAGGAAATGTCATACAACAGCACTCAATCAATCAGCAAAAAGTATTGAATTTTTACAACATTAAAATGCAACAAATTTAAAGTTAAAAATGAAAGAGAATTGGAAACATAATTATGTAAGACATGGAAAATAATTTCTTTACAGTTTGTATGACAACTGAAAACAACTGGATGCCATGAAAGATGATAATTGAATATGACTTGAGCCGTGTGATGTTAAACATAAATAGAAGAAATGATACAAGAGTTTCAGTAACAGTCAAAATGCACTTCAATTTAAACTTTAATTCATTTTCAAGGTCTTTTTCAAATTCAATTTAATGAGCACATAAACATTGGTATATGTTTTGACGTTTTGATATGGTAAATGTAACTGATTCAATATAATTTTATTTATTTATGAAAACCAGATTCTGTAAATTGATTATTATCTTTGATGGTTATTCACGCCTTCGCAATTATTCAATAACAGTGGAAAAACTCATTACTTATTTAAAATAAATCATTCAAATGGAACGAATCTATTGCAGCGAATTAATTTAATTTATTAGTTGATACAGGGCATTTGAATATGTGATAACTGTTTTTGGATAATTATTGATTAGTTAGAAATATTCAATTTACTTAGAATTGAATAAAAATCATAAAGAAAATACGACATAAACGAGTTTTAATATTTTAATGAGTGCATCCTTATAAATGTAGAAATTCATTCACTCACAAGACTTCAACATAATTATTGAACATGTTCTTTTTATGGTTAACTGAACTAATTAGATGGACGTAATGCATTCCAACCAATGGTTGGTAGAATTTAAAAAGGATTAAAAGTAAAAAACATTTGTTTGCTTTTCATTAGTCGATAAAGACTAAAAAACGAGCTAAACGTAAGAAAACATAGTTGATAGACATGAAGAAAAAAAAAGTTTCTTAGTCAAGATAAAGGGATTCTGTTTTATAATGAATCGTATTTCTTTTGCAATTTATATCTTTACTGTTAAAAAAATTACGAAAAAGAAAATACGGAATCGCACCAAAGAAACGTATTACAAAATCCTTGACGTGTGGCTGGCACTTGTAAAACTTTTATAATTTAACACTGTCCAGTTGTTTTTGTTCTTTTAAACATAAAATAAAGATTCATTGCACAGAGTTCATCCACTTTTATAAGAATTTATGTGATCAGAATAGATGAAAATAAAAAAGAAAATATTGTAAACTTTTAATAAGTGCAAGTGTTCCACTTCACATATAACAATACGAATGAAATAGAATTGTTTCATCTTATCACCATCCTTGATTAAACAAGAGATTTTGTTTTTTTTTTTGTATTCCTCCTCATATTAGGTAAAAGTAAAAACAAAAGTAATGAGATTCGAGGGAACGAAAAGAAAACTAAAAAGAAATTTAGTTACTTCAAATGATGGAAAACATTGATACAAGATTCTTTTCTTCCTGAGGTGGTAATTAAACGGAAACCGTAGATGTACAAAATATTACTGATTAAACTTCCGGTAGATTACGGTATTAATAGAAAAGAAAAAAACTTTTCATCTTTAGACAGATTTTTTTTTATTTTGAAATTTACTTTTTAGTTCATCTCAGTATCTCAGTGTTCCATTAGCATGGACAACAAGAGTGAACATATTCATTAAGGCTTTCCACACAGCGAATACAATAGCGTCAGCATCTACTGAGTAAAACATACAGTGAAGATTCATTTTAAATTTGGCCAATAAGTGGTAACAAGTAAACAATTTGTAATGAACAACTCTTGATGACTTTAGTCACGAGACTTCATTGGAAAATAAAACTAAAAAAAATTGGAGAAACTACCATCTGAATCCTATTGGGATGGTGTTACCTCGAATACCATACGAGTGGTGTCTAGTCAATATACCTGCTGGGCGTTTATCATTATTTATGTGCGTATCCATACGTTCGGATCATAACTAGGAAACTCTAGGAGACAAAAACTTTTTATTTTTTCATTCAGTTGAGTTTTTATCTTCTACCGAAATTGAATTGACGGGGGCTCAGACACTTTCCAGTTGTTCATTAAAACGGTAATTTATTTGCCACCGAACTAATATGAAAAAAAATAGATACATTGAAACCAGCATAGAGATAGGAGATGATAATTGACTTGATGTCTGAATATGTTTCATGGAATTTATGCCAAACGTCAACATTCACCTGGTGAATTATCAATACGTACCAACTGTGATAAGAACTAAGAACAATATTATGTAATATTTTCCTTTGATTTCTTTCTCATTTTTTGTTATAACAATGTATCGAATGCAGTTAAATAAAAATTCATATAGTAAAAGGTGCCATACAATTCATGATAAAAATAAAATATTTTTCATGTAAATGAACGAAGTAAACAACAAACCCATAATTCAAGCTGTTTGATAGGAATGCCGTAAAAGTTTTAGCACTCGATTGCATAAAATTGCATTGTATTCAGAATATTCATGTAAAAAAATAAGAAAAAATAAATGTCTTGCAATCGATCTCCATACAATCTCAATTTCCGAATATCATGAAAATTGTAATATAAATTCAATGGTGTAGTTCTTTGGGTGTTTTTTTGTATTACAAAGATAACGACTACTGAACAGTAAAGTGTGTTGAAATGAAAAACACAAATAACAAGCCAAAAAAGAAAACTTATTAGAAGAATAAGATGAATTGCGCCATGAATGAAAAATAAGAAGCAATTGGATATCAAAGATTTAGAAAATCAACATTTTTATTCATATGGGAACTGTACGATTCAACGATGCAGTAGAATTATCCACTAGAGACTACGAATTGCATCTCACCTTTCGTTGGATTAGCTGAAAACCACCACCACCCACAATGAAAAATGAGTGTGAGACATTTCTATGAATCCAAACGGATATGCAACTTTACTGAACACTTTTTCCATCCGTTTACTGTAGTTTCATAAATCCGCATAAATTAAAATCAAACATCGTAAATGTTCGCGAAAGTTTACATTTCCAATATATCCCTCCACCGAATGGATTAATGTTGGTTTTGAATGGAATATCAGAAAATCTCTATATGATTGCATTTGAATGAAATCAGCGAGTTTCGTTTCTACCAAAATGTAAAGAAACCTGGTGAAAATTCAAACCAATTTAATGTAACTTTTTAATAAAACAAGTGAAACATTTACTATCATACACAGAAATGATGATATATGGAATGCATATGTGAAAATAAACGTGTCAACTGATGATACTGTAATGAGACATAGTTCAACTTTGTCTTGTGTATTTTCTATATCGTTTCACATCCCACCCACAATTGAAGATTATTTAAATGAAAATTTCTAAGAATCTGTCACTCTCTAGTGGGCGGTATAAAACGGTGTATTTACGTTTAAGTTTTCCCAAACCACCATTCAATCTTAAAATTCATTGTAATTTATTTATTATAACTTATTAAAATCATCTTAATAATTTTATATGATGACAAGGTAAAATGAAATGAAAAGAAATATAAATTTCCGACACTATAAAATGTAGAACACTAAGGAATTGGAAATTGATGGACAGCCGCCCCAAATAACCTTTATACATTATTATGAATCAGTTCAAAAACATTTTATTAATGTGAGAAATTGTGTGCCAACAAAAAGTTATGTGATGAAAATGTTCATAATACTCTCAATGGCACCCCCCATAAGAATTATTATAATTTAATAAATTTTAATTTTAAACACTTTTTAGAATAAATCATAAATTTTCATGAAAATCAACATAATAATTTTGTAGTAAAACGAATAAGAAAAATCTTATGAATGTGTAAACAAACGTTTTTAAGAAAATTTACCGTCAAATATAATGAATGTGATGAAAAATAAAAGAATTAAGAATAGGAATGAATGTATATTCATAAGAAGTGTGTTTGATATTAATAGAGATATTATGATCGTTTGAATTTATTGGATGAAAATCATTCAACGAACATTGCGGTTTCTGTGGTTAAACTGACCTGTGAAGTAGCAACGCACAAGTTGCTCATTTCGCGTCAGATTAACATAAAATTTCAATACCGCAAAAGTGTTATGGCACCTTAAATATTACGTACACGTATACATAGATAAGAGACCATCATTTAAAGTCCTTCTAAGTAAACTGTATTCTTGTATTCACATTAAGCTTTTATGTTCTAACTATTTGTACCATTGGTATTTTAATGGTCACAGGTAGTATGGCAATTAATAAATCTTTCACTTAATTAGATGCAAAACAGATAAAATAACTAATCATGAACAGGTAAAAATGTAATAAAAATAGAAATAGATAAATGGAAAATATATACCAATAATTATAGCCCATCAATATGGGGACAGGCATTTAGTTAAATCTTTCTTTTTTTATTGGTAAAAAACGCAATTGATTGCATATAAAATGGAATAAAAAATACGTTAATATTTTATATTATGTGTGACAACATAAAACATACCATCAATAAAATTAAATAAATTTTATCATACTGATGACATCAATATTATCCATGTTATTTCTGGGGTTCATATGAACAAAACCGATATATTAAAAAAAAAAAAACAAGAACAATTCAACATTTGAATACAAGAACGTATTGATTAGCGCCATTTACCATTAATGTTTATTATAAACGATAAATTGTTTGTTATACATTTTCATTTTCGTTTACATAAAATATCATTTGTATGCTTATTTGTGTACATTTGTTTGGTATTTTTCATGTCTTTTTTTTTTAAATATTCTGTTTGGTTTGGTTCATATGAGCGTATGCATATAATAAACGTTTGATATTGAGATGAGAACGAATTATAATCAATACTTTTTGTTTCACAGGTTCTGATGTGTATTACAATGTAAATGAACTTGAAAGAAAAGAAAATCGATATACATTCAGTTCAAGAAATAAATGGTAATTGGAGAAAAATGTATATTACTTGGATTTTAAAGGTTAGTAGAAGATGAGTGTCTTAAGAAGTTTACTATACTCATTTAACAATCAAATCAATTGGGCAGCAGCAGCAGATGTGCGCTCATCTCTCACTTTGAATTGTTTATGATTTGGATATCTAAAAGTGGTTTTTATTACGTTCAGTATTTATAAACATTAAAATACTTCAACAGTGTGGTTCTTCTTTAAAACATCTTTTAAAGGTAATTTAGTATTCTTATTTTGTCTATGGTAAAAATTCACATATTTCTGTGCTTGTGATCAACCTTGATATGATTTTTTATATTTTCAATTTGTTAACATTATCAATTCTTCTCTCACCGGTTTCAATCTATCTACAATCATCTTGAATATTGGTTTGTTTTCTTTTTCCGTTTTTTATTTGTCGCTAACCAAAACAGAGGAGTTATATGCTTTTAATTCTTTACTTTTTCATGTTTTTTTCTTATTTCCTTGGAAGATGTCAAATAAAAGTTGGTAGGAGCACAGAAACAAATTACAAGATTATGGTATATTTTAATTTTAATCTCTTGATAGAATCAATTTTTTTATTTATTATAATTTACTTTAAGTTTTTATTCAAATGCAAACGAAATAGCGTATACGAGATCACATCAATGTCAACAGTGTATACTGGATATGGTAACAGAGTTCTATAGTTTGTTTTGTGCTCATAAGTTCATATTATTTGAATTCTTTAGCGTACAACATTTCACTGTTCACCAAAAGAGATAGATCGATGGTTTTATTTTTCAGTTAATAAATTGAGTGGACTGTGAAGTACTCACGTAACAAAATAAATTAATACAAACCTGGACAGACGGATAAGTCATCCAGGTACATTATTGTAGAATTAATAAGAGCAACTTTGAAACGGACGTTATTGGACAATTGAATTGTGCATCTGATTTTCATTTTGAACTGATATGTAAAATACATAAAAGGGTATACCATTGATTTTATATGGATTTTCTCTCTTGTATTCAACTTTTCACCAATTAATTAATAATCAACGATTGCATGTTAAACGATATAGAGATTTTCTGTGTTTTTTTTTTTGGATTTAAATAAAAAACAGAGAATCAACTAATTTACTATGCAAAATTTGTATTGGATAGTGTAAACCATTGTTTCAATATTAAATCATTATGGAGATATACGATTTGTTATGTACATTTTGGTATTACCAATCCAGTAGAATGAATCCTCACCGAAATAAAAATACAAACTGTGAAAATTCCATGGAAATTAAACTGTAGTTTGATTGGATATATCTCGATACGAATGAATAACAACACAGAAGAATTGAGATAAGAGATCGCCTACACACGCCGGTATAAACACTGTGCTTTATGTGCATTTTTTTAAACCAAAAAGCAAAAAATGTACAGCATAGTTTCATATCATTATGAGGGCTAATTGAATTTCCACATTCACCAAACATCCGAAGGTAGAAATAACAAAATACAAGCGAAATAAAAATTGAAAACGAAATATGCACATTTGCATACCATTCTTGTACATTGGTTAAGTTCATATCTTGATTTCCAATCAATTATTTTAATTTCATTAAAGTTTCTTCTCTTGGCTAAGAATTCACATCAAAATAAAGAAAAATATTCAGTGCGAATGGCCAAAAGGCCAATATGATAATGGGTTGTATTACACGCATTTGCAATAACTGCATAAGAGAAGGTAGCATTAAATATTTCGGTAAAGGTGAGTAATTTATTGATCCTTAATAGCCAGAGATATTTTTCGGATTTGCTCCTTAATACATATGGTGATTGAAAAAACGCAATCGCCCCCAATATTGCCATCTGCAGCATATAGAACCGCATATAGATTGGTGAAAAACGTCAAAAGATAGCAGACAATAGATAAGAGATGACAACAAATATGGTAATGTGCTGTATTTCCTAAGAATTATTAGCGTTAAATTCAAGCAAATTCAGTGAAACGCAATGTCAAAGAATAGAAGAAAAAACCAATTTCTGAAAGATTTATACATATCGACATCATCGCTTACATAAAAATCGAGTTATGGCATTTAGATCGTGATCAAATTGATAATAAAAGACACGGAATAATAATCAAAAAAATGGTTTTCTCTCAATAAAACTAAGAAAAAACGAGCCAAAGTGTTAGAAACGAATGAATTTTTATGATTATCCCAACAGGGATGGTGCCAAATAAATTATGAATACGATAACGATAGTTTTCACCTGCTAGTAGTTACATGATTAATATTTCACAAGCAGAAAACGATAATAGTGTGATTTACTTAAAAGAAAAAAAGAAAAAAATTATTCATCAAGAATAAACGTTTTCTTGTTCGACATGAGGGGAATTATCTTGAATAGTTTTCTTTTAAAGATCATAAACGGCGATTAAATGAGACTCAACTAAAACCAATGAGTCGCTAAAACCGATTAGAGTGTACCCATCATCCCATTTAAATTATGAACACACGATCGTTGGATGACAATGAAGGGTGTATGACATAAAGTCCTATAGATAGCAAGATAATGATTTCTGTATAGAAAAATCATTGTGAAATTGAGCATCACTTTAACAGTTGTTATAACAACTCATAACTGTTGTGGTGTAACCATTAATGTCATAAATTATAATTAATGAAATGCATCATAAAGAAATGAAGTTAAATGTGGTGGTATCATAATTTCCTTTTAGATTTTGATTATAATCCTCTCAGCGCATCAGTTATACAGTATTATTGTCAATTTCACTTTAGTTTCTTATATGGGATTGCAGTTAAATTATGTGTACCAAAGGCGCAATTAAATTTACATTAAAATAAGTTATACGATAATGTTGTACATCAACGAGAGGAGTCTTAAATATGGAACACGAACCATAAGATTTTTTAATCCGTTCATCAAGACGATAGTTGTGCTAGTGAATTGAAAGGATTCATATTAGAAACAAATTACGAATATTATTTTTCTTATTTATTTAAATTGGGGATTATCTGAATCAGTTGATTTTTCAGTTTGTCTCACTAACAAAACTGCATAAACAAGACAATCTGATACAATCGAATTGAGAACAAATATGAAATAAAAAACTGTTTTGTGAATCAACTTCATTACAGTCTCAAGGAGATGATACCAAAAATATCATTCAGTTTATTCATTCAAAAGATTTTTATTTTTTCTTTGCATTTAAAATAAAAAAGTAATAATCTTATAAATTATGGGTGAGGGATTAAAATTTTATTCAATATGACGGGATAGCATTAAAACGGTTGAAATTATAACTTTTTATTTCGCATCTTATTTAAAGATTCTTCAATTCACTTAAGTCTAAAGAGACTGAACTCAAAAACACAACAAAATTAATAATAAAAAAATGATCACATTCTTAGTTGGGCGATTTAATTCTTCGCAAAAATGATAAAATAAAATAAAAAAGAAACAACGAACGTTCTTCTCATGGTCAGTCCCCCAATATTAGCAATTGTGAATAAACAACGAACCAGATAGAATCCAAAAGACAACTTCTGTTAAATGATGCTGATGTTAAGCGAGTAGCTTAAAATATTCCACTGTTTCTTTTGATTGTTTTTGTCTGTGATTGCAATCACTTGATTTCTTTTTTTGAATTTCATGTTTGCAAATCGGACATTGGTTTAACATACGCATTGGTATCACTCTATTATTATTATTTATATGATTTATGTTGATTACTTGGGATGGTACATCCTAGGAGATTTAAACATTTCCATTATAGAATTTATTTTAATAAAAAGAACTCTTTTAAACGAAAACATTTTTGTTTTTTATTATCCAGATTGACATGAAAAGTATAATGTATGTGAATCAGTATAAAACCATTTCCCATAAAATTGATAAAAACTATCCAATGAACAGAGATTATCTATGATCATATGATCAATATATTGCGGAATATGTGATTAAACATTTAATTTGATTTCAATGGAAATCATACAGTGAATGAATATTAAAATTATCCGATTGATATTTTGCTATCAATGAAGGAAACGATAAACCATCCACACCCCATCAATTATATGGTTAATATAAATACATGTGAGAGTGGTAAATAATAAAATCCAAAAAAGGATCAATGAAGAGTGTGTCCTGTTTTTACATTCAGTGCGATTACAACTTTTGGTGGTCAACAGTCATACTGTTTCCTACCTCTTACCGAATACAGAATCATTGTTGCACTAAGAGTAAATCATTAAACAATAGAAATGGTGTTATGCGTATAAATATCGAAATTACAATTTTTGATGTCAGTCAACGTAATGAATTTGAATGTAATATGCGTGTAATCTCAAACGATATGCGTCTGTCTCTAACAATTTTTTTTTTGTTAATGTCTGCATACATTCACTTTAACAGTTTCACTATGGACCACTCGGATCATAATTTATATCCCATCGAATGGATAAAAGAATCATTTCGAGTACATTTCATACATTCATTTTATTTTTATCATTGGATAAACAATGTTATTAATGCTACTATTTTGATTCTAATAAATTGACCTAAACGAGTATATGCATAAATTGCATTATTAGAGGGTATTTTGGTTCAGATGACTAGAGACTTGAATTAATATTCGTAATAACATAAAAATGCATTTTATTCAATATGCAATGGCGTTCCCTTTTTTTTATTGAAAAAAAATTCTGTGTTGATGTGTCGGTCTCACCCTACAGACCAATAAATTTCACTTTCAATTGTAATTTCATGCAGATATCATGGGTAAAAGGCAAACTGTTTTATTCTATTGCTAAGTGCGGGTAACTAACATAAACTGAAAATAGAAAAAAAAAATTTAACTATTTTTGGTCACCAATAAAAATAACCCTCTGCTACTAAGCCAAAATTTCATTGTATGTTTATGTGACCGCATAGAAACAAATAAAAGTTAATTCTCCCAAAACTTTCATTGATCCAAATATGGAAGGATATTTAAATATTCACAATTCTTTTTCGAATTTTATATTGTTTTGATATAATCAATCAATGGAATTGTGGGAAATTCATTGACGTTCGAGTTTCATTCACTAAAACTTTTCGTTTACTTTTATTCCATACCAAAACGATTTTTTTTTGTCTAATAAATAATTCAGTTTTGCCGTGTGCACTTTCCATTATTAAAACCAAATGTTTCGTTAAAATTTTCTATAGTTTATCGTAGATAGAATTTCCACGTCAGGAAAAACTGAATTTAACGAAATAAAAATAGTAAATTAACGTAATAACTCAATGAAACAGATAGAAACAATCATTTGGTTGGATATTTTGTTCGATTTCATTGATTAAAAATTTATAAATAATATTTTGTATGTATAATTGTGATCATCAAGAGTCAGTAAATCGAATTTTACCATTTATAATCAGATAAATTCACGATTGTTCTGGGGAGGGTATCTATTGAATAAAAATGCACCCGCACTTGATAAATTATAGATAGCATTTAATTAATCAATGTGACTGATACAAAATAAAAAGAACCAACAAATTTGATGAATTCTACGCATTGCTGGGCACATAAGTCAGTCACATATGAGCATATGAAATGAGGATGATAATACTGATAATAAACGATTAAATGTTCGTACAACAATATTATTGAACAATTGACTCCTCTATGTTTTGTATTACAAATGGCCAAACTCATAATCATAAACATGCATTTACATAGTGTTCTGAATATTTAAACAATATAAATCATTTAGTGTTTCTATTTTTCGCTTTATTCCCTTCCATCTCACTCTGGTACACTGTAATTGGGTATTATACAGAAGAGACCATATTAATAAAACATAATCACCAGATTTTGAATTATATGCAAACGAGATAATCGCATAAAATACCCACAATATTTCGTTTTTATTTCTGTTCAATTTTTGTTATTTTTTTTTTCGCCGTTGTTGTAATATCCTTAATTAAATAATGTGTATAACAAGAGAATACAATCTGGTCATGGGAAACAATATGATAAAAACCAATATTATGATGGTAAAACAATGAACCCATAGTGAAGTGTATATCGCTGGTTATACATATCTCCATTTGAACATTGATAGTGTACGAGTAGCATAATAATTGCGTAAATTAAAAAAATGAAAATTATTCTCTTGATTATAATGTTCATTCTTGTCATTTAGTTCTCAACGATTTACCCAAAATGTATGTGTGTGGTTATCAGTTTTTCACAGTTCCATTGGAAATTCAATTAACAATTTTCTACAATCAACTGAGTACTCAGCACTTCAACGGCTACTTGAAATAATTATTTTTACTGCATTTGACACACTTTTTTACCGAATTGATGCAGCAAAAGCTCACAATAAAACTTTTATGTTTTTTTCTATTAGAAACTTTCATTTCAATTGAGATGCATCGCTTGAGAGTCCAAACATAATTGGTATAATTCTAACTTTTTTTAGAATATTTTCTCACTCGTTGTTTTAATGGAAATTTAACACATCGCAACGATGGACATTTTCAAATGTCCTAAAGCGTTTTTTATAAAATCTATGGTATCATATTAAACCAATAATACCAGGTAAAATCGTAATAAACGTTAAAACCGTATTTACGTTATTCAAAATGCCCCAACCAATTCTAAAACTGTTGGTGAGAACAATCCAATATAATAATTTTTCCTACCACATAAGTTAGTGTTTGGTACCAAGGCATATTATGCCAATGGTACAGGTAGTAATCATCATTATACATATACTGGTTATAGAGAAAAATTATAACTGGAAAGTAATTAATAAATTTTTATTCAACATGTAAATTAATTTTTATCGTTTCAACTTGTTAGATTCATTCAAGGTATTGAATAAGATGTGTCTCATACAATCACTTCTTATATCAAACGATCGGAGTATAAATTTATTCGATTCAATTTTATGGAATCGTTAACAAACAGAATAAAATTATTAAAACAGAAAATCACTTTTTGTTGGAAAATTACAATGAAACAAAATAAAAATTGCAATTCTCTTTAGTGATTGTCTTGTGTGTTTGATTATAATGAATCTATGGAATTGCATATTAATATTCTGTGGTATCTCTTTAAATTCAGCAAACAAAGAGTGGTAATCAGTTGCCAATTCATATTTATGTAAGTGTTGGCCATAATTTGTGTCCGGTTTCGTATATTAAAATGAATAGAATGCAAATTGTTTTTAATCAGTATATGATATAAAATAATGATGAATATCAAAGGAAATATTATGAAATGCAATTTAATGTTGTGAAGATGTATGATTATTACTGTGAAATTTAAATATTTTTGTAACCGCAAATGAGCTTAAATCATCCACTATTCAGTATTAAGTAGAAATTCTTTTCTCCTTCAAATATAATTTTTGTCTAGAATTCGTCATTTGACTGTAAATTCATTGAACTTTTCACGATGAATAAAACGGTAAAAGAATAAATAATTTAAAGTGCTCACACTCTGAGATAATCATGTAATGGCAATGTCTATTAAGAAATTTATAGTTAATGATCAACTCAACGGTCGCATGCAATTTCAGGTAGTATTGATGAGGTACAACGGTTCATTTTAAAACTAAACTCATACCATTTTCATTAAAATAAAAATTGCATAGCATAAGGACGTAGTAAATTATCTGAATATGGTAGTTGTTCTATGTATTTTTGTTTTAATACATTTCATAATCTTTTAAAAGGCACCATTATAACTCACCATACGGCAGAGAAAAAAACATTAAATATTTGCATAATTTGTTCATGTTATGTTTTTCATATTCTCTTTTACCATGTTAACCATTCTATCTTGTCTGATGTGTTACTATGATTATATCTGTTTTAAAATGGACCACTGATGTTGTTCAGTATTTTATTTTTTTAATTTACAATTCTTCAACGTCTTTCTCTATTCTTCAGATATCGATTGAATTCTGTTTTAAGTGTCTGATTGAACAACACCAAAATAATGTATATTTTAGGTTAATCGAGAGGATCCATTATCCCTTTTCGTATATTTAATACACTTCTATGAACTACTAGTTCCATTAGCCATGTGTGACTAATAACG
The DNA here is from genome assembly GCA_001014335.1 of Coboldia fuscipes. Lineage (NCBI taxonomy): Eukaryota > Metazoa > Arthropoda > Insecta > Diptera > Scatopsidae > Coboldia > Coboldia fuscipes. The sequence continues at coordinate 87,277 of JXOR01000214.1, forward strand.
AGATATAAGGTAAGAATTTAATGGTTTTTTCTTTCAAATCTTACATGATCATATTATAAGTGACGGCATTCATCTACTTCTAGATATGCACAAAAGCCCCCCTAAACAGTGTGTACTTTTATGTAAAATCAAAAAAAAAAAACGGAAAACCAAACTAGTAAAGAGAACAGGATGATGAAGATTAGCAACAATTTAATTGCAATGCAACCTCCATGTTACACATAAATCATTTAAAAATCTTCTTCTCTACACTATTCAATTCGTTGTGTTTATGGAATCTGTTACACTGGGCATTGTAGAGACTATATAATGGATAAACTGGCTGTTGTATATTCCATACATTAGTATGCAGTTATAATCTTAAGTTTTCCATCTCCCGATGTGAACAGTATAACTATGAAATCCCTTAATTGTGGGCCCAATTCACTTAAAACGTAACAAATAAAATATTGTAATGTTAAATCAAACGACGGATATAAGTTACATTATTAGCGTTGAAAATCTATTACAATAATAAATTAGCCAAGACTCTAAGAAGTTTAAAGATAATTTTTATGATGAGATTTAGTTTCTTGTACAATTTCACTGTTGCTCAATATGAAACAAGATTTGTTTTATATGAATCTAAATATTATTCTAGTCCAGCCAGTTTTCCATAGGTAAATGAAACATTAAAAATGCGTTTAAAAATGAATCGAACAAAATTGTTGAAAAACATGCAAATTGTATTTATGTGTATTCACCTTCTGTACAGTACATAACATTAAATTGAAATCATAATAATGTTAGCTAAGAAATCTCATCATCATTTACATATCGCTTAAATACTAGCCGTTAATTCTATTAAAAAAATTGTTATTCCTATGGTGCCGCCAATATTAAAACACACGGCGACCAAAATGATTGAAAAACTAAGATATCCAATGTCGTATGAAGATACAAATTTTCATATTACAAGAAAATTAATTTACTTCAAATTCAATTGGCTTAATAGGCAAAAATTGTGATTCAACTGTACCTCTTATTCACGTAAATGAATTTAACATAAGATATCTAAATAAATCATATCGTTATACGGTTGTTAAATACAATTAATTTTATTTAGTTGTTCTGTATTATAAATATATCATTTTGTAATACCAAAAAGTAAAAAATAAAACCGTTTATGCCACATGCAAATAAACGAAACATTTGCTAGATCTGTTAATATGATCACTCTAAAGCAAAATAGCGTGAAAAATTTTTCACAAACTGAATAACCACTAAAACATCCAATTGGAATGTTATACAGATGATGATGATGGGGGGCTTAAGTGATTTTATACAGTTGAACACTTTCAACTAAGTGTCATACCAAAGAGGCGCTTTTTAGTTAAATCCAATGTGTCTATGAATATTTAGAAGACAGAATAAATGAAAGAATAATTATATGATGTACAGTTTGGACATTCTTTTCCTGTTTTAATTAAACAATTTTTTTTTTGTTTTTCATTACATTGAATCAAGAAAAATATTAATTTTTTTCTCTTGCATTTAAGATGTGGTTACATGCAATTACTATGTTGTGAAAATTGTCTCCGGTTTAAATACAAAACTATCAGAGAATGAAATTTATGGAGTCACTATTGCCTTGAAGACATAAACTGATGTTGATCTATTAGCGCTCCATAATGTTAAATAGAAGGAAGCCACCGGAGGAACAGCAACAAGAACAGCCAAAATTGACAACAAGCTGCATATAAACGGAATAAGAAGTACATCGAAAGAACTACAATTTTTTTTTGTATAAAAGCGATTCAATTCACTGATTACACACTTTTCGATTGCATAAAATTTACATACTAATAATTGGCATAATGGTAAAAATTCAATTGTACACTGGCTGGTGTATACACCATCAACATAAAGACATTTAACACGATCATATTATATGGAAATTTAACTAAGAAGAGAAAGAGAGACTGTGGGGCCCATTCAGTTACTATACAATTACATGCATGGGGGGTTATTAATTGATATGAACATGAAGATGAAGGTATCCAAAATACATGAAAATATCGAAAATACTATTGCTGTGGTTATTCCCTTACGGATTATACCAATTTTTAATTACATTGAATAAATTGTTCTTATTATTCTTTGACTGTTGTGTGCTTGTTAAATAACAACCGAAAGAAAATGTTAAAATGTACTGATCAGTATATGAGTGTTGTTGATGAATTTCAAACATATGGAAATCCAGAAGACAACAACAAAATGGTAAAAATACAGAATACTGATCGCATATAAAGAACCAAATGACGAATAATAAAACAGTCTTTATGCAAATGAATTGCAATCAATTCCGTATGTAGCTAAAGGAGAGAAGATGATCTAAATTTATAATCACATACGACAATCGTATTAATGAAGTGTGAACATGATTGACAAATTTATGACCCTTAAGGAATTCATAATATTTCATTAATTGTTTCGCATGTTCTTTTATACATTCTATGATTTTCTTTATTGTGTCTCTGTGGAATCTTCTTCAGTCACTCGTAATTTGATCCGTTTTGATATCCAAAGGAACATTTCTCTAAATAGGGATTTCTCATTACTAAATATAAACATTTGAGTAAAAATACCGAAAAAAAAAACCATTTCTGAAATTAGTCTACAAAATAAAAATATTCAACGATATCACACACAGTAAACGGATAATAGAAATATTTTTGCACCTGCCACCTTATAATCTGGCAATCCGTTGCAAGACACACAAAAAAAGGTAGAAATATACGATGAATAAACAAAGAAATTAAATGCCATTCAAATGGAATAATGGGCGCACTACCCTTTTTTTTTATTCTTTACTTTGGCTGCTCTCAACGTTTACCTTCTCTCACTTTTGCAAAAAAAAAACTGAAAACAAACTCTAAATAGAATTCTTTTAACATCTCTTTTGTGTTTATCATGTTGTGTCTCATTTCAGAGTTTGTTTTTTTCTCTTGTGCCAGCAAACAAATTAAATCTATACCGACTAAACGCAATGGAAAAGATGAAAATCCATAGCCGAATCTCTACTCTACTACTCTCGATTTAATCGTTTCACGGATTGTTGGAACAAATATAAAAAGAATCTCTTACTCTTACTGGTAGCTTTTATACTTTCATATTTAAATAAAAAAAAAAACTGGATTATATCAAGGGGACAGAAGCATTCAAGCATCAGTTTAAATGTAACAGAGGTAAACAATGAATCATATTAAACCTGGTACAGTACCAGTTACCAGAAAGATGAAAGTAAAATATACCGAAAAAAGACGTAATATTTAACTTTAGATTATATCCTATACGACTTGAAATAACATCATTTTTATTTGGTATACGATATCAAAATGAATGGAATTTTAATAATAATGTTTATGTTCGTTCTGTATATGCAATCAAATACTATAGGACAATATTTTGTCTTCCCAGTTAAAATAATAAGAGTAGCGATTTAAATCTTAAACAAAATAAAATAAGAAAAGAGTTGTAAGTATTCAGAAAAATCACATCCTTATTGCATTCTTAAACATCATGCAATTTTATTTGGCAGTTACTCTTAACACAGAGCAGACTGTATAATTGTTAACTATACAAAAGGAGCATAAATATGAATTATATGTCTAACAAAGGTGACAAATTGCTTTTGCTTCTAATAAAAATGTTTTTTGCAAAAAATAATGGAAAAACTAACAGCAGAAGAGGGATAAACATTACTTTTTTATTAGATATTTTCCACCTGATGTTATTCTCCAAGTAATTTTTTGTAGATTTAGAGTAAAACTCCATCAAATGAACCCGTCATCACTGCACAAAATTTTGCCATCTCTTGTGTGTTCCCACCTCACTCAACAAATATGTGAGATTGCAAATAAAACCGACATGAACATATTACATCATATTTTCTAAGGTGAATGCAATTTGTTTCATAACTTTCTTTTATTTTCTTATTATTATAGTTCCATTTTATTCTTTCCGTGTATTGTTATTGTTAGATTTACCCAAAAGAATATGTTCCCCCGCCAAAAATAAAAAAGAATAAACTTCTTATTATGTTTTGTATTGTCATAAGAAATTTTCACAATATTTTATATTACACGTCATAATAATTCACATTGGCTCTTAGGAAACGTTGGAAAAAAAAATTACATTTACAGTCACCATATTCTTACCAATTGACCATCAAGTTATGACTTTCCTCCAAGAAGGAAACAAATATGGTGAATATCATCTTATTAAATTTATCGTTCAATTGGAAGCGACTTACAAGGGAATTAACTGTGTGAGTGAATCGTTTAAAATTCAAGTCTGCATTGATACAATAGAGAAGACATAGTCATCGAAAGTCTAAGAACAATTGAAAACAATTGTAATCAAAGTACATTTTTCCAGGTATGAAGAACTCACGTTTCTTATTAACAGTAGCGAAATGCAAATGAAAATGTTCAATGAAACATTGTGTGCCATAGTATCGATTGGGAATTGATCATTCGGCGCCCCTGGTTTTCTTTTTATTCGTATTTTGTGAATAAAATTATTCTTTTTTTTAGCATACACAACACTGAAGAATAACAGCGGCCAAAACATGGATACGATTGGGAAAAAAAAGGGAAATTACTGAATAAATTCAGTGGTTATGTTTCACGCTATTCTGTATGCAATTTGCATAAGAATCCATTTGATTTTACAATACCGAAAATAAATAAAGAAGTTTTATTTCTCTGGTTACACCGTTTGTTTTGTGGCTGAGTTTTATTTGGATTTTAGTTTTTTTACCTCACTCGAGATGTCATGACATCACAACAATACAATGGCAAATGTAAGAGAATTGCTATTAAGGTCGATTATATGCTAAATGGCAAAAGTATCCAATATGAAACAAAATCTACATTTTATTCCATCTTCTTTTTGGTGTCTATTGAATTGAAATCAATTTGATTATATTGAATAAAACAGAATAAAAATGACTTCCAATTGTCCTGTATATCCCCCCAAAACGTTTTATAAAGATTGGTGAACAATTTACGCATATTTCTTTTATATGGGATTACATATCTCTTCAAATCCAATTTGGATATTTTTTTTTCGTTTATTCGAGATGGAGGATAGTCAATGGGTGGATATGATAAAACTGCAACATATTCATTGTGATGTTAAAAACCATTTCAAAATGAAATTGGTATTCCAACTAAATTCGTCCGAATGTATGAATGATTGCCATCAATTTTATATTGTTGAACAATAAATTTTGATATATTCAATATATTGATGGCCACACTGGGTATACTGACATGTTGTCCTGAATGCAAATCTAATCAATTTTATTTTTGTACTGAAATGAAGATCAGTTTTCTTTTAAGTCAAAAGGAAGCGCCACTTTAGAAAATTGTCTTCAGGTTTTTTCTTTGGTTTTTCGTATTACGCATGTTTGATGGATATCAATGAATTTAGATTCTTAGAAGAATAAAATATTTTATTTTCAGCCAAAAGATTATTGATCTTCCTCCCTCAAGCCGTTTTGTTATAAAAATAAGAATCACATTAATTTAAAAACAAGATTCATAAATTTATATTCACATTCATCCCCCCTAAAATATCAAGGATCTATCAATATTCTAAAGAGAATCATTTCTCATCCCCCCATTTGTTAGATGTCAGCACCATAATTCACATAGAGTCCAAATGAATCATAGATAAATTTATGCTTTCAACGAGATAGAGAGACACATACATAAAATTATTATATTGAATATAAATGATACATATCATATTCTTAGACCCAAAAATAGAGAAAAACCCGCATATTCAATTTAATGATTTTCAATGGAATTTAGTGTAAATCAAATTGTATTACTCAATCAGATTTCAATTCAAATCAAATGGAATAAAAAACACCGTTCACTGATTACATTGAACGTGAGATAGAAGAAATACCTGTATGAGATTCTATTTTTATTTCTTTCATAAAATCCATTCATCATTTATATTTTAATGTTTCCGTGAAATTTTTTTTTTATTTCGTCCTGTGATTCAATCAGAAGAGAAAAACAAATACGTTGAAACATACATGCGGGATAAAACCCATAATCAAGTAAAACCCAATTAATTAATGTATCTACCAATGGTAAAGACACAAAGTCGCCGTACAAGAATCATCCATAAAGGATCAACATAGTTGAAAACATTTTATCTCTAATCATATAAGATGCTAAGCGCAATCATATTCAATTCGTTTAGTTTTCTTTTCATTTCTTTTTTCTTGTTGGTTTTAAGAAAATGGAATTTTTATTGCCGGTACGTGCGATTGCTACGTTTAAGATTAATTTTTGGATAATTTATTATTACTAACAGAATATAAGAAACTTTTATCCTCTAGTTCCAATGAAACATCAGTGGTATAAATGATGCCATTAGTTTTGGTTTTGTCAAATCCCAAATGGACCATACATTGATGATCGCGTGTTCGCTAAGATCTAATCGTATCACACCGTTTCATTTGATACTATCAAAGAAGATATGAAATCCATGTTTAGTCGTTGTGAAGAAATCAAAAAAAAAAAAAACGGTAAACTAAAAGGAATTTTCTTTTCTATTTACAGCACCAGTACAGAATCACGGAATTCAATTGAAAGGAATAAAAAACGAAAAATTTGATTCATAACGGAATAGCTATTCAATTCAGCTGCTTATTGTAAGCAACATCACGTACATTAAGGTGCGACTGATAAAAATTTATTTCGGTTGATCGTCATTTCACAGTCCTTTTTTCTATCCCCGAATTGCAATGGGTTATGAAAGATTCCATGAAAATGATCCAATGAAAAATAAGAAATTTCTAGCCATTAAACAACCAATGACTTTTGTCATTGAATATACAAAAGAACAACGTCTAGCTGAGGGTGGCTGAACACTAATAAAAGAAAGTTAAATCATCATTTTGACCACGAAATCAATTCAGTTTCTTTTCACGCGGACACCTTAGAAGCATAGAATGTTATTTTGTATTTGTTCACTGGTTCTCAGCAGCAGCAGCAACAACAACAACAGTAAGTGCCGGTTGATTTAACCTGAAGAAACTCACTATATTTCATTGTCTTTTGAATAGAAGTTTGATTTCACCTTGAGGCAATATTCAGTTCTCTTTCGTATGATTATTAATAAAAAATATGATATCAAAAGAATTAATATTTGAATAGAAATATTCTTTTAATAAAATACGATCAAAGATTATAATAATATCGCGTTTAAATAATACGAATACTAAATAGCATGTGTGACTGTAATAATATCTTAACGATTGAATGAATATTATCATGGAGTCTTCATTCACATCATCTCCCCAAATAAGAGACACTGAACGACGTTTATTAGATATCATTTGACCCTGAGATGTGCATTGTTTCGATTGTCTGACCATTGAGGAAGACAACAAGAAAATTTTCAAAATCCTTCATTTTGCTTCGTTGAACATCAAGTGATTGCATTTGGATTATTAATAATTTGGACCCATATCATTCGAAAATAAATTCTTTTTTTTGGGAAGGAATATTTCACACCTGCGGCTCTATATCAGAAGCCAACCGAATAAGAAGTAAGTTAGCCACCAGATTATTACTTTTGGTCAAGCCAATAACTATTAAAAAGATGATTTGAATGGATTCATATGAGCAGAAAATAATCATAAGATATGTCGTCTTAATGAAATCCAGAAAAAAAATAAAAATTATTGTTCACGATTCCATTGTCTGATCAGAATTCTTTTATTCTTTTTCGTTTTGAGGGAATCAATTGCAGTACACATGAACAACTGCAAGCCGAAAGAATAAAGATGAAATTGATATTAAAGCTTAGTCATACTGTTTGATTAGATAAACGTTGATGAAGACGACTGTTACAATGAATAACATTTTTAAACAATTCAAATTGAATTAATTTTCCTCAAAAAAAAAGAATCCCGTAAAGTAAAACAAAAAATGACCGACAATCACCTGTGATGTGAATCAAGTATGACGTCTATTGAATAAATCTCTTTTAAATATTAAAAGAAAAACCGTTTTAAATCAAAGCTTTAAAGATGCTGTTCACAATTCGGTTGAATTCACCTGGTTACGGCACTGTACAATAAAGAGATTTATGATAGTAGTTAAAGTAAAGGAGTACGCTAATACGGGGCCAATTATCTCAATCTAAGTCTTTCCGTTTTATACCTTTTTCTCAATCGACCGGCATAAATAAGGCCAATAATCTTCTTTTTTTATTTCATGAAAATTAAATTACTAATGGATCTAATGGTTAAAGAGGACAAAACATAAGAATTTTCAATCCACCAAAAAATGACAACAAAATTTCATCTCAATTTTCAATGGTTTTAATGATCCGTTCGATACGTATACAAATTAAGACATTAAGAAATTCTTACGTTTAGTACCTTCATGAACGGATAAACAGAAAAGTCTACTTATTAGCCTTTAAGCAGTTTATATTTTGTGTGTGAACAGAGCGCGACAAATTAACAGTCAAACCAGACCGAAAAGAAAGACACAGAAAAAAAAAGGATTAAAGTTTTAACGATATCGTTATACCGTGAAATTTATTGTAGCCAAAATATAACTGAAGAGAGTAATTCGTTATTTTATTATTTTGTCCAAAATGTTTAAATTCTTGCATATCGGATTAAATTGATGTATTCACATAACACGTTCGAGAATCCAAAAAAATAAATAAATTGTTTGATCCAAATCGGTTGAAAATGGAGAGATATAGGAGAAGTAACAGGAACAATACAACATATCGATGACATGGGATTGATATAGTCAGCACTATCTCACACCTTGTAGATTTAAAATCCATTCAAAATCAACCGATTTGCTGATGTTGTGTGTATCAAATAAATCAGGTGTAGTTGATACACCTTGGAATTCATCAATTTGATTTACCGCTTCTCCGCGTATACACCAGAGAGATCATTGATTCATTCTCAAAGGCTCTTTTGTTCCATACAAACAACGTGGAGAACAAAAACTTCTGAGTCCAGATGCCTTTTGTGTAATGTATAATCATGTGTTTCTTTTGCATATCCAATGTTAAGTAAATATGTGATTAATTTATGATACGTCATATGAATTGTAACATTATTATTTAAATCGGTGAATTGAAATTTTTGGTCGCTTTTTATGGATTTGGAAATTCAAAGAAGGTGAGAGAGGAACCAAACATTATTAATATCACGTTTCGCAATTTACACCTTGAAATTGATTTCTTCTCATTTTATTATGATTTTTTTCTTGATATACATTTGATATTTAAAATCGAAACAATGAGAAACGTTATAAAAATTTCTGAATTGATTTGCTTTTTTGGCTGTATTTTTTTTCTAATAGAATTTATTCTTTTGACCAACGCAAACTAGTGAATAGAAGTCAATTTTTCATTTACAAAGAAAACATATAACATTTCTGGTCAATAAAAGGTGAATATGTGAAGTAATCACAGTTAAGAATTTAGTGTTTTTTTTTTCTACATGAAAATTATTTCTATTGTTTGTTGGGAGATCTTAAAGATCACACATTGTAACTCCACGTATGGCAATATTGTTTGGAGCCTTTACCATCGTCTATATTATTAACAAAAACTTAACTGATGCGTAAAACGTCGATTATTTATTATATCATAAAGATCTTAATGGTGAAACGTGAATTAATATTTCATGCATTATCTCACTCACTTAAACCATCTATTCATTTGTTTAAATCCAAAAAAAGCACAAAAAACTAACTGAAATTCTTATAGAAATGTGAGCTAAGTGCTTTAGTGTACTACGAACAAAAAAACATTTATAATTTATTTGAGTGTTAATAGCTCACCTCTAAATTGACATAAAACCGTTTAATAGAATGCGCGAAAACGCCACACTTTTTTTTTCTTATATTTTAAAGAAAATTAAAATACCATTACATTGGAGACTGTCTTAACATACCATTTATTATGATTTATAATGCTATTCATCTATTCATTGTATATAATTTTTATCCATGAAATTATGTAGTCTGATGGCATATCGGTAAATGCAATTCTGATTTTCTTTTGAAAATTGAATGCATTTCATACAACAGCATGTCAATGGAGACAAGACAATTCACATGGCCCCAAACAGAGTGGCCCAGCATGTTTTCTCAGCAAATAAAACATTATGACGAATTATCTAATCAGATTTCTGTACGTTTTATTATTTGTTAATTAAAAAAAAATGTGAAAATTCAACATTGAAAAGAATTGTGTGTTCCAACACCTTAAGTGCAAAGAAATATGCATAATGAATATAATGATATTTGTTACCGTTAAAGAGTTTTATGAACCGAAACATAAATCTTATCGTTGATACTGAAGACGTTCTTGTTCCCAAAACAAGCAAAAAAGAGAATCAGAGTTTTGCTAATTTTTTGTTTTCTGTTTCATTCTACGTTTTTCAATGAAAAAAACGAATTGATAGGCATCGATAAGAGAAGAATAACAGGGGAGCCTTTACGACAAACTGGCGTCCAGATTCATTCATATTTACGATCGAAATTTTATGGTATTTCATTTATTCTGCATAATACGCATCATTGTTATTTCGTCCCTCGTTCCGATATTACCGACCACTTATAGTTTATGTACAACCAGTAACATTAATTTAAATTGTTAATATTACCATTACCATAACAAGCCAATATAATATTTCATTTCCGTCTCAATCAATCGACCATAGACGAATAAATTTCATACAAAATTAAATAGCAACCTGATATTATGATATTCACTTTATTTTTAATAAAAATATTATGAAACCAACATAACAAACTAATATTTAACATAAACATAATTCATCTTATGCACTGTACGGTTGTATTAATATCAACCGAAAATAAAGGGGTTATACACAATTCCAATGTCCAGGCCCCAGTAAGTACCAAATTATTGATGAAGAGCCAAAACAAAACAAAAAAAATATTAAAACACCGGACTCTCTATAGTTGAAATCAGCAGGTGATCGAAAAAACGGTGAACCATAAAATATTAGTACTCTGTATTGTTCGACATGAACCACAACAGCAAAATAAGAACAGAACGACAACAAAATTAATGAGATATGAGATAATGTTTTTTCCATGCAAAAGGATATTGAATAACCTCAACAATGAATTCTGCAGAATCAAACAAACGAAATTTGTTTGATCAAATATTGAATCGAAATGAAGTTAACAAGAAGAGGTAAAATTAATGACAATAATCTAAAGGAATGGGCTGTTTAATTAAATTCTCACATCATTATTACGATCCCTGGTGTGTTTTGAGTGTCGTTTTTCCTTACTGTTTTTATGGTATTCTGTTGCCATTTGCAATTTATAAATGAAGAAGACGTTTTTCTCTCAGCTGCAGTGCTTCATTAATTTAATTATAGTTATCTTTTGGTGGATAATATCGATTACACTTTAGTTATGATTCTCTTTTCTTTTTCCTTTTTTCTTTTTGGTGAAATAACTTTGTCTTGTTTCGTATTTTCCTTTGAAATTCAGATGAAATGGAATGAAAATTTCTTCATCTGTATAATTATAATTGTGGAACCGCATCAGATTTTATATGAAAATGGTAAAATAATATTCAACAAGAGAAAGGATTCAGAGTGTATTTTGTTTTACAGAAATGCTGATGGAAAATTTGACGAATTTATTGTTAAATGTACTGTATTTTCAGTTTTTCTATGCTCAATATCATTATTTTTGCATGTCATTAACAGAATCGTTCTGCAGTAAAGAAGTTATTATCATCAATTGTAATGCAAAATTCATTAAAACAAGGATTTTATTAAAATCTACATTTCTTGTTTTCAATTTTTATATAAAAATCCAAGCGAAAATATTAAAAGAACAAGTTGTTAAAGAGAGAAAAACAATTTTCTATTTGTTGTTGTTCATATTTCTGTTTAATAATTGTCATTGAAATTATTGTGAATTGTATTTTTTTTATTTATAATTCATTGAATCACAGGTATCCATTTGTCCATGATATACCATTGAATAAAAATATCATCTGCACATAAATTTTAATTCAAATAAAAGGATTGTAATAACGAACAACATTGTCAATGAGTTTTTTTTTTCCTCTTTATAAAGCACAGTGCTATTAAATTTTATCTTATTCACGAGGTGATTTAATGAAAAAAAATTCAAAAATACATAGAACAGATCAACTAATTGGATTTGGATTTACCTGAATAAATGAACAACCTTTTAACGATCAGTTTCCAATTTTCGTTACCATTAAATATTGAAATCATTGATCCATCTTATTGCCACCCCATCGATAGAGCCCCCCATCGTATAATTTTCATCACTTTAGTGATCCAAATTCAATTCAACGAATTTAGAAGTTTATTTCTTGTTTTTTCGGTTATTTTCTGGTTCACATAAAATTGTGTGACATTTTCACAAAACAATAAAATGCATTCATGCTCAATTTTGGAATTGGAATATAAAAATTATATTATTGTTTATTACGTATGATATACGTTTATTGTTCGCCTGTAAACAGGAAGTTAATTTGTTGATCCTTTATTATTGTTTTTTGTGGTTTGCTGTTTTATTCTGGGTGTTCCTGGAATCAAACACCCGCGCTTGTATATCATATGGTCTATGAAAATCATCCTCATTCCATTGAAATTCAGTTGATAAAATGTGTTAGCCAAATCACTATAATAAAAGTTAATGTACTGTACATTTAATGTTGAATAGTACACAATGTTTTTGATCATGTTTCCGTACGTTTTTTTATTTTTTTATTTAGAAGTAGAATCAAACAGTGAAAAAAGTTAAAGGACTTGTTTAAATGGCAGGGTCACATGATTCTATAATTCAATGTGTTTTATAGAATAACTGACAAACCAGACGAGTATCAATGTTTTTACCCTCATTTAAATTGAATCCATTGATTCGGTTGGCATTTGGGACGAAAGAAACAAGTCAAACATGATGCTTATTTTACATGCAATTTTAATTACAATAAAACAAAATATTTATGAATTCCACTTGAAATCAACTGTATTACTCTAAATTGGATTCACATAAAAAAAGGAAATTCATAATTTTTGTTTCGATTTCATTGCGTTTTATTGCTTTAATTCAATTGCAATCAGATTTATTTTGGGGGTTGGACAGTATCCAATCATTCCAATTGTGTGTACCATTGAAATAAACAAAACCATAATTTCCATTTAAACTTATGCGAATACAAGAGAAATACTTTTAATAATCCGAATTACAGTCTGATAAATTCTTTAATGCGAATACAAGAAACAATTCGTGTTTCTTTTTCGACTGTTTTATTTCGCATTAAAAGGGGAGGGCGCGAAAAATAATATCAATATAAATCGACGATGATATCCCATCGGCAGTATCGCCTTTCATTGTTAATTTTTCATTAAGATTGCAAAACCATGATAATCCAACTACAGAACACTGATAAAAAACTGACAATTGAAGTTTGAACGCATCCACAAAAGATAAGTGTTGAACATCACAGGTTTCAGTGGACAACCCAAAACTCATTTAAAAATTAAAAAGAAAAAAAAGTCTTTGGCCGTTGTTTTCTGGCAAAGAAAAAAACAGAAATAACAAAACTTTAGACTTTTTGTCTTTGCGATTTCACCTTGGCGAAAACGTTATACATTATGGAATCCAATGAATTTTAAAAACAAAAAAAAAAAAAACTTAGTAATACAACGTTGTCTGCGTAGCATAAATCATAAAGACACTTGGGCCATGTTTCAATGCAAGTAAAGAGAATAAAAATTTTGCTAAATAAAAGTAACGAAAAATCCCTTGGCTAAGTTGTCAGCCAGCAGCCAAACTCTCTACATTTGTATCATATCCAATGAGATAATAAAACGTTTATCTCTTTTTTCCACTTTAAGAACCGATATATTTATGGGCGAAATATTTTCCACCTTTTATGGTGGTTGATTTGCTTCCCCTCGAGAAATTAGTCCATATCAGTTCATATGATATCTATTATCTCTTCAAAAACACTTTGAAAGCACACAACATACGATTATCATACGCAAATCACATAAAGCCCATAAAAAAGAAAAACCAAAAAATTTACGAAACTTTAAAGTAGATTTACTTCAAAGACGACAAAAGATTCTAAAGATTAAAAGATTCAGTTTAAACTAACCAGATGAAACCATACGAGAATATCTTTTATGGATGATATGAAGCCCAAAATTGATCGTTTGATGAGATTGAATTATACTTTTACGAATTAAAATCAATGAAATCAACGACTTTTCATATCTCTTGTTTAGATGGTGTTCCTGTTTATGACCGCAAATAATACCTTCTCTCAAACATCGTTCTTCAAATTTTTTGTTTTTTCTTGCCATATAACAAAAACCCGTCAATTTTCAATATGTAAAATATATTCCAGGAGGAGGCCGTACGAATGGACAGATAAGACAAAAGAATGGCTCAAAGAGATCGATAACATCCACCATCGAGAATATCAGAAATCTCTGTGAATTTTAATATCTTTTATTCTCTTGTTGTTGTTATATCTTACCAAATGGACACAAGACTTATCGCATCAGGTAAATTTGTGATACTAGTAACGTATATCGCGAAATAACAGATGAACAAGAATAAAAGAACATTATTACACACATGGTTTTTATCTTGTTATTCTTATGTTTCCATATATTTTTTCCATCGTATTTCCCCCCCAAAATCACAAATGATAGTAAAAACGAATATTGAATAAATTCGCATATGAAAACATATCACGAAAACTGAATATGATCAAGGAATAAGAATTATACGATGAAAATAAAAGACAACAAGAGAATCTTTATTTATGATTCTGTAAAAGATTATCAATATGATATATCGTTGAGTTATTATTAAAGATTCTCCTTGGTCAATTCCTGTATTCAACATTTTATCTTCATGTTTTCTTACTTTAACAAAAAATGAATCAAGAGAGATACTTGTAAAGTATATGGTATGAAAACACGCGCATAATAATAATCAATAAATTCTAATTATTTTTAATTGAATACAATGTCCACTTTTGTTAAAACTTAAAAATAAGAAAATCAAGAAATACAAGAGTTATGAAAACTCATCCTGAATATCGAAAAGGAATCTCTTGATTTTTATGTATTTTCTTGGTTTATTGCACAAAAACTCGTTGATTTTTTTTTGTTATTAAAATCTTAAGATTGGACGATTGCGTTACACATTTAGTTAAGAATAGAATTTTTTTAAATGAAAGATGATATGTTTTATTCTGTTGTCTTTCCAATTTATTTTTTTTTTGTGTGTGTTATCACTTGCATGTTAAACATGAACAAAACATGACTAACAAAAAAGAAATGATTATTATTATTCGTCCCTTTTGTGCGACATTGGCCAATACAATTGCTATTTGCAAGATGATGGATCCCCCCAAACAACTCATTCGATTTACATTGCATTCCAAACTGGATGATATTACATTTAGTTCTGTGATTCTTTTTTTATTAAATGCAATTTTCAGTTTTTTTTAAAATTCAAAGTCGCGTCGTTTTCATTTCATTTCGTTTAACTTTGGCTATAAATTATAAAAATATTAGTTTGTCTGTGTTCTTATAATTTTATTTTTATTTGTTCACTATGCTGAGGCATCTTTTATCTTAATGAACCGCGCATTTTAGTAATTCCATCATAACATGAAATGATGCGAAAATCATAATAATGGCCAAAGTTATCATAAAACTTTCTATGTTCTCTTTGGATTTGACAGAATGTGTTCACCTAAGAATCCATATATGGGTGATCTTTTGTGTATGCAACCAAACGAAAATTTGAACAAAAGAGACACAATCAACCGTAATGATTTTAAGAATTCAATGCTTTAAAAGGCCTTCATCATTCATCTAACTACCAAAGAATAATATGTCTGGACGATGTTGAACTTCAGCCTGATTCTCTGTTATCTCAACATAAACGTTAATTACGATGTTATGAGGATTTTTGCATAATGATGACTTTTATGATCGACTGGGTTATTATAAAAGTCACATTAACCCAAAAAAAAAACACACACAGAATTAAGCGAGTACTAAATTGTGATGGATTTTAATGCCTCACTATTGTAAATGATATTTTACATGTTAAAATATGCATAAAATTATTAGTGAAAAGAAACATTAAAACATAATACAAGAGTCATGATCATCAGTAACTTATTCCTTATTCTGTGTTGCCTTCGAACAGCAAAAATAAAATACTAAAAGTTGATGAATAAATAATTATGGCAGAATGTGCATCAATAAATTTTGTTATTTTCAATAAAATACTTTTGTTTTTCCTATTCTGTAATTAAATTTTATTATAATTTTCTTAAGTAGAGAGTTGAAAATTTAATTATACACATTTAACTCATTAGGTTTCACTTCATTGAGTTATCCTTCAACGATGTAATCAACTAAATGAAGGCGTCTTTAAGGCGAATACATTTTATGTTCATTTAATTTTTAAATTTATTAGAACTTATAGTTCACATTCATCAATAAATCCATTTGAATTTATTAAATTGCATTCAATGATTAAATTTCAATAAAGTATCAATTGTAAAGTGAAACATCTTTAATCGTTTATGTTGCATCGTAAAATTAATGAATTTACTTAAATTGATTAGAATTTATTGGATGAGAAATTAGTAATGAATTGCCACTGAAACAGTGACATTGATTTAGTCTAGATTAGTCATTAATATTAATTTAATTATTTGCGATTTAATGGCACATGAATTAATTAATTAATATCACAAGAGTAATTACATAATCATGACAATTGAATTCACTTAAATTCACACAACGAATTACATAAAGTTCAAGTAATTTCCATTAAATGAATTCAATCGATAGTAATAATTCAGAGTTTTATCTTGAAGATAACATTCAACTGTGAAGTATCCAATATTCTCAAATGGATTGAATCAAATCGTTTCAACGTCTTGAACATTAAAAAATATGTTTCCCATCAAAATTATAGCTCTACACCATTGTATATAACCATTCAGGTAAACTGAACTTTGGTTCAATCACATCTCATTTATTATTAAAAAATTGAGAAGTTGAGAAGTGATCATAACATGTACACCGTTTCACATAATTGTTTACAATACCACAACCACCGTATGGTAACATTTTATCCAGAAACTAAGGTACTTCACTCCTCAATTGATTTTAAACTGGAAACATTGAACGAAGGTACGGAATTGTAAACAATAAATAATCGAGTAATATTTAATAATAATAATAATAAAGTTACAGATGTTAGATGAGGATTATCGATGCACTTCACATCCATTAAGTGACTAAAGTATCTCGTATCTATCCATTCCCGGGCCCACTTAATGGTGTCAAAACACTGATCTTAACAAAATCTTAAGGAATAGATATAACGAAATAAATCCACTCTCAAATATGTAATCATCTGAAGGTGGTTGCAAATCGACATTGAATTACTCAGCCACTATTAACGATTGATAAATGATTCAACCAATCGATTTATACAATTACATTTAGTTAAACAGGTGATGTAGAGCATAAAAACCGATAAAATATTGATCTCAACTATAGAATTAATGTAATACAATTTTATTTATTTGACCGCAAATTAACTACTATAAGAAACCAATTTAAGTACCATTTCAATGGCTTAGCATAATAATGAATTTGCATTGGTTACATCTTAACCAACTCAATCGAATGAAAATTGGAAACAAAAAAAAAAACCAAACGAAAGAACACAACAATAAATGAAGTATAAATTCTAGGCTAGAACCAATTAGATTGTAATGATTCAGACCAAACTACAAATTACGTGGAATTTTAATTAATATTCTTGATCACCTTTGCAGACATCGTTAACGTAAATTGTAATATGATATTGATCTTTAATTTAGCACTGAAATCAACCATTGATATTTCATTAAATCGATCGTCTGCGTAAAAAGCAGTTGCTATTGAGTAAACTTATTAATAAATTTCATAAATATTTCATCGTAATTGACGCAAAGGAGACGTAAAATGCTATCAATGTGAGGATTAACTTTGAATACAATGAAACCAAATACATAAATTCTGTGGTTTTCTTTTAATGTAACAAAAAAAAATCAACCACTTTGCTTGAGTAGAATAAAGTCTAGATAGAAGAAACGCAATAAGATTAAGTGCAACTAGTTGTCCTCATATAAATTACATGTTTAATTTAAAAGAATATAAAAAAAAGCCCCATCCAATGTCACCTGTCCGAACGGATTAAACCTCCAGACGGTATATCTGTTTTATCAATGCACACACGTAGGCCAAATGGATCCATTTAGAACTAAAAGACTTCGCTTAACAATAAATCGAGATACTGAAATAGCAATTTAATGGAAATAAAGTATCAAATGGAATCAAATAATTGAATTTCAGAAACAGAAGAAATCATAGAAACCAAAGAGAGAGAGAGATTCTATTCGATTGATATCAAGAAAAAAATGGTCATAGAATTATTATATCATTTATGGTTCTAAATGTTTAACTCTAATCACTTGACATTCGGTGTCCATTATTCTTTTCCTATTCATCTTTGGTATCTTTTTATGAAAAATGCCTTCGCCTAATAAAGAATTTTCATCTGAGGCCGCTTCTTTTAAACAAAAATATTTGACATTAATCTTTCTCTATGGTTTTGGTTATCCAATACAATATGAATATGCATTTTAAAAATGACATTAAATTGTCTCTTTAAATTGGTTTTTATTATTTAATAAAAATCAGTTAAAGACCAGAAGATAATGAAAAAGAATATGTGCGCCAATATGCCAACTAAAACTTCATCTGAGAATCACATAATTCAGTCTCAGTTACGTCCTCCACAAAGGTACACTTATCATACATTGTAACCATTTAACTCTTGATGCTCACATTAATATGAACGAACAGATAAAACTATAAAAGATCAGAACAATTTTCTATAGTCAATTTAATTGTTCTGCTTTCACACAATCTATAAGTAGTTGGTGGGTTCTATATGTCACGTTAAATGAATAATAATCATTATTTTTTTTTTGTTCCTTTAACTTAACTCCATAAATGGTGTCTCTTAATATTAAATAACTAATGAAAATTAAGTCTCCGCGTCTAATTGTTTGGATTTCATGTTACAGTTTCACTTCCACTTCTTGAGTTCATTTTCTTTTTTATTAAAAACACTTCATCTACTGATCTTTTTTAGTATTTCGTATTATTATTATATTCTTGAGTTATTTCTTTTTATTATTTAAATGGAAAAAAGAATAACAAAAAAATAAAATTGTCTTATATTTCGTATTTATAATGAAAATAGTCGTATGTCTATACGGTTGTTTAATGTCCCGCTACTTAGAGTTTTGTCATATTATCTTTTATTATTTAATGCATATTTGAATGCCTAACAGTTAAGACGGTTACCCAAAGATATCAAATAATTTTGATGGACATGTGAAGTTGATCTATCCACTTTTCTTATGTTTAATTAGAACATTTGTCACATAAAAACATAACAAGAACAATTTTCTTGTTTAATTCGTTTCCCCATCAATTGGAATGGTTTATTTACTGTGTAATTTTCATATTTTTTATCATTCCCAACTGCCAACTAAAAAGACACGGAACAGAAACACTCCGTCACATCTAATTACGTTCATAGAAGAATAAAGGGAATTTAATTGAAATACTCTGATATCAATTTGGATTTCTAATCATTCAGTTGATTGATTTTTAATAATTCGTAATTCAATATGATATGGTCTTCATATTCAATTATAAAATGTTTCTTTTGTAATACAAAATCTTCTAATTTCAAAATGAATGAGAATCACATTAATTTTTCATGTGCTAAAAGTCATGATGTTAATCCCAATAGACGTCATTCTGGTAACAAACAATTTTTTTGTTTTTATTTTTAACTGTCCAATGAACTTTAGAATCGTTACCAGAATAATTCATTTGAATAGAAGTATTATCATCACCACAAAATTAAGTTATTTCAATTAAAATGAAAAGAAATAATTTAATGGTCAAAATATAATGAATTATTATTAACTTTATCAAATGCAAATAATTCCACTTTATAGTCCAGTGGAAATCGTAATATTCCTATTCACCATTAACCAGTCCATGTAACTTTTTTTTTTTGGTAATAAACAACAAAATGATTTTTAAGACAACAAAGTTATATGACTACTATTTAAATTAGAGGTATAGAAACTATTCCATATGTTTTATGTCATACCGATTATGTTGCAATGGGGTATACATTATAAAGAAATAAAAGAATTGTTTTAATAACAAAACACTATTGTGCTCTATTACCTTGTTCTAGATCATAAAGTTATGAAATTTATTTTTTTTAATAAAATACTCTTCAAATTCAACGGTAAAATACATTCTCGTAAACAAGAGAATTTGAGTGCATTTTTTGAATGTTTTAATGGGATTAATTAAAAACTGATGTTAGACACTTCAATGTTTTCTAATATTTTCCATTAAACGAATTATATTTGAGAGTTTTGTTGAATTTAATTGAAAGTTTTCTCTCTCAATGGTAAGTTCTGAACAAAAAAAAAATAATTTATGAAGTTTAGCCAGTTTAATAGTGTACCTTGGTTTTCTGAAGGGGTCTCACATATGAGTGTGACGTTTTTGATATGGGTAACTGTTCAGATTAAAACCAATGAACATAAATTCAACATGTAAATTTCTGGTACTTAATTTTGTTTATAGCAAAAAAAACGAACAACAGTGAAACTAATAATGAAGGGGACTTAATTAATTAGTAAAATATGTCTCATTGGTTTGACCACTTACTGTTTCCGTAAAACACAAAACATCGGATTAATATCAATAGTCAGTGGTACCGTTTCGGTTATTTGGAACCATTAAAACAAATAGACAAGAGAATTTAATGACTAAATTTTCATTATAAATTTATTATAATGATGAAATACTGGCCATCTAATCAAAAATGAAAATCTATAATAATGATGTTTCTCATCTTATTATGAAGAAATTAGAAATGATACATGTATTTTGGTGGTTAAAATTAAAATTAAAAGAAGAAAACATAAAAATAATAAAACCAACGGTGGTTAGATAAGACCACACTGATATGGCAATTGATATGGAAATTATAAAGGTTGAAGACATGCCCATTAACCACATTGTAAACAACCAAACTAACAACAAATTAAATAGATCTGATCGCATAGGCCTGTGTGACATAAACACATTGTATGCATTTAATACATAATCACTAATAAATTCATAAATTTTATACATTTGGACGATTGTTAATAATTCAATTTAAATAGAAGAAACTCATTTTGATCGTTGTCAAATGAAAACTAGAAAAGAATAACAAAATAGAAATGAGGCAAAAGTCAGAATTGTAAGCAAAACGATAAGAAAATTTCCATTTATTTCTTATGTTGTACTTTATGGAGATTCCGTTGAGGCCAAGAGGATCATCTACCTCACCTAAAAAGATTTATGGTTTTATATCACTGATCTAAAAGATTATCTAATGTTGACGCATAAAATATGGTTATTAGTTTATGAAAAGAAACGAAAGAGATTGTGTCCCAAAGAATAATTTTCAATGTTTCTTTTTTAAAATAAATAAATAATTTCCCTTTACAGATTAAGTGATTTAAATAGAAATGGAAATGGAAATGAACCTAAACACTAATTTATGGTGATTGTAAAACTGAATTAAAAGAGTAAATAAAATGCTATGGGAAATATTTAATAAAAAAAATTCAGAAGGTAGAAATTTAATATGCAAATCATGTGTTTCATAGTAATATCAATGATTTTAAATAAGAAATAAGAAAATAAATTAACAAAATGAGATCTTATAAATGATTCGTTTTTCTTATTTTTGATTTCAAAGAAACTCTAAATGGAAAATATTGTCAGTCATAAGCAATTAAAAATAATATGTAAGAACTAATTTGAATTGGGTGAGTATTAACTCAACACAGTCCGGTAAATAGAAAAAATTTACAGGTGAAACGTGAAAGAATTATTGGTCAAGAGAAGATACTCTACCAGAGTGTAAAATGAAATATTGTTATCAGTTGATTTAAATCTAAAATAGTAAAACGTGTGCACCAGTTCAATGGTAGCTAATGTACATATAACGATTAGGCCAATAAGTTTAAGTGTGTGTTATATTAACCAACAATAATAATGTTACACCGTAACATAAAGTGTTCTACATTAAATAAGAATAATAACAAAACACTAAACTAGTTATGGCATTAATATCCAATTGAACTAGAAGGAAAACCAACAATAACGAATGCCTATCAAATTCATTTTAGCCATGTTTTAAATAGATTGAATAATTAACATTTTTATTCCATCTCTTCTCATTATCCCCTCGACTGAATATCATCTCCAATTACTTGATGCTATACACAATCCTTTACACGATTCTTCATTGCTTCGATTACATTCAATGTAAGTTTCATTTTAATTATTCGAAAACGAAATGGAATCATAATTTTGCTTCCAGTTGGTTTATTTCACCTCATCGTTTACCAACGAAACGAATAAAAACAATATTGATATGAAATTACCAATTCAAATCTCACACCCGTCTAGAATAGACATTGTCTCTACCACTCTTTGGTGAAGAGTACACCGTATGAAACAAAACAACTAACAATAAGAAACAAAAAATTACAAATCATCGTGTTACCTTGTCCAATTCTATTTACTTAACCGTATACGAATAATTTAAATTGATGTCTACAATAGGCGCTAGGTTTACCATCACACTAAGATCCATCAACTTCTTACTTTTAATGTACAAATATCTTTACCATTCTTCATTTTATAAACAAGAGTTTTGGTTATTTTATACAAAAACTATTACTTGACGAATCCAATAAAACTCATTGTATTACCATTAAAAAACATAAATGTTGATTTTTCTTCTATCGTACGCATAAGAATTAAGTGAAAACGAAAGAATTATGTAAATCCAATCATAGTTTAACTTCTTCATATGAGAATAAGAGATTAATGTACAAAATAATAATTTTTTTTTTTAAAGTTTCTCGTTACGACAATATTTTCTTCTGTATCATCATTGAACTATCGAATAGAAAAATCATTACACTATGAAGGCAATTAATTTAATCTCTTGTTAGGTCTTAAGATTGATAAACGCCTTGCATGTAAATTCAACAATGTAAGAAGTGTTAAATATTTTCATTTCTTTCTATACGTTAATACTTGAACAAATAACATTGAATTTTCATTATAGATTTTCTCTTATGTTTTGTTATTTCACATACAATTTTAAATGACACGCACTCAAATAGTGTGAAATAAAACAGTGATTTTTATTCTCTTTAACATAATACAACTGTTTCACTGTTTTTCACTTTATTATTTTTATTTAAAAACAAAATAATGTGTGTTTGAATTAAAATTTATACAATCAATTTAACAATATGAATCAATTGGATGATTCGTTGAAGATGGTTTGGACTACCATTAAATAACACAAGAAGAAAACGTCACATGCAGTGAATTGTCGATAAAAAGAATAATAATGTTAAACTGTATTATGTTAAAGTGATTAAGCTAAACAATATCGTCTCCACTGTTTCTCTTGATATTTATGTGTGGGCGATTTAAGTAGCTAAAATAAATAATATTTAAAATAGTGTTTTCATCTCTATCTAGTTAAGCCAATGTTTTCTCATTTTCTTAACAGTTTTCCCTCTCGATTTTTTAGCCGCAGAGTATGTAACCACACATAAGTGATAATGATTTTAAATGGTGTCGTCTCTCATTGGTAGAGAAACTTACAAAAAAAAGTGTCTACGCGTTTTTTTTTTCGTTTTGGCCCAAAGGCATTACTTTATATTAAAAAAGTTACAATTTACATTTGATATTGGATATTGAAGGAGTAAAGACACCTAAAGAAATCGAAATTTACAATGTAATGTAAACACTAGTGTTATTCATTCAGCTTAACATGCATAAATTAACATTTTTCTGTTTTAATTTTGTTATTTTCTTTTATCTTGTGTTATTCAAAACTAGAATACACTTGACAGAGATTTTTTTTTTCTTTTTGTTTTCTAATAAACATTGGCATGTTATACTGATTTGTGTGTATTTTATAAATAAAGAATAATGATTTCAACACGTTCCATACACTTTTAAGTTATGTAAATTAAATTCGTTTTTCAATTTTATAATGATTTATGTAGAAGGGATTGATGATGGAGTCAAAAATCCTTTTAAATGAATCAGGTTATTTGGGTGAAAAGTTAATTTCATATCGAGAACCCTTTTTTTTCCAATCCATAATGAATTGAATGTTTAAAAAACGAATAGCGATTCGTTCAAGACACATCTTTTGTTCATAAGTGTAAGTAATCGTTAGCCGAAACACTGTCATCATATCATTTGGTCCATAAAATGAAATTGTAGAAAAGAACAAAATATTATGTTCTCATCATCTTCAACGTATAGAATTTGATTTTCTCATCTCATCTGCATTAGAGATTGACTGAATCGAATTTTAATTTATAAATGAATACAACAACACCAAAACGTAGAATAACATTTCTTGAACGTGTAGATTGGTAATTGTAATAATGACCTGAAGCGGAATGCATCAATTTCATAAAACATAAGAATATACCAAAGGCGTTAAAGTCTTGTTAAGAATAAGATTGATGAAAATAAAGTATTCTTGTATGTTTTGAAATATTGTCTTACAATTCATGACATTAATTTTTCCATGTATCAATTTTGTTATGCTCTTATTACTTCAACCAATTCATCTTGAGACTCTGTACATATTTGTTACCAAAACTCATATAAAATCGAAAAAAAAATACGTGAAATGCATAGCCAATACATAAAATTGATGATATACTCTTTGATTATAATCCAGTTCTTTAACAGTAACATACACAACGAATTCAATATCTTGAAAGTACAAAAACACTAAAAATTAATTTCATATGGTAATCAGTTAAGAAATATTGACTTCTTGATATTACTGAGTGATTAAACTAATTTGTAAAATAATAATAAAAACAAAATAAACGTAAGAGATTGTAACGTTTTAAAACAAAATCCATTTGGTTTTGCCTCCGCATTTAAATGTTATCGCTAAACAACATCAATATATTTCGTGTTTTCATGTCATTATTATCGATGAACATAACACACAAGACATTTAATCGATCGATATCAATATCTGATCTGGTGGTTTGGATACCAACAACGAAAATTTTAAGTTTCGTCAAATATAAAAAAACTAGTTTACTCTCTGCGTTTACCATACCCAGAGATGAAATCTTTTGGTATCATACCAACAGAAAACAGTGAAACATGAAAATTACTCGTTACATTACAGAAATATGTCAACATAATTACAGAGATAATTAATATTAAGAGACAATTTTTTGATACGATGTATATCCATTTAATCATACAGCCCACAATCTCTCCATCATATTAAACTAGGTGGTCGACAATTTCCGTTTTATTTTAAATGCATTTTTGAATCAGTTTTTTATTTATTTATTAACGTTGAACAACATATCTACGGTTTATTAAAATTTAATTTCATGCTGTTTCACCAGCATGTTGTATTTTGCAATTAATGGCGTGAAGTTAATTTATTGATTATAAATGAGAAAAATATTTAATAAATAAAAAATAAACTCACCAGACATCCAAAGTGTATAAAATCAGTGTTGATTAACCGAGAAGTTATGTTTTTGGAGACGTAACCAAAAAAATTCAAATTTAACACTGCAATGACAAGAAAAGAAAGAAAGAAACATTAAAACTTCAACATCTTTGAATGTGACTAATCTGTGATTTTAGTTGAAAGGTGCTCGTTTCCTTTTTACCAAGTGCATGCCATTTGACCATAAAAATAAAATTCGCATTACATTCCCATCGTATGTGGGGATAAATTCAATTCGCTTATTACAATATGACTAATACATGGTGACAATGTCTCTAGTATTACCGAAAACAGTCGCACTATAGAGATACAGTTCAACTGATTCATTACAGTTGAAAACGATTAATTATTGTTGGTAATACCATAACCAGAGAGTTAAGACGTGTTACACTAACAACTAAAGTGTGTTACACTTGTAAATAAATGATTTATAAAAGATAGTAATCAAAATCCCACAGTTAAATAAAAAAAAGCAAAATAAACCAGCAGCAGTAAACATAAATTTCATAACATCAAATTTAACACATATAAAATGTACTTAGTTTTCTATGAACTTATGATACATTAACTGGACCATTAATTAGTTGTTTCTTTGCGTAATCATTTTTATTCACTGTATAATTACTCGATTTTAGCAAACATAAACATAAATCATAGTTACGATATCACAAAATTCAAATTATAAATGAATTGAAATAGAAACTTCATATTATTTGTTAAAGAAAATTAAGTGTAAATGAATATAATTTAAAGTGTAACACTTCATAATAAATATGATTCAGTGTTTAATAAAACACACATTACTCATTAAATAAAAATATCAAAATCAGTCTAATGAAACTGATAATTTTGTACTGGATGGTACTACGTAAAGTGAGCAAAACAAAAATTAATTTGTTACACACCTTTGACACAGATACAGTCAATATTAAATTGATACGAATCGTTGAATAATGAATTTTCTGGTAGTCCAACATACTTAACGATTGTGATTAGTCTTACAACAGGTAGTGATTTAATTGAGCATACCATTGTTGAATTGCCAACATAAAAAATCAATTGATATTTAACCGTTTCTCAAAACAAGTCAATTTAAATTCAAGAAACATTCAATTAAAATTGTTATTATTGAATTGGGAAATTAAAACGACACTATTTTAATTGTAAACGAGATAAAAACAAACAATTTTGTCTACCCTCACATTTTGTCGTACACCTTATGACCATCTCTTTATACTTTACACACTGAAATCACAGAAATAATAAAAGGAAAACAAGAGAAAAAAAAAAAGCGAATTTTTAATTGAATTCCACGCACTAAGCCTTCAATTACCAATTTTCCATTAGACAAACAATCAATCAAATACCAATCTTTTGCATTATTACTTGTTGTGTACTTCTCGTTTATGCTCACTTATTTTATGCTTCAATTCATAATTTACCATCGTATTATCATTGTGATTGAATATCATGCAAGGTGCCTGTCCAAATTAATTATAAAATACAAAATTACAATCAGGTAGTTTTTGTCTCTTATTCACTTGAGGTATTTTTTTTTCTTTATTAATTATCAAAAGTAAATATCGTTGAGCGAAAAAAAAAAGTTTTAAATCGAATAAAAGCCTTGAGCAATTTTAATTTCAATTATAAATTGCTATTTTAAATTAAACCACAGTAGAAATAAAGTTGAAGACAACAAGTTTTATGAAGCGTTAAAATCGCTACACTTTAGAATTACGAATTCCTAGTTGGTATACACGTAACCAGTTGTTATGAAATAAACATTACTCTTTATAATCAAATACCAGTGACAACCATAATAATTTTGTCCCATCGTCATATCCATAGGAATGGGACAGACAAAAATTTATTGTGGCTAAATTGAACATTTATCTATCCATAGATGGAATATTACTTGAAATATGCCATCATTATTGAGTACCGTATCACTACCACTTTCCATTAAAATATCAATACAAAACGGTTTATAGTTAAGAAAAATTCACTTTTTGTTTTCTTCATCTTACAGAGTATTAGCAGCATACTGATATTAATATAACATTAATGCATTAAAAATGAAATAAAAAAAACTCGTTCTTATTATAATTTTTAATTGAGCAATAGTTATATTAATGCAATTTTTTTTTTTAAAGTGGAATTCTTGAACGTTTCATTCGTTATTCATAGTAATTTGATTGTTGTTGCTGTTACCATCATCTCATTTAAATGCAACTGCAACAACATTAATAAAATGAGACACACTAAAAAAAAATGGTCTCGTAATGCGTTCCCATTTAGGCTTTCAATGTCTTTCTTAGTTTCCTCTCCATTCAATTTAAAAGTATCAATTATGGAAATGGATTCATTTAACCGATCTGTTTGTATGATGTTTTGTAAAATGATAAAATTTAATACAAAATTACAATCACATTCGATGAACAAAACATATAAATTGTGTATAAAGTACTGCAACATATTCCCAATGCGTAATGTTGTACATAATCCATCAAAATACGAAATAAAATTAATTCGTTTGGTTTACAAACAACAAAAAGTGAAATTAATTAGTATTCGCGTGACCTTAACTGAATATCAGCCCCAACTAAAGATGGTTAACATAATTGCATTGCATTAATTATGTTTTTATGATTATTGTTGTTCAGAAATAAATTGATTTTCACTTTCAATTTGTGTTTTGTTTTTGTTTTTTACTCTTAAACTTGGTCAAAACCAGGTAATTCATCTTATGAATGTGATGTGCACGGAAGGCAGATTTTCTTATGAGTTTTTCATTAACTTCTGTTGTCTTTGATGACTGAAATTATCAGACAAAAATTTTTGTCGGTGCGTTAATTACAAGTAGATGACTTGTAAACGCAATCAAATAACTGGCATACCAATTGTAAATTGTCTATACATTATTTCCCATTGAATAAACAAGAGAACCAGTCCATGTGAATAATAACTAGGAATAATCATAATGGCAACCCAAAATGAATGGGTGGATATTCTCATTTTATTATTTCTTCTCTTTTTTTTTCATAAGAAAATTAGTTATATTCCCCATTTCCTTTTTAATGTTGATTCGTATAGTCATTTATATGGATACACACATCCATTTCATTCAGAGTTTTTGTTAGCTCGTCTTGATTAAAATATAAAGAAAACTGTTTTACAGCCAAAGCTACTCATTTTATTTTTATGTAAATTCAACATTACTATCATTTTTAAATTAAAATACCAGAAAGCATTTATCCATTAAAACCTCATAAATATTATTATCATAGTTGCCGCCGTATGCCGGTATTAAACTCAGTTCTTTGTAATCTGTTCTATTGCTACATTTGGTAGCTAGATGAAGATGGTCTAATATTTTACAGAATAAAAAAAAACCAACAAAACGTTTAAAGTTCAATCTCTCATTCAAATGATTCATAAGTTTCTGCTTCAATTTTTTTTTTAAATAAAAAATCTTCGTTTTTATTTCAAAGGTTGGCTCTAATTAAAATTTTTCTATTAAATTTTATGATGATAGAAGGGGTGGATGAATAATAAAAAAAATCTAAATAACGTTGAACTATTTAACTTCCTCTTCAATAAACTGGGTTACATGAATCAAGTTATAGCCAAATGTACAGCAAAGAAAGAGAGCAATTGAGATTCCCAATAACCATTTTATGGTTCTAATCTAATAAATTCCACAGAATAAAATCGCATTTCCGTATCATTTCAATAAGAAAATTTTTACCAATTTGATTTCACGCAGTCAAAAGAAGAAAATATCATCATCATCATCAGTTACGCCCTAGAACGGATTGCAATTTACTGAATTTCTCTCATATTGATTGTGAATAACAATTTCCCGGTGATGATATCTTGATGCCAATAAGACGTTTTTCATGTAATTCGAATGATATGCAAATTATCTTCAATTTCAAAACCCAATATCAATTGAGTGTAATATTAATTCCGTTTGTCACTAGATGAGCGAGATAACTAGTTGGTGGTACACGCGACATTTTATACCATTAACAGTAGCAATAGAGAGTAAACCAAAGATATAAAAATGGTAACCACAAATGAAAACGAATCAATTACTAATAATGATTTTGTTTTCATTTTCAACGCAAAGCAAAGTAACCAAAAAACTCGATTCAATTCATTTAGGTTACCCAATAATTTTGTATTAAAGTGGGTGACCCCCACATTGTTTATTTCTCTATTACTCAAACAAATAAAAAGTTTTAATCGAAAATTAACTTTTCATCCAGCCACTTTGTTTAAATTGAGTCATTGATGTCAATCGGTTATTTCTTAAATTATAATAAAAAAACATAACTAAATGGCATAATAAATAAAAATAAAAAAAAACTTCAAAAACGATAAGCAAAACACATTAAATTAATTTTGGTCCATAGTTTGTTTACAGCATCCAGTAGCTAACGTACCAGCAGAAATATTTATCACGAATTTAATTTTCAATATGAAAAGAGATAAAAAACACACAGTCAAAATCAATAAATACGAGTGACGATAGTTTGAATGATTAACTGCTTTTGTAAAACATTAAGATTCACTTCTTATACAAATACAAAAGTGGCACCAGCTGGTGAATGATTGAAAATTGACCTTAAGAGTGTTGTATGGTTTTTTTGTTTTTATCTTAAACTGGGAAGTGATTGTGGTATGCCCACACAATGTATGGGCATCCATAAATGGGTCAAGAAGTCATTTTAATTCACCGAAATAACAAAATCTTAGAATTATAATAATTCTTCGCTCGTTTCAGTGGAATGATAATGATGATATTTTCAAACATAAAATATTATGTTGCCTTTTGTTCAAAAATCTTATTAGAAACATTCTTCAAAATTCATTCGTTTTAATTCAGTTCTTTTGGTCATACCAAAACCAATTGGGTTAAAATGAATGGGTTTCAATATTCAATAATACAGAATATATGAGAAATCATAATGTAACTTTGTCTGATAAAGTGTTAAAACGGTGATAAAATTTTATTGAGGACACCCAAAATACCGAACAGCATTATAATTTATTAGTTGTTTCATTAGATTTGTCATTATTATAATATTTATTATGAATGAATAATGATCCGTTGAGAATTTTTATATGTTTTCATGTACATATTTTGTATCACATACATCACTGGGTACAATTCATTCATAGTAGTATGTAGCTGGAAATATTCAACAGAAGCAGCGCTTTTAATGATATTTCAATATGAGTGAATATACGATTAAGAATTAGAGCACAAGTATTGAATGAATCGTACTTCCAAGTACAACAACAAAATTGTACATTAATATAATGGGTTAATCATCTTAATAACTCATCTAATATCAGACAGTTCTGATCTATCAATGTCGGTGGTATTTATTAAATTCATTGATTATATGAAATACTCGATATAAATTAAATACGATCACAACAGCGAAGGTAATCATTCACCAATGGCACACGATTATACGTGAAGGTATCGTGAGGTATTTAACACAGTTTTTATTTTTCATTCTTTCTTATTAAATGTAAGACAGTTATGCGGTTTTAGTTCCAATACAAATCAATATTACATAATGGTTTTATATCGGAAGCAGATCAATAATTTATCATTAAATTGAAGTTTTGTTTTTTTTGTTTAATTCAGATTTAATGCAGTTTTACTATGAGCTTTAGTGTAAAGGTAAAAACAAGTTATACAAAATGAAAACCAGAAAAAAATAAATCGATAAAGAGACAAGAGTAATTCTTTTACATCACCGGTGAACAAGTTGATGATGAAGTAAATTAAAAGACTGAAGAATTCAAAATAACAAAACAAAAAAATTACGTTGATAGCACCACGGGGAACAAAACTATTAGCACACCTTCTTTTCCATTCATATTCATATGAGATTATCGTTCAAGTGAAATTGATCAAGAATCCATAACAGAAAAGAAATGAAATAAAAAAAACGATAAAAATACTTGAGGAAAAAAAAACGACGAATTCGATAACCAATTCACGATGGAATTAAAATGATTTCGAAGTTCAGTAGCCGTAAAGTTAATCAATTTAATAATCACTTATTATGAATATTATGATCAGCAGTAGCTGCTATGTTACTCATTTTCTATAATTTTCTTATTCAGAAATTCATATTTTTTTATGTTCGTTACCACGTAATACATGGAACTATAATATACAGTGTACAAATGTAAAAGAAGACTAAGAGAGATAAAAATTGTAACATAAAAACATGGATGAGTTTATTTAACACCCCCGCGTAATGTGACACAAAGAATACACAGAAAATGGAGATGAATTCAAAACTAAACTAAAATTCAATGATTCACTTTTTTTTCTCTCATCGTTTTTGGCCATATGCAAATATTACTATGTAACATTAAAGTACTATGCAAATTAAATTCCATTTTCATAGGATAAAGTGTGTTAAGGATTTAACTAGAAAAAAGGAAACATTGAAATGAGACTGGTTCAGTTGTTCAGCTTCAACTGAATATTCAAAATACTCTGTAGTGTATAGGCCTCTTTGGCCAGATTGGATCAGTTGCATTCACACTCGAAATTCACAATTCGCATGAAATTGCACAGTTGAAAAATAAAAAAAAATAAACTGTAAATTGATATTACACTGTGATATCCTTTTACCCGAAATAAAAATGTATGAAAAACTGAATTTTCCATGTTTAATCCGGATTAAATATAAATTACATGTTTTGGTTTCGCTTATATTCACTTTTTTTCCAGTTTTATTAATTTCATTCTATGGATTGATATGGAATTGTCTGTTATGTTGAATTAAAATACATAAACCATAATTCGGTATCCCCATATCGATCAGATTCCATTTCATCTAGTTCCTCTTTTGATATTCACAAATGTTTTCTGCTTTTGTTCCTGTGCGCCCTGTTGTTCTCGTTACCACCATGAGTAAATAAACGAATTATTCCGTTTTTTTTGTTGTTTGTTAATTTTTTTTAAAATAATTTGCGATAAAAACATAGAATTTTTATAATTTTGGTGTGGATGGGGACTCAATTTCATTAAGCCATGCATGAAATATGATTACAAATGTTGGATTATCAAAATGAAAATAAAAATTCAATAGTAAGAGGAACTTGCATTCTGTTTACTGAGAGTTTCAATCAAAGGATAATCGAATGTATCAAATTTTGTATATTACACTGTTTATAAACACACCAGAATTATTGAGAACAGTCAGTAATCTTAGTCAAATAACTATGGTGTTTACTTTTGAATCTCTCTCTGTCTCTGTCAATTTCATAAAGGTAAAACTAACAATTTTTTTGTCAATTTTGAATGAAATATTCCATAATGTTTAAGATCATAGTTTTTATGACATAACTAAACCAAATATAAAACTATCAATATAAACCTGAAACTGTTTTATGCAAATTTACAGTCTATAACTATTTTATGATATCTCTCAGATGGATAGAATAGACTTTAAAATTCAATTGGCTAGACAGACAACAAAAATATACAGTCTGTTACTCACACCCAAAATTATCTGAACAATATCCAAAATAAACCATCAAAAATCAACTGAATTCTCTAGTTCATCGGTCTGTAAACATTATCGATAAGATGCGTTCAACAGTCAATTTTATTTCGATTACAAATTACTAATAATCATCAATATATTTTTTGTTTCTTCCCAGTTTTAGTTACATTAAAATCCAACAACAACATCAACAACAAACCATTAATTTCAGTGTCGATAGCTGATGAAGGCGTTCTAGCACTTCCATTAAAATGCGATAAGCCATTGGTGTCGTTTGAGGTCGATGAATTTCCTATCAAATGTGTGAGACAAATTGGACGGAGAATAAAAAAGAAATGAATTTACAAAGTGAAAGTGACCAGAAATGATAACATTATACCATTGAACTATTATTACTTTGCCACTACTAACGCATGTTGACTTAATAAAAATTACATTTTCTTTTTAGTTGTTACTTGTCATTTTATGTATTTGTGGCTAATTCTAATCACTATTTAATAATAGATAGCCACAGTTTCTGTGTAAACACTTGAAATGAATTGAAGGGTCTGTGGTAGTTGAACCCCACTATTAACTATGAATTTTACTATTTAATTGTCATAATTAGAAACATCATATAGAAAGAAACCGATGAGCGACAGAATAAAAATGTTTTTTTTCTCTAAATCTAAAAAGCATTTCCGTTTTATTTCGATGTTCTAAGTTAATTACATTACAAATAGACCATTCCTTTTTCATGTAACCAAAAATGAATGAAAGAAATTTAAACATAAATAATCATTGAATAGTCATTACAAGTTGAACATGTAAAGTTAATTATACATTTAGAAGTACACTTAGAAGTTTACTTAATAATCATTTATTTTAATTTCACGTTATCACAATTCGTCAATTACAGTACATTTAATATTAATGGTTTACTTTAATTTAATGACCAAAAAAAAAACTAGGAATTCTGTATTATCAGTTCGATTATTTCATATGAAATGCATTTCTTTTAGGAAGAAATCAATAAAATTACTATTTTGAACTACAATTAGCCAGTTTAATTAACTTCGATTAAGGAAACTCAATTTTTGTTATTATTTGTTTGAATTGTCCCAACAATTCGATGTGAGTGGTTGGGTGCGGGAGTAATGCATTACAATTCAATTGAGCTCAATATAAATGTTGCAGTCAAATCAATTAAAATTTTCAAATACAATTGAATCATACATTATTAATTGTTGTCATGGATATCAAATAGCAACATTTCCTAGACATTTAATATCACTCTTTTCGTATTATTCCTCCAGCAATACACCATTGACGATACACTGTCTATCATCGAAACACATAAACGCGATTATACCAAATACTTGAATTGATTAAAATTGTATTTTGATCGAAAAATGTTATTTTGAACAGGGAAATATAAAATTTGAAATGCTTTTTTTATATTCCGAGACACTAAATAATGAATTAGTAAGCTGATTACTTGAAATATGTAACAGACATAACGCCAGCTCTTAAATAATATGAAACACTAGAATGTAATTGCCATATTTTCTATTTTTTTGGGTATCAAGTGAAGATGATGGCTTCATTTAACCCATACACTTTTGCCATTTAAAAAGTACAAGAGAGTATGGGATGCTGAAAATAAACGATTATTTTCTATGTATAGAGACCCAAATTGTAAACGACATGATTGAAACAAACACAAGGATCAACAATTCTGGACAATCTCATCTGACCATTTGGCCATAATGTGTGTAATGTGAATACAACAAGAACCATTACTTTGAACAAATCTCTCTTCTGTTTTTTTTGTGTGTGTAATAATTGCAATACAGAGGGAAAAAAGGGGTAAACTTCGGTCATTTCAACTTCAAAACATCTAATATGAGAGTATAACATGTTTCACGATAATGAGCTTATGTTGGCTGGACTACAGCAAGTGCCATTTCATACAAAATCAAAAAAGTTTCCGTACAATGACTAGAAGAATAAAAACCTCATTGAACAAATACCAAACGATTGCTATGAGTTTTTCTTCCGCTATATCCTTCGATCCCTTTCTCGTATTTCAACAGACCAGCAATAAAAACAATAAGTAAATGATTTTGTCTAACAAATTTGTTATGCAAAAGATGAATATCATGCCCAATTTAATTTACTAATTATGTACAGTTCTCTTGTTTGGTTTAATGAATTTACTTTTACATAAAAAACCAAGTCTATTCCCAATGGGAGATTAGAAAATGTTCCTATGTTCAATTTGGTACACACGAATATCAAGTATTTTGTAATAATTTGTTCCCATTTTTTCCCTTTTTTTTTGTTTGGGTGAAGGAAAATGTCAATGAGCATTACAGTTTGGTTTGGTTTTAAACCATAAATATCGGACAATAGTATATTACTTATAGCGGCCAATGTAAGGGTAGCTGCATTGAGTGGGGATAACTTCAACGAGCTTTAGCGAGTTGAGGTTAACCACGAAATGAAGCTATACTTGGCTGCTATAAGTCAACATTTTATTCCCAATTGAGGGGAAAAGCTACGCTTCAGCCTATGTGAGCTTCAAGGTTTATATGACGAATAGATTTATATCGTGTATCGTCGGATGGTTCTGTTGTGGTAAAATACTTTACCTTATTAGCCGAAGAAGTTTTGCGATAATATTTGTATGGGAATTTAGTAACATCAGTGGAGAAACGTGATTTTCGTGTCCACTCAAATGTATGGAAAAGCCGAAGTTTTTCCCCTCAATTGTGAATAAATACATTAGCTTCAAACGATAGCGTGTTATGTTACCAACAAAAATTCATTTAAAAGGATCTACTTTTTGCTTGTAATCGCATTTTTGTATATTCGAATAAAGAAAGTTATGTAATTTAATTCATTCATCATGTCCAACGATGATATTTAATCAGAATTGGATGTAACAACTGAAAACAATTGGATTTCATGAACCATAAACAATCCATGAAAATAGTCCATTAGTTTCGTTATATTCAATGCTTTTTACACCTTAGTTTTTCGTGTTTCTATTAAATTAATAAAAATTACATTTTTTAAAATAAAAATAAAAACAAAATCGTATAACGTACATTTCAATTTTCAGTGTATTCCCTTAAACAGACTTTCAAGATGAAATGCCTCTCCTGATTACCGTTCCTTGGTAACGAAGTAACCCATCATAAATTTTCTGTTTATTCTTTTGGATGAAACAAAATTTTCTCCATTTTCAATCTAAAGCTAAGTAAGAGTTATTCCAAATAGGAAACTCCTCCTGAATAGTGTTAGTTTTTGTCTTAACTATAATGCGCTAGGAAATCATTAATTTTCCATTCTTAAAAGAAAAAAAATATGCCATGTAACAACTCGTATATTTGTATTATGAATCCGTAGTAAAACAACATAGTACAACAGTGTACTAAGGGATTTTCTTTATCAATTCAAAATTCAACGAAATGCCATGCAAGAAAACAAGATAAACAAAAAAGAAGCGAAATTCCATTCAATCTAATCTTATATCACTGTCTCAACAGCAGTGGCATCGTTACCCATTTGCTGACAGAAAAATAATTAATGTATGAATAGTGTAAATTGGTAGCGAACATCCATTGTATTCATGTGCTATTCACGTGCATATCATCTGAATGAACAAATTTAATGGTAGCCCAGTTGCATTTTCGTATTTATTTTCCAGTTCCTTTACATTTTTAAAGGAATAAAAAAGGACTTTAATATAAAAATACTGAAACTAATATGGAATTTTCTATTATACATCACTTGTAATATGATTTTAATGAAATTTAATTTGTATCAAAATCCTATTTAATCTGAATTTTTATCCGTTAAACAAATGGTGTCATCCTATAATTCATACAAAAGTATGATGACGTAAAAATTGTATTTCTAACAAAACCCAAGAAGATATGAAATTGAAAATGATTTGCATGTCAACCCTCTCTAATAGAAATACGGACCCTTTTAATGCGTTCAACTACTAAAAATATGAAAGAGAAGATTTTCTAGAAATGAATTCTTGGCATTTAAACTTTCTGCATAAGATTTTATTTAGTTTTACTTATTGTGTGGGTTATCAAATGAATAGCAGAGCATACAGAGTCAGTAAAATCGACATTTTCAAAATCCTGTCATCAAAGATGAATTTTAACCAATTGAATTTTTAATTGGATTATAGTGATTGGGAACACAAGGAATTTTCAATAACCGTTGACTTGATATGCCAATGTCATCAACATAAATTTCCTTTTAACTTTATAATTTATAATTTAATTCAAACTCAATAGATGCAATGGTAAATTGTTAAAATCAATTTTCTTATAAACCGCATATAATCCATCAAAATGAGTTTCAAGTTAAAATGATTTAATTTTATTGTAATGTCTTGTTCATTTATCAATAAATAATCAATTGATTGACTTACGATAACTTAACTATTTTAAGATGAAATGAAAATATCTTTGTATTCCAGTCGATTGATATCAAACTGTTTGGAATTTAGGTCATTTAAATAGTTTTGTAATTTGTCTGATCAAGATTCAAAATGATGTCAGGATTTCCTTTAAAACCATATTGAATTCTTAACAGGGAAAATCTGTTAGCAATTATTGGTTCTATTCAAAAGTGTGGTAATATTAAATTAGTTTAATTTATACAGAGTAATGGAACTACTAATTAAGTTAAATTAAAGATTTTAGCATTTCAAATGTTACAAAATTTAAATGTAAATGTTGATTAGTTCAGTTCTCTTTTGTTTATTGGCTTTCAGATGAAACACTTAACTACAACGCTCATAAATTAGCTTCAGTGTTGAATTAACGTTATCCGATTAAAGAGTCAGGTGAGTGAAAAAAAAATGTATCAGAATAATTGATTTGGAAAATAAAATGAAGAAGAGATATTCGCATAATTATACGTTGGATGGCGTAAATGAACCATAATTTTTTTAGTTTGATTTTTTTGCTGAACATACATCGAGAGCATTGAACACCTTTTGTTATGTGTTATAGAATAATCAGTGAACCAGTGGCTCATCACCCAAATAACCAGTGGACATTAATACATAATTATGTTATAATGGATTTTTAATGTGGCCTTTTCGCTTCATTATTAACTGTATTCTTTACCAGTGTTCTTCAAATAAATCCAACACTTGTTCGTTGCCATTCAGTCAATGGAGTCAGAACAGCTTTACACGTGAAACAAAACATAATTTTTGTTGATGAACACATGAACTAATCTTTGAACATATCAAAATGAACGTATGTGAAGTTTAGAAAATTAACCTCGAACTCCTTTTGGGTAACCATAATGATGTTACATTAAAATTATATTTTTCGCTCTTGTTTCGGTCTTCTGAACAATCCCAGTTGTGTGATGTAATTATTTTGTTACAAATATTTTTATTATTTTCGATGTCTTACATACTTAATTCGAGACAATTTGATTGTTTTATTATTAATGGTATTTTGGGTTAAACAGTTTTTTCTTGTAACAGCTTAAAACGAGAAGTTTTTAATTGAGGAAACCGTTTCATACACCTTTTGTGTTGATTCTATACACCATTTCTATCTAAATTTAATCAAACAATAATAAATGTGTGCAACGGTGAATAATAAAAATTATACTCGATAAATATCTAGTTCCTTTCTACTAGTCCCAAAAATACATTTAATAAGAAATTCTTATTTGTATTTCTTGATTGCAAGGTAAATGGAAGTAGCTGCTAATTTATTTTAAAATTTTTGATAACAATCAATTGAATCAATTCAATGAATTTAAAGAATAAAAACATAATCCGTGAATAAAAAACGATTAATTTAAAAGCAAATAATTCAAAATTGACCAAACGTGCTGAATTGCTGCTCAAATGATTTGATGACAAAAGACAATTGATTTTATAAAACCATAGCATTTGAAACCTTCAAAGAATTTCAAGTACCACGATAGATGATGCACCTGATTCTAAATGAATTTTATATAAGGGAACATTTAAAACAGACGTATAATTAATGGCTGGCCATCAATTAATTACAAGTTCAGATGTTCAATTGCTTTCATTTTTAATTCGATTAAGAGGGCATCACTTTACGTACGATTTTTTTTACGTTGCGATGCCTTTGATTGTACCAAAATGTCACATGCTGATTTTGGTTTTTCCGGATCGTTTAATTCAAACCGCTATGACATTTCATCCACTCTCTTTGTACATTAGAATTCAGTTGAGTGATACGTAAATTTGCCATTGAATTAACATAAACGTTCTCTTCATCAGCTAATAGGTATTATTTGAAATTTCTCTTTGTAACACACTCACTCCTCATCAATTTTTCTGAAGCCGATTTTTAGTTAAACATTTTTTTATGTTTATTTAAAGTAAAGGATAAAAATTTAAATGAGATTTAATGAAATTATATCAGTCAAATGATACATTAAGTGTAACATATCTCAATCCTTTTGTAAATTGATTCAGGGATAGAGGAAGATGATCCAGCCCTCGTTTTATTTATAGGTAATAGTAACACGGGAACATTCATTATAACCCCACATAATAAACATGTTCATATTCCATATTACGCATCCCAAAAATTATCTTAATGTTTGGTACTTTCAAAATAAATCGTTCAAAACTCTCTGGAGTTAAAAAAAAATCTTTGTGCATATGAAATTAAATTTCTGTTTGAGTTTTTTTTTTTCCATAGAGATGATTTATGTAGACAGTGAAACAGCTGCATGTCATTCTCAATTTTTTAAATAGAAAACATGTTGAATTAAACAGTAACACAACAACAACAAAAAAGTATTTAACGTTTTACCATCAAATTTATTCCTTTCACTTTTATTTAGAACATTGTGCCGGCTTTAGCATATTGTTTATTTATGTAATATGACAGACAATTGTAACACTAAGTGAGGCAGTTTTTTTTTTATTATTTGAAACTGTAACAATTCTACTTGTACCATTAGCAACCCCTTTATGGTAAATTATTTTTGTATTGTCGGTATTCTTGTTGTTTTTTTTTATGTATTGAATGGTATAAATACCATCGGTAAAAATTTGTATGACAAAGAGAATAAAAACCGCCCAAAAATTAAATATAATTGAGGGTCCCTTACAGATGGGCAACATAAAAACATCACCGCATGTATTCAAGTGCCACCTCATTATTACAATTTAATAACTTAAATATCCGTTTGGGTTTTCTTTCACCTCATAAATATCATGAAATTTCATTGAATTTGAACAAAAGTAACTGTACGTTTTTATTTCACTCTTCCTTTCATTATTATTTGCAACAATCAACATAACAACAGAAGATCGAACATTTGTTATATTCGAAAGTAACGAATAAAAAAGAAAAATAACTAAAGAAAAATGATGGTTTGGTCCTTAATAGCTAAGAAAGAATCATTTAAGCTTAATGGTTTGGCAATTTTGTTTTTCTTTTTCAAGGACAATTCATTTCCTTTCCATGATTGTTTCTTATTGGCCTATTCTTAGTAATGCATTAACAAAATAAAAATAAAAAAAAAAAAACGAAAGAAAACAACGACCGTGATAGCAATCAACCGGATGACTGAGAAAATGGACCCAAGAGAAAGCTTAAGACTTGATATGTTAATTCAACAAATATTGAACTATAAGTGGCTCATAGTAAACAGTGTGTGTCCTTGCCCAACATAAATAGCAAACAAACAAACGAAAAAGTACACACTTTCATCAAAAACGACCTTCATAAAAGTTTAAGTCAAATTATTAGTGAATGTTTCCTAAAGGAATTGCCATTGCCAATCTATTACATTGTTTCTTATTCTGCTGGTGGTATTTTTATGCTTCAACTGATGTACTCAATTGCGAAAGCCTTAAGCATCTTATTCGCTATATCTCATTTCGGGTAATTTCATTTTTTTGTCCTCTTATCCCCAACCGACTTAAGGAAATGATCAAAATCTCTGTGAAAGTTTTCCCCAAAAAATAAAAGAATAATTTTCATTGAGATAGAGAAACTCCGAATAAAATCACATTGCTCGTCAATCTGATTAGTCATTGGAATTAAGTGCCATGAAAAAAGTATTGATTTTTCTTCTTATTCGGTTCAGTAAATCGCTCAATCGGCGAAAATAACTTCTTCACTTGAATTCCGTTATTCATCTTCATTTGCTTAAAAACTTCATTATTGCGTCCCATCTAATAAGGGGAAAGAAAAACATGGCCGCAAATCATCCCCAATAATTAAATGTGATTCAATCTGATAATGTCAATTGTTGATTTTAACGTTTTCTTTTTTTTTTTTTTTCCTCGTTTTCTTTTCATAGAAACATAAAAACAATTCCGGTGGTATTCATCATATATAATTTATTGTGAAAACCGTGTTAAAGTTAGCGCTAATTTGAACGCATTTCCACACGCATTAATTGAATTCATTTTTTTTTTCAGAAGAGAAAAATAAACTTTTACATTTGAATTAAGCATTGGGTGCCAAAATCATCAAATCAGTTCAAGTGAATTGAATAGAAAAAACAACAAGAAAAAAATACGTCATCTTCTGCACCACAAAATTCAAGTTTTTCTTTTTCTTTTTCTACCCCCAAAGTGCCAAGTTCTCTATCAATGTGCCATGAACCGTTTTGGTGTAGAGTAAAAGCACAAACAAAACAGCGAAAATAAAAAAGGAATTTTTATATGAGAAAATGTTTCCCTTAATGAGTGAACATTTCGAGTGAAAACAATTAGGCACATTTGAATGCTGTCTAACCGTTCAACTTATTTACCATCCATGGACTTAAACTTTATTCACTGTAAAACAATTTTAAATGGTTTCCCTCAATGTTTTCCATCAAACCGCCCTAGAAACAGCATCGTGCTTTTACCATTCAATCTCTGTTCAATCTTTCCCAAAATAAAGCACTGATATTCGAAAAGGCCAATGAATTTATTGACTTTTTTCTCGGTTTATTTGTTTTTCCACGGCATTAAAGCGTTTTGCTGATTTTTTTTTTTTTTTGTTTCTTTTGATTCTCTATTGGTATTACAATTCACCGAACAGTTTCATATCCGTAAATTTAAGCACCCATATTGTCTTTCTAGTTGGCTTGCAGTGACAAACCAACCGACACTTATAATACTGATAAGGAGGTGGAGGCGAACGATTCAAATAAAGTTGAGGCGATGAAAATTGGCTTTGTCACTATGGTTTGGTATCAGAAGTAAATGATAAAAATGCTAAAAAGGGTTTTGAATTCGTTGGAAAAATTGTTTTTTTTTTTCGTTCTGTTTCTACTTTGGGTTTTATATGCCACCCAGTAAGACAGACACTTATCGCATCCATTCATTTTACCGCGTATTCGCCTCACCGTTTAAGGATATTCATTGCTCTTCAAGAAAACGTAGCAAAAAATTGAAGAAAAATAATGGGAATAAGAAAAACGAAAAAGAATTGATGCTGGATAAGAAGAAAATTACTAAAGAATATAGAACACTAAAATGATCCTTTCCGCTGATGATGGCGTACATAAATTTACCCTTTCTTACCCGGGTTAACTTGAATTTACCAAATAAAACTTATGATGTGGCCTTTAAGCCAAGCGAAAGGCAAAAGAAAAGAAAACTTATAGTTATTCGTTATGTCTAGATTTTACATTCTATTCTTTCAATTCTAACTTGAAAATGGAAAAAATAAAGAAAATTCTTTTTAACCATTCGCTTATTTCCATTTTTTCCTGTGTCTCAGTTGAGCCACTTAAAACCGCATGATATGAAAATGGCTTTATTTAACGTCAACATAGCAAAGAAAATGCGAAAGAAACGACACCATTGACTTTACAGGTTGACTTCAGTTTAATAAAAAGAATACGAAATTCTAGTGGCACTTTTGAAATCACTAATCCTTAGAGGAAATTTCATAAAGCATGAAGTGAATCAACGCTATTAGACGTATAAAATCATTGGTTTCAATGAAGAATGGTTCTGATTTAAGAAACACAAATTCACGTAATTCACGCTTAATAAATTCATTTTATTATGAGCCCATTAATACATTTTCTAAAACCAAAAATTTACCTTTACCGGATCCCACTTAAACTGTACACTCCAATACCTTCAATTGTTCTAAATTAGTCTGATTTTTCATTTTAAAATTGCATTTTCCGTTGAAAAAAAAATGCAAAACAACATTCACGTTAAACAAATTAGTTATCCAAAACGGTAACGATAAGATATATGAATGGGTTACCAGCCAAAGGTAATTTTTATTTCTTTCGACTAGCAACAAATAGAATCAGTCACAACGTTGGGTTCAGTATCATAAAACAAAAAATGTCACTTTGAATGCAATTTTTATTTTTATCGTCTCTGTCAAACAGAAAAAACGAAGAAAAACTAAAACAGTCATAGATCTTAAGGGCAAAATAAGAAAATGTATGTAACAAACTTGAGTATGGCAATCAAGTTGATTTTACAATGCAATCATTACAGGTATCAAGAGCCCCCCCAATGAGATGGATTGTATTCTCGTACCTCATTTGAACGTGAATCTAATTTTT
Source organism: Coboldia fuscipes (assembly GCA_001014335.1). Taxonomy (NCBI): domain Eukaryota; kingdom Metazoa; phylum Arthropoda; class Insecta; order Diptera; family Scatopsidae; genus Coboldia; species Coboldia fuscipes. The sequence continues at coordinate 131,249 of JXOR01000214.1, forward strand.
GACGCTTTTACGTCAACACTCGACATAGTTTTATTGCACCTGAGACTTTGAATAAAAAACTTATTCTCATCTATCCAATAGTGCATTTATTTTCTAGTTGAATTACTACTGGGGTGGTGACATAACATCCAAAACCCAGTCAATCTAATACATCATCTTATACTATCTTTCATCAAACAAATTGTAAAGGATGAACCATAAAACAGGCAAAATGTGATCATAGAAATCATTCATCTGTTAAAATGAATGCATATAAGAATATTATTATCTTATGAATATCCCTTCAAGACGAATGCAATCCTTATTCAACGTGGCGTGTTTTCTTTTTTTGTTTTCATTCGTTTTGGAATAATTTCTAAATCTCAATGGAAATCAAATAACAATGAATGTATCCAGTTTATTCAACAAAACTATCACAACATTTCATCGTATTTTCTTTACGTGGAAACACAATGATAAGGAACTTACTACAATTTACTTCTGAGACTTTGTCGACATATGAAAAATAAAAAGAAAATTTGCTATTCTTAAATATAATTTTACGTTTTTTCTTATTTTTATTTTTGCTGAATAAATGAAAATCACATTATAGAAAATATCCAATTTTATATAATAGTTATCCGTTTTACTTAGAGACTATCTAGTGTTACTGTTTGGTTGGCATAACGATGGCTAAAGAATAAAATTGTGAAACCCCATTTCCCAATTGGTATAGTTCTCCCATTTGGCACAATTCATTGTTTGTGTGAATTGTAATTTTTGATCTAGAAAAACGTCTTTCCATTCTACACGAAAATACATAACACTTATTATACTACTGGCTGGAAGATATTTATTCTTTTTTTTTCTCTCTTCATCGGTTTTTAGTCGTTTAAAACATTTATACTTGAGTGCTGATTACATTTCCATCGTTTTCTAACAAATTGTTGTTGTTATGCTGAATTTTCATGTTGATAAATGCAACTTAGTTTTCTCTTAAACAAGCTCAAGTTTATTTTCTTTTACTTCGATTCAATGGATGGCTTATAACTCTATGGGGTACTATTTCAATACCGAAAATTGCATTCAACTTGTTAAACGAATGAAAAACAACGAATCTTTTAAAACTGAATATGCCATCAAGACTCATGTCTGATCGTTTTCTGTTGTTTTATTTTTCTTATTATGGGGAACAGAACTGAAGGAAAATATAATAAGAGCTGTCTACAATTTTTAGTGTTGTTGTTTTCAATTTTATTTTCCAATTTTTACCTTTCCGAATTCATCTGTACGTTATTCACCCATATTGAGAATGAAAATTGTGATCAACGTGTATCAAATAATGGAAAAGTTCCTAATACTTGATTCGTTGAGGGATGGAATATGCAGTTTGTGATGTTACATGGAAAAACAATGTAATTTATTCTTGATAGAATATATACAGAGCTTCTTATTTCTTATGTTTTCCTTATATTTTTCGTGTTACCGACAATCGAGTTTCATAAAATAAAAAATAAAGACTAAAAATTGCATCACCTGGTGTCATCAATATGAATAACAGAGAAGTAAAATTGCTTATATCACAACGTGTGCCCGTGTAGTTGATTTCATCTTTAATGATGTTCAAGCTTTTATACTTCTCGTTTTGTTCTTATAATATTCAAATAACTTTTGATATTGGTTGAAAATTGTATTATCAAACTCACTATTCCGGTTATAAACACTTATTTATTGTCATGTTGAGATTCAACAAGATGACAAACGACGATCGTCAAGAATATGTTTTAACAAACAGCAATTGAGTTCTACCGTTAATGTTTCATTTGAAACATTATTGATGTTATTATCTCTTGATAGCCAAGCAGATTTACTCAAAACGTTAAATGAAAATACAAAAAATCAACGAACAACTCATTAAATTCTATTATGTGTCTTACTAAAAAAATTTGAAAAAATTCTATTTACTTAGCAACATAATTGTAACATTGTACATTTTCATTTGTATGCAAAAAGTCTCTTGTCATTCTCTCTTAAATCTACACTTGCAGTACAATTTATAGTGTTTTACCTTCTGTATATTTACAATATCATTTTAAATTACGTGTACACTTGATGTACGCCAAATAACAAAAACAAAAAATAATAAATGAAACTTTTCCTCATAAAAATATCCATAATCACACTCGCTATTGTATTAAAAGCTATGCAAATACACAAAAATAGTAAAATGACAAAAGTTGATAAATGAACAAAATATTATTTAGCTCGTATGCTAAAAACATAAGAAATCAGATATCAAATTTAATATAAATAAGAAATAAAATAACTTTAATGAATACTTTGTTGTTAAGTTGAAAAACATGAAATTTTCATTTAGTAGAATGCAATTTTCCTCATAACGGATTTATTTCCAAAGAAAAAATTGAAAAACAATTTACAGGAAACATCATTATTCAGTTGAATAGATACCATGATTTATAGTGATACCCGACATAAAAGTTTTCTTTCGATTTTTGTTTTCTGATTTAACCAAAAGAACCACGAAAAACAATTTTCCATTTTGAAGAATCTTTAAGGAAAATCAATTAAATTAAGTTGAATCCGTCTAGTTTTATAGTTTTCATTGTGGTTTTTCCCAATTTTATTTTCTAATAAATAAGATTTCTAATTGCGCCACCATTAAGTTTTGTTTCTTAGAAATTACCGAAAACATTTAATAAGCATTTTATCACTTAAATTTCCGCATCAAATGAAAATCAAAAGCTTCATCGACAAAATTATCAAATAGATTCGTATTCACTGTTACACAATATGTTCAGAGCGGTGGAATTAAACCTTTTCATATTTTTATATTTTCCAACATTACAACATAACAAAACATAATTACAATAGAAATTGAAACATTAAATTGAGGGGTAAAAAATGGGGATTTATGAAAATGCTATTTAGTACATTTGGTTGAATCACAGTTGGTAAATATGTAAATATTATACAAATAGATTTAATATTTAATTTCATATTTGTGGTGGTACTTTTGTGGTTGTTTCTTAATAGATTTTTCTTACACACTTAAGAGATGCCAAAAAGTAATTGCAATTGAGGTTTTTCTTATTTCATTTTATTTCGTTGAAATTAGTCTCAAATGTAATACCCCCGCATCATGTACCACATTCAAAATATTTTCAAAATTTCCGAATATCAAATAATACACAGATAAAAACATTAGAAAATTAAACCATCAATGGGTTATATGATTCAACATTAAAAATCAACGGTAAACGTGTTGTCTAGATGATATTTTAATATCATAAAATGTGAAAATATATTTAAAATCCCCCCAAACAATGTAACGAAGTAATGAAAATTGTTTGTGATCAAATAGAAGAAGATCTTGTGTATTTCAAATAATTTTCATTTAAAACAATTCAATATCATTATGTTGGTTGGCTCAAGTGGAAATATTCCATTTCCTTACATCAGCATTTTATTATTTTCTCTATCGTATGATTTTCTTTTCAATCGTTTTTTTCTCTTGAAATTATTTACAAATTGTTGGTATCGCAATATCAAATCACATTGTAATGACAACGCATTTGATAAGAAAAACCTCCTTCATTTCTATTAAACTGTATTCATTTCAACCATAAAAATTTCTTAGAAATGAATATTCGACTAACGAGTTTACCGATATACTTCAACCCTTTTTTTCTAATAGAGGAATACGTAAAGTTCTTCTTGTTATAGTTAAAATCGTATTGTAATTGTTTAAGTAAACATTTCCTGATTTTATGGTTGGATCTTAATTTTCTTCAGCTAACTGGAAACAATTTTCAACTGTTTGAATTGATGGCATTAAAAATGATTCCGTGAGCATCTTTTTCTAGTGTTTTGTTTTTCCTTTAAAATTTTTCATAGAATCATTTAATATTTTCCAAAACTGATTATATGATAAATACAATCACGATTGGTTGAATAGAAGACATTAGAAACATGCAGTTAGAGCAACACACAAAATGTAATTAATCATTTTCAATTCATAGAACATTTGAGTTGATTTTAATGTCTTAAGACTTTGACTTTCAATGTTACACTGAATGTGTGTCTCAACAAAAGCGTGTTAATGATTCTTGACACCTTTTTGTACTCATCGAATCAACGTAAATGGAATCAAAAATTTTTGATTGTCCAATTCGATTAAAATCATTTGAAAATCATCGTCTGAACAAAACGGTGGCTTTTTTTGACCGGGCCAATTTAACTTCTGTTCATCTACATGTAATATTCTTATCTATCGGCTACCACTACACACTGATCCTCTCTAAAATAGATCTCATTTCTTGTTCTATTTCTAATTAGTGACGAATTCTGTTCGTATCGTGTATGCTGATAAGGCCGGAACAAATGAAAGAAACGCCCTAAAATTTATTGTATTCCCCCCGTTTCACCTTTATCGTTTATAAATGGTGCTCTCTCTAATGTATCGTTAAATGCGTTGCCGATCATTTATGTCTACCTGTGCTATTGTTTTATCAAAAGAGAATTTATCATGACGTCTTAGAAAATTGATACATTCTATTCGTTTATAACATGGTAACAATAAAATTATGTTTACATAAGCATAAAATGATTGTTCGAATATTTTCTTTAGATTTTAAACGAATTAAAATTCAGGTGTGCTGAGTAGCCATTTGGATTCTTATTTCAAGTGGTTGAAACTTCTTTCTTTAAAATTTTTAATTTGAATTCATTTCTATGTGACCGAAGGTGAGAGACTGAACGGATGTTAATCATGAATAGTGAAGATGGTCTCATTGCTCTCCCATTATATAGTTGAGTGCATTCCACTAAATTTATTCATTAAAATAGTTCTATATAGTTCCAGTTTATTAAATACAATATTAAGTGTTCTGATATTTTTTATTAAAACATTGTTAACAATCTAAGGTGGTAACCATGAATAATTGGCCATAGAATGACGTTAGTTGAATCGAAACCGAATGGTAACCGAATAAATGAATTTATTATTAAAATAGGATGGAATTAATGAGTCTCTAATTTATGCACCTCAACTAATTTTAATTATATTTTCCATATCACTGGAACTTATTCTTCTTTCAAATACAAAATGAGAAATTCTTCTTGAATTTAAAAAAATATTATTATGGCGCCACTCAAAATTATAAAACCGTTGCTAAATGTATTTAACCATTCATTGTAGTTATAAGAAACTATCATAGTTAAGCATTTTAATTGGACATCACATTTCACATATGAATACCATAAGATAAAATGAAATTATAATTTCCAAGATGTCTTTATTGAAAACTTTTTTTTTTTTTAGTTTCGAATTTTACCATGGACATAACAATTTTTTGGAAACATTATTAAAATATTATGATAATAATTTCAACATAATTCCAATGATATTTGAAGGTAAATATTATGGAAATAGATAAAGTGCGATGGGTATGTAAATGATGAATCCATTAAAAAGTTTTGCATTCATTTTGGGAGCATTTTCATATAACAATTTAACGAAAAAAAAAGGAATTTATGATGAAAATTAAATCAATTATGTGGAACCCATTTAATTATCGCATATGAAGAATTTTTTTTGTTAAGTGCATTCCTTCTCAATTCAAATATCGTTCACATGGCTCAACATCATTATGCGGTTATGTAGATAATTTTCATTTTGTATCTGTTTAAATTTATTACTCGACGAATATGAATTATGTTTAATGAATTCCTTTTTTTTGTGCCATTCCTGTGTTTTTATTCTGTCTGATTTTTCTATCAAGGATGGACAAGGATCTTTTTAGTGGTTTTTTCATTGAATAACAGGAAACGAGAAAAGATGAAGGAAATAAAAACACAGATATAATAAATTAAAAATGTGTGTATGTGTGTTGTTACTTCGTTCTAGTAAAAATATGGTAAATAGACCGTTTCAGTATAATCTGATAAAAATTCATTTTTCACTGAACATTATCAGTGGTGATGCCAGATAGAAGTTCCTATGTAAATTTTTTGTTTTGTTGTTATTTTCCATTTCCCAAATGAACCAGGACGACTCATTTCTTTGGCGACGCGACTCAGAATTTTTCCTCGAGAGTATTTCACTGTTCCATCATCAACGATAAAAGTTATTTACTTTTTTTCTCTTTTTTACCGACCAGTCATCAACCATGTCATTCAACTACATTTTGGTTCGTTTTTTTCTTTTTTTCAATTTTTAGATTTACTCACTCCTCAGCATCTCATCAAATATCAAACATAAATTTTTATCAATTCATTTATAAAACACAAAAGTAAACATTAGACATTTTCCCTTTTATTTTATCCATTTATTCTTACGGAGAAAAAAAACCACTAAAGGAAAACACTGGATAAATATGCAAATTATTTAAACAATTTTACCTGTCATTATGTCTTGGCTCACAAATACCGTGTGTATCGCTATATTGTTCTTACTGATAAATATCATTTTGTGTGCATTATGTGCGTATTGTAATTTTTTTTTATAAGAGAAGGTCTTTCAACATTTTTATATTTTTGCTGACAAAACTTATAAACGCCCGGTCCATATTCATTAATTCAAATTTAAAGTGGATGTCATAATTTATATTACAGACCAGACTTTCCCTTTCCGTTTTCCATCATTATGAGATTGTGTGGCTAACAAAACCCACTGAGGAAAATGAACGAGATAGAACAACAATAACAACATTTTGCATAAAGAAAAAAAAAAAGTTTAAATCTACTGACGCGACGGTTTTTGTAGAAAAACGACTCAAAATAATTGAAATCAGAAAGTCCATTAAAAGGAACAGGCGCATAATGTTCACTAAATTACATTAAATCGCTTTGTTTCTCATTTTTTTTTTATTCCCATGTTGGTACAAGTGGTACACAATCACCAATCATTATTTTTTCCTGTTACACTACACAATTTTAGAAACAGATGAACAATTATTAATGTCATTCGCATTCAAAATGAATTTATAATCATGAAATTGAACATTTAAGCTTCACAATAACTCAAATTGAATACATCAATGAATTCAATAAAAAAAGTTGATTAGATAACAGAAGAATATCAATTGGAAAACTATAAAGGATTCAACTGCACAAAGGGAATAGTATTCCATTCGTATCAGCACGACAGAAATAAAAACGTTGTTCAGACAAATTGAAATTAGAATGCAAACGCATGTAAACTGTCATAGAAAACAGAAAGCACTTTTGATGTATTCAATTCGCGAAAAAAAAACGTCATTCATCGTTAAATTTACAATAAAAAATGGTGTTCAATACATTGAGGTTGAAGATATTTACATATACCATGGAAAATTAATTTCCAATTTAGCATACATTGGTTATTGAATGGAAATCATATTACGTCAATTTGATATTAGCGTGTTTTAATTGGGCTCCATTAATATCGCATCTGTGTTTTACCAGTTTATTTATATTTAAACATAAATTTCATTCAGTTTACCGAATCAACATAAACAATTTAGGTATTTATATAACAACAAATGAAAATTAATCAGTGAATAAAACAATTGAAAAGCCTCAACTAAAATTTATTGTGTACCAGATAAAGGTTTTTCCAATATTACCAATACTACAACACGAGAGCCATAAACTAATCACCGTCGATTTCTAGTTCATTTAAATAGATTTCCCATTAAATATTTAAGTTTTTCACTGCGATTTTCCAATTTGAATAAAACAATCATTGGAGAATCATTGAAATATGGCTGAATTCACCTCTCTGATGTTTGTTTTAAAATTGTTACATTATTTGCAATATATTATCAAATGTACTTCAGCTATAAAAATTATCCAATTTCAATTCGATTTAAGTGGAATATTAAATATCATTCACATTCATAATACAACGATTAACAAATACTTTAAAATATCTCATCCCTCGTACATAACAAATAGTTCGAAATGAACCAAAATTCTATTTAATTAATTGATATTCATTTATAAAAAATGTATCGAATAATACAATTGATAATTCACCATTTTATTGAGTTGTTCTCCACCATTTCATATGAATTTTCCCAATTTTTTTTCATTAAAAGATTAACATTTTTATTAATTAATATTTAATTGAATTGTGGATTCTGATATCTGTTCAATTCGATTTTAAATTGCATTTTTTTAAATACCATTTTTTATACTATCAAATATACTATCATTAATTTAAATCATCATATGATGAAAACATTTTATTTTTATTTTTAATTTCAATTCAATATCATACAATTATTAATTTATATTGTTGAACATAAAAAAAAGAACTCATACACAGAGAGAGATTAACGAGTTACAATGAATTTATTGAATTTTAATAATTAATTTATAGGTAAAAGTAAATTAAAAGGTTTCTGTGTATTCTGGGAGCTAATTAAACGTCACAACTACAAAATAACAACCCCAAAAGTGATCTCTCGTTTGCGTTGATTGATAATGTTCTGAGTTGAAACCATATGTATATGGACACATAACAACTATAATTGTCTGGGTAGCCTTGACGTGCAAATCGCAATGGGATTCCACTCATCAGTGTCTCCCCAACATAACCAACAACCGGTGATTCTCAATAGACCAAACAACAAAAAAAATAGTCATTTTCAATTTGAACACAAAAAAGAATTGCCCCCTACACAAAACAATGAGAGCACATGCTTCCATTGACTCTGTCTCATCGCAATGTCATTCCGTTCGCGACCCCCAATACAAATAATGATTCATTTTTTTTCCACTCATTCCACATTGAGACACAACATAAGACTCGGAACCAGTGATACATAAAAACAGAATAAAACATAAAACCTTGTCTTCATTATCATTAATCATAATCATCATCAGTCAAATAATTTTCAAAGATGTCACCAGCATTGTAAATTGTTCCATTTGAAAAGCTGTGTTCCACTGTTAAATTGAATATTTCATTCGTTTTTTTTTATGTTTAGTACACAATGTCTCTTATTGACGGTGTCTTTAGTCTCTGTACATTCTATCAAAGAGACAAAACGATTGAATGAAAATAATTCAGTTTTATTTCGATTTTTCTTTAAAACATCGTCGTATTTATTCAGTCAATAGATTGCTAACACACAAAATTTAACGTAAAATTCCTGATAATAATTTACAATAAATAAGAATTAAAATCATTAATATTGATGCATGTAACATGATTCATATGTTGGCACCATGTACTTTATATGAAGGTATGCATTTGAACCGCCGGTCATTTCAAGCACCTGAAGCGTTTTATCAATTGTATCGCCTAAATTCAAATCATCTTTTTGGCCAAAATCAATATCACCGCCACAATTCACTACAAAAAAATTGTAATGAACCATCAATTGAATTCGAGTGTATTTCAATTAAATACCATTTCTACGTAAATATCTTGTAAACATTGGAAGTATTTGTTTATAATACCCAACTAATTGTTGGCCAGATGTTTCTGTGCATTCAGCTAAACGTTGTATTACACGTAATGTAGCGCATAGTACATCAACATTTTTAACAGTAAGTGCATCTAAAAGGAATAAAAAGGAATTCCACAATTGAACATAAATAACATTCACCCAGCGAGAGTAAAAAGAGCTCAACTTTTAATTGCATTAATAACAAGTGGAATGCAACGTTCAGCTCGTTCACCATCGTAATCGATCATTTCATTGATTGCTTGCCGGACATAAGTTTTATACGGATGCTTTTGTTCAATCAAACCATCAAAGAATAATGGCAACAAAAATTCATACTCAACTTCGTTTAAATTCTTCTGTTTAATTCAAGAACATCGAAAACAATAGTCCCAGATAATAATTACATGGATAAGAAGAACATTAATGAGATAAATGATAAGAAATTGGATAACATGACATTGATAGTTACCGTCCATCGTATCTTATTACCGTCAGTGCTTATTGGTAAGTCACCACGTTCATAATACAAACGAAAATTACTTGGTGTCTTTGGTATAAAATACAATCCACTACAATCTATGTATAATCAATTGGAAAAGATGTTCTTTATCAGTTTATTGGACCATAACAAATGTTTAATTACATCATACTCGTTGATTTTTTATTATTATTTATTGGTTTTGACATTGTACGACGTGAATTCACTTTTTGACCCAAATCTAAGCATGATTGTGCTTCCAATGTTAGATCGTTAAGAGTTTTAACAGACGTTACTGCTTTTGTTTTGATCGTAAGCTTTGGTTGAGTTATTGATATCTTTAAATTTGTTGACATCGCGAAATAAACACAAAAGTCCACACAAATAATCTCAAGAACTTAGTATTTTCTTTCTTTTACTTCGGTTATACAGACGCTTTATATTTTACTATGGTAAACGGTATCCTTATTCTTCAATAAAGTTACAAGAAACAGAAAAACAGAAAGAAAATATAAATTTTCCAAGAAATAGATAAATTGGACAGTTTGAAAAATATTTGTGATTATGAATGATGTTTTCCGTACTATTTTTCCAATGGTTACTTTTCACATGAACACATGAAACGTAGAATAAATATCAAAATCGAAAATATTTTCATGTTGTTCGAAAAGCGCCAAAAAGTTTATCCATTGAAACGAACAACCGAATATCTTTGATTTTATTAAACGAAAAATTTTACATTCTATGACTGGTACCGTTGGTTTGGCGTTGAATTTTTTTTTTCTTTTTAAAAAAATAAGGAAATGTGAAGAAAGAATTACGATCGAATGCAACTTGGTTTAATTATTCATTCAAGTTGAAGGGTAACAATGTCCCAAAAGATTCAAAATTTTTAACTGAACTGTATAATACAAAGGAAATGAAAGAAAATTCTCCTTCAAAAATAGGTGTACGTATGACTGTTATTTCGTTGCAGTTGAACGGTTATACTACTATTTCCTGATTTCGTGTGCACAACACTCTTGAAAACGATCTATAAAATGAATAGCTTAAGTTTCTCATTTCAGGTGCAACAAATAATGAATTCAACAGTAAGGAAAAAATCAAGAAAAAAAAGAAACTTTTCATTCAATTTACCTTCGAGTGAATGCAATTTTCTAATGTTACAGAATCTCATGGATTTTAAGAAAATATTTTATCCTTTAGCTATGTGTAGTATAATACCTCAAGTACAAAATTAAATTTATTTATCAGACCAATAAGTCCATTTTAGATTTAAATTTCCTTCTTATTAGAATGCATTTGGAAAAATCCATTATACGTTTTTCCACTGTTAAGAACTCAACACAGATTCACATGTGGAGAAAAGAATATTCATACATCGATGGATTCAAACGTAATTGAATTTAAAGTTATTTCATTTTTTTTTCTCCCCGTTAACATTCAGTTGAATATTCAATCATATTCATTTTCTATTCATCAAAAACGTTTTTCATTGGATTTCGTTGCATAAAAAATCATCATATTACGTTTTCATAGTAATGAAATTGAAAATATCCATCATTGCTATTCAATGCAGTACAGTTTAATAATGATGATTACAGTTGATATTAATGAAATTAAATTTTTACAATAATTCAATGAACAATTTTTTTCTTCTCGCAACAATGAAAACAAAATTTTGACAGAGTTTTCGACCATTATTAATAACAAAAAAAAAATTAATATTTGCATAACTGGTTCACCCACCAACCCCGAAGTACAATAGACCAACGGTAGCATAATGACATGAACAAAAAGTAATTCTTTTTTTTGAATGAATATCCAGCCAAATTGAAAAATGCATTTTAAAAAAGTTCAGCATAAATATTGAACGAATTCATTCATGCAATGACTCGGAGAATGAATTTTGCCACTGTCCTCTATTATGTTGATTGTGTTTTTTCTCTGTACAATTCTTTAAATTCATACAATCAGTAATAAAGCGCTAAATTCTTTGTTTATTCATTCCAAAAACCCAAAAAAAAGAGGAAAAACGACATGAATTCGATGCTGAAGTGTCATCTTTCGAATCATTGGACCAGAGACGCACCAAAAAAATAAAAATTGTTCTCTTTGTCATTGAGACCGGGGAGTTTAACATTAACTCCACTTGAACACCGGTGTATACGCAACATGAATTTTTATTATTGTTATTCAAAATCAATTCATCCTTTCACAATGAACAATAAATAAAAGTTAGTTTATTCATCGTAAACCACTCGATTTAAAACGACGTCCGGAAACGTTGAATTTGGTCTCACTGCCTATGAGAAATCGTTGACTAATAGAAATGGACAAAATGCATTCAAAGTGCATCAGGTTGCAAATTATGATACCGATCACTTTGAAACAATATGCATTTTTAGAGGATCTCTTCCTTTGTCGATTAAACATTTTTCCGTACTCCAGTACTCTAGTTGAGATACGCATAATTGAAAAATGAACGAAAAAAAAATTCGTTATAAAACTAAAAGTGGCATTCTTTTAGTTGAAATATAAAAATTTTTTAATTAAAACTTTCCCATTCGATCCAGGATTGTACAAAAGCTTAACAAGTTTCCGTTCCATGAATAAAGTAGAATGTACATTGTTGCTCTTTTTAGCCGAAGTACTAAAATACACAATGTTACCGTACAGATTGAACAAAGGTAAAAATAGAAAAACATTAAACAACCAATCGATCTATAGAGAAATTCTATTACGATTAATATTCACAATATGCAATCCATTCAAACACCCCTTTCATCAAGCTTTGTATATCATTCAATATAAAACTGATATCCGAAACGTAAAATGAATATAAAAGAAACAAAAAAAAAGTTTGAATTTGTCTTTCCAGAAACAAAAAGAATAAGAAACACATCTCATTGGACTCATCGATTGTCTCGCTCAATTGGATGTTTCATACCAAGAAACTTCTCGACCATTACAAGACGTTGTAGATCACATAGAAACAAAAAGTACGAGAAATAAAACTTTCTTCAGTGCACCGTAGATGTAATACGCCTGAATACACAAACAATAAATTCAACCGATTGAAAATCATTGGCTAATTTATTTCCATTTCATCAGTTTCTGAGACCACCTTAAGAATTTTCCATTTTTCCTTCTTTATGTAAAAGGTGTTTCTAAATGGAATTTCTTTTCACTTGTTTTGATACAAATCATTCAAATAGAATAGAAGTAAATAAAGACTTTGAAAGTAATCAGTAAATCTATTCAGTTTATTTTTCTACTAAGTAAACAGGAATGTAACAAGAATGTTCATTCAATAAAATACACTAAACAGAGCTTAATATTCTAATAGGCAACTCTGATTCTTGAACAATTATTTGTATGTTAATGGAAACTTTTCTATAGAGTTTTCGCATTCAATTTAGTTATAATTTAGATAGAAAAGAACTTCATTCTCAATCATTTTCATCAATTCCATTTGGAAATTTAATTTTATTTATCAACATTTAAAAAATCGTTCAACTAAAGTTAGCAAAATCTCTAATAAACCCAACCATGATTAGTCTAGTCATTTTAATTTCAAAAGCTTTTAAACAAAAACGGAATAAAATAACAATAAACTTCCACATAACTCAATTGATTGACAATAAACTGATGGAACAACGACCAAAAGCAATTGCCAGTGAAATTGTTTAAAGGTAACTGAGATGAACCAAATTCAGATCAAAATTATTTTTGTTACTTAAAGTTCTGAGCTTAAATCATCGTTTTATTTACAGGCGAAATAAAAAAAACAACCCCCCTTTCCACTTAAAACCCAAATGGATTTGAAAACTATCTGACATAGTTTTACAGTGCATTGATGCAGTTCATTGAATAGTTACCGCTTATGTTCATCAACCGAAAAATAAAAAAAAAAATTAAATTTCTAACAAAACTATCTATTTCATTGGCATGAGTATAAACATCTCTCAATGGAACAAAGGAATTGGATCCTTTCGTCTAGATAGACAGTATGACTTCTCTATGCTGTGGTATATTCAGGTAAACATTACCATCACCTTGGTATGAAATAAAAAAAAAAAATAGACGAGAAAAACACTTCATTTAATTTCATGCAGCATATACTGTCATTAGACTGAAATACGAAACTTTTTGAAATCAATATACAATTGTGTTATGAATCCCTCAAGGTGTGCATTTACACGAAAAGTGCCCCAAACCAAAAATAACAAGAACTACTCATTGATACTACTCCCCCTTAATAAGCATTTTGTTGAAAGGTGTTTTCTATCTCCACCACCCAGATTGTGTTTTATTTCTTGGTTTCCTTTTTATTTTTGGTTTTGTATTTCACCAAAAATAATTCTGTCGTTAAGCTTCCAAACATTTCCAATCATTTGTTGTCAGCGAAATACCGATTGGGGACTAGGAATGACTATAAAATCCAACATAAATTCATTGGAATGAATAGGAACAACAAAAGTAAATTTTATTTTTTGGGGAAAACATTGAGGTTTACCAATCATCCAGTGAGATAGAATAAACCAGTGAAGAAACATTGACTGCATTCAACGGATAACAAACTGTATAGATGAGATTATAGCACAAGGTATTCTTTAGAATAAAAATAAAAAATATCAAAAATTCCCAAACGATAAAAGAAAATACCATTAGAATTTGGTATTAGAACGAAATAAAATCATTGAAATCGGAACGTGTACATAGGGTACCATAACGAACAGTTAATTTTTATTTCAGGTAAAACAGGTGAGCTTTCGTATCAATTCTATTGAAATTTTTTCTCATTTTTCTTTATGATTGGTAACCATCATTTTCTATTCTGTACAGGTGAAACTGTATAGAAAAATTTTATCAGCGCTTTTAATACATTTCCACATAAAACACAATCAAAAGTAATAATTCACCGTTGAATCTTCCATCATTCAATGGCAATAAGCTTTCCATTGAATCAAATAAAATTTTTGATGATGAAATAAAGACGAAATTAAAAGATACGAACAAAAAGGGGAAATGATACACCTTGATGCCAAACTAATTTCAGCATCACTGATTAAAAACTGTATAAATGCCAGTTAAAACGATGAACTCTTCATTCGATATTATCTCTTCATCAAACTGAGAACCACAACTTTGATTACACTTTTCCGGTGGTGAATTTGAATCATTCAAAAAAAATGAAACGTAACTACTGAGTGATCCTTAACTCAAAATGTTAAATTCATTTATGTGTGAATCTTTTTCTTTCATTTCTTTTATACTTTTCTTGGTTAGATTTTCATGCTTTCGTAAGCATTTTATAATAAACATGGAATTGAATCAATTTATTTTCACATCTAATAAATTCCAGGCTTTTTCCGTTGAAATAATGATTTCAAAATGGTAACATGTCTATAGGGTTTTACATGTGTTTTTCGAAATGAAAATACCAGCACAAAATGAAAATTTCAGGTTTTTGTGTTTTACTCTTATTTGGTTTTTCTTGGGAATATTTTAATAAACGTTTGAAAATAGCTAAGGGAAACATTATTATCAAGTTCGTTATCCTGGTATTTTACTTCAACATGTAATTCATATGGCAATGAATATCAACATTAGAGTACCCCAGTACCCCCCAACTCTAGAAAATATATCGTCCTAATCGGTCCTTTTATGTGCTTTAAACTTTAAATTATTGCACCTTAGTGGCCTAATAAATGATTTCCGCTTTGATTTATGATCCAATAAATTTAATTTATACAGCTTGTAAGAGTGTTTTTACAGTTTCTCTCATTTTTTTTCTCTTTTTCTTTATATTGTGCCATCTATTTAATACGATTCCTTATTGAAATCTTTATAGTGGTAGGAACATTAAGAGACTATATAAGACATGTATAGTCTTTGGCAGATTTTCTTATGGATTACCTTATCAAAATGCGATAATCTTTATCTCTACTTAATAAAGTAACAAGAGAAACGAAGTACATTGGTAAGCATACCCGCAAGTAAAACGATTTTTATTTCGCATTATTCTTTTACTTGATAAATTTCATTATTATTCGTATGGATTGGTGAGTATACGTATGAATATTTTCTTTTAGATACAAATCTCTTACACTTTTACTGTTTATGGTTTTATTGTATTTTAATATAAAATCACATTAAAATCAACCGATTTACATTGTCGTTTAAATTCACTTTAGGGTTCTAACCAACCCCAACATTGACATATTGCCAAATAAAGGATTTATTCTCACTTGTCTTTCGTATACGGTATATCCCTTTTTGTTGAATGGTTATTTTATGCTCCATCAATGAATCTCTATTGTTATCGGGTTTTTTGTTTTGATAAAAATCATATTCAATTATTTTAAACACAAACGACACATTGTAACCAAATTATATAATTTCACTGTATTGAATAAGGTGATCCCCATCCATCAGTTTATTAGGAAATCGGTTCACAATCAAATGAGAATTATATTGTTTATTTAAATCATAAGGGAAATCAGTGAAAATTTTCATATTTCAAAATAATTATGCTTATGCAATTCCTATCTATTTTCCACTGATATTTTAAAACAAAAATTCTTTCGACGTATCTCAGTTTATTTACATAACTTAATTGTATACAACCCGTAACGGTTTTACTCTTTTGTGGCCGCCCTCAGTATTTCGATAGAAGTTACAATATTCACTTGAACATAAAAAAAGAGATTCAGAAACCACACGGTTCCCATTCCAGAGAAAGGTGGTGGAAGAATAAAGTACTTCGCCCACGTCAATAGAGTACTTTTGACTGGCAATGATTGAATTGTTTTTAATCGACTTGCAGACATGAAGTACCACCAATGTTTCTGTGTATATCGTTTTATGAACAGTTCGATGTTCTCTTCTATTACTGAAAAATTGATGAATTTATTTTCGTTTTCTTTTACCATCGTTTAATGACTTTGTTTTGCAGTATGAGACGGAACAATATTGTTGAATGAAGGCGCGACCGCTTCATTTCCGAAACGTATCATCGAAGAGAAAATATTCGGTATTGAATGAAATGTGTGAATAATCGACGGAAATATCACCCTCATAAATCGTTTCTGATATCAAAATTGTAGACGGTCACATTAAAAATGGGGAAATATTGTAAGTGAATTGCGCCCCAAACCAAAGAAACATTGGCAGAAATGGTTATACCAAACTACTTTATCATTACGAATAGCTACAGTTTAAACGTACACCTTTTTAAAACGCATCTGGTCGGTTATTTAAACGAGGAAGTTTTATTTTGTTTGATAACAAGTGATTCTCTTGTAACACTTCAGTATTATTAACAAAGTAATATGAGGAAGAGGTCGTTCACTTGATTTATAAATTAATCAAATGTTTATCGCATACTTTAAAAGTGAAATGTTTTTGGTTTTCAATTGAGAATACCATCCCTCAGTAATCCATAGAATGAAGTAGTTCATTATGATGAGAATTTTCAATCAAAAAATATTTGAAAATTTTCTAATTTATCTCATCTTGTTGAAGAAAAATGATTATTTGATGAGAACAATTTTCTCATCAATGATTAAAACTGATACAGAACTTTTCTTATGATGAGAAAATAGCAAATGTCAATTCGTTTAAAGAACAAATGGAAAACTATTTTTATACCAATTGAAATCTTAATTTAAAACATTAAATAGTTGATGATTGGTATTAAAAAATTGGTAACGGTTTCCTATAGTTAGAATGCTATCCATTCAAATGTTCATTAGCATTGACATCGTTTACGCTAACGAGAGATTCATGTCATCCGAGAAACTTTAAATTACGTGATTTCCTTCAAAAAAAAAAACCAAATTTCATTTGAAATGTTGTCTTATGAGTAAAACTCTTATGATACACGTATTTCAGTGTAACATTTGTTCCTAATCAAAAATTATGCGTCTCTTTAAATTGACGTGCTTAATTTCAATTGCTTTATGTTGAACATCATCCCCCCTGAAATATAAAATGATAATTAAACAGAAAAACGTGGGTTTTTCCACGTAATTAATATTTTTCTATGTATCAAAAGCTCATTAACGGTCGAACGTTTTAATTTCGCAATATTTGAATAGGATTGATAGCCATTACAATGTGTAGGTGGTTTCAATTCAAATCCATTTAGAAAAAAAAATGTTTATAAATCGTATTTAACTTCGTTCTGCGACGTTAATTATTTATTGCCATAAAGCATAACATATCAGTTCAGTATGAAAATAAACATTCATGATAAACTAAAATTAGGAAAATTTTTTAAAAGCTTCAAAATTCTTTTATATATTTAGACTATCACAACATTAATATTTCACTAAACATGAATCTAATTTAGCATTCAAATAAGTTTATTGTTTCTCTTATGATAAAAGAGCAAAATAAAAAATATCAAACAATTTTATTTGAAAAGCACTTTACATTTAGCATAAAGGAAAATTTTATTTAATTTCAATTGAAAATATAAAATATTCGTTGATATTGTATAGATAACTCAAAATGGTTAGAATCAATGAATGGAAATCAACAGAAAATTTGAATAAAAACATCATACCTGTATATCCACAGAATGAAAATAAAAATTATTTTCGGTAAAACTCATTTAAAACTTTTTCACTTTGATTCAATGACACATTGCTATATAATATTCGTTATTCTTTTTGGTTAAAATAACAGCAAAAGTATGTTCCATTTATAATATGAATTATTATTTACAACGTTTGCCAATATTTTTCACATTTCTCATCTTATCCCGAAAAAAAAAATCGTTGACAGGTGAATCAAATTAAATCACAGAAATAATGTACTGTTGTTCAAAACGATTGAATTGAAAAGGAAAATAATAAATACGTATCAATGGATTTATCCCATTTACACGGGATTAAATGGTAAATACGTAAATAAAATACGTCACAGATTTAAAATGTAGAAAGTCTTATCAAAAATTGAATTTAAATACGAAAATAAACAGCTTATACGCAAAACATGAACACTTTTCATTATCCAAAACGCGTTTGATTTACCCACAAAGAAATAGGAAATAAGAAACGAATCCCAAATGAAAACGTAGAAAACCAATAATTTGACATTAAACCAAACTGAGATCCATTCAATTCGTATTTATAATTGGAAACCATAATGCCAATGAGGTCAAAGATCAGGCCACATTATTAATAAAATACACAATGAATAGCCAGAAAAATATCTGCCAAACTTACAACATTTTATAATATAAAGAACCAACAATAGTAAAAACATGAAAAGATTACCTTGCAATCCCAATCAAAATGAAAGTTCAATACCTTTTATGAACTTCAATCTCTTGTTTGTGTCAACTAAACACAAAATGTCCGTATCAGAAATCTATCTTTCTCCCCCAAAAAAAACAGAAACCGTTATCAAATGATGAAAACTACCTTCAACCCCTCAAATGTTAGAAGAATAAGAAAAAAACACAAAAAAAAAAATCTCGAAAAAGAACTTTCAACCATTTAAAAAGTTACCATAGAGTTTAAGTCTCAAACTGTTTATCATCTATTGGTTCAATATCAGATCATTACCGCAACGAGTTTTCCTCATTTTCCTTCTAATTCAACAGTAAATAAAAAATGAAGTTTGTTTTTTCTGCCCAATGTTTTGTTACTCGAAAAGGTAAAAGTATATTTGTTAATAAGGAGTTTGGATGCAAAAGAGTAGAGAAAAAAGTAACTCTAAAACACGACTTTGTATTAAAAACAAAATGTTTATGTGTTATGTTTTGCACAAGCAGATTCCTTATCCCATGAGATTGTATTAACTTTGAAACATAAAAAGTACTGAATTGGATCTGTAATATGCTAATGTTGCGGAAGGGTAAAACCATAACCTAGATTCATTGATATTGTTCATCTAATACCATCGACCAGTATTAACAGAAACATAAGGCAACATTTTATTTTTTATAAATAACATCAATTGATCTTAAAGCTCATAGTAAGTTTAGTGTATTTCAATTTGAACGTAAACGTCCAAAGGGGTTGTTTGATGTCGAAACCATATTGCCAATGCAAAACAAAAAAAAAAGTTTCGTAAACGAAGGGTTTACACTTTGTCTCATGTAATTTTACCCCCATCATCTAAACACTTTCAACCTCATCTTTCAACCGAATTGCCGCCCAGTTAAACATTATCCCTTCGCACCATTTGAATAGAATAAAAATTATTGAACGATTTTTATTTTGTATTTGGTAATATATTCCTTATAAAGAGGGAAAAAAAGAGAAACAATACAGGCAGGTGCATTTACAGCAATAAACAATTAGGTTAATGAGACTAATTTAACATTTAAAATTTATAATGTTACACCCTTTACATGAACCGAAGCAATACCAATTTGTTTCATTTTATAATTGAAACGCAATGAAAGTAAAATGTTGGGGAAAATTTCAAACTGTTTAACATAAAACAACTGAGAATCTCTTTAGAAGCGAAAATGTGTTCAATCCATTTTTCTTGTATAAACACATACAAGAAGTTTTTTAATAAATTGGCCACTTCTTTTAAGTCATTTTCTTTTACCAGAAACAAATTATTAACAAAAACTATAAGAAAATATCTCAATTCATTTAAATTAGTAAAATTACGTTGAAAATTTTTGTACTAAAAAGAATGTTTTCTTGTTAATTAATGGAAATATCGTAACTAAAGAAACATCAATTTGATATTATTAAATACTTTGACCAGTAAAGCAAATATTTAGATGAATAATAAAGTTTTTTTTATTCTATTTTGATTGTAGATGAAACAAACCACTTATGATTTCAATAGTGCATTAATGCCTTTGATAAATTAAGTAAATTACCAAAGTGAAGAAATTCACTTTTCCTAGTTGATTGTTCTTACACAGGAAAAAGAGAAGAACCAGAAAAGTTCTAATTAAAAGTTCTTTGATTCTGAATTATAATTTCTTTGAGCCTGTTAAGAGTGTCTCAAGCAGTTTCCTGTGATACCACCGTTAAATGAATGAAACGAATTGCTATGATTAATAGTCGGTGGTCTTTATTGGTTTGGGTCAATCATTTGGAGTCCAGAGCTTAAGAAACCAGATTTTTTTTTATTTCTTTCTTTACTTCCTAAAAAACCCTTCCATACAATTGGTTTCATATTAAATGACCCTTAAAATATCGTTTTAGCCCACCCGCAATTACCCACCATTAAGCCAACAATCGTAAAACCAAACGAATTTCTATTTTTATATTTATACAGAAGACAAATAAAGAAATATTCTCGCGATTCAGCACTTGATATTTTCTTTTCAATTTAACTCTTCATAATTCTTATCAGCCTCAGGTTTTTTTTCGCCTTCCTGAAGAGGGATAAAAAGGTATACGGTCATTTTCCCTTAAATGATTTCCAATTTATCGTAACCGTTTAAGCTCTTAATAGACTTACGGCACCAATTCATTCTTTTTACATTTTCTAACTCTTATCATTCGTTTGGTTTGGCAACATCTTAAACGACTAATGGCAGTTTCAAATCATTTGATTCAATACGAAATGATAAAAATTGCTCCAAAAAAACAGACAAAATCAAGAAACGAAAGATTCACAATAAGAAAAGTGGTCTGCTACAACCACAAGGTGATGAGGAGGTAAACTGAATAAGAAATTGGTAAAAGAAATAATATGATGCCATTTGTCGGAAAAGATTCCAATGAATGCGACAGTTCAAGAGATGAGAAAATCTAAAGTAATCATTCTTCATGACGTTCCATTTTTTTCTTCTTTCTTCACTTTACTTCGTTCAGAGTAGTACTCGTTTGGATTATTTGGCTAATCAGATTGTTTATTTTGCCATTTGGACGCATTTTCTGCACCTTCGTTTGCACTATAATTTTTCTTCTTCTTTCCATTTTAGGTAATAAAAACGAAATACAGTTTGTGTCTTTACAAGAATGTGAAACTTTTTGTTACATTCATTCAATGGTCCATTCCTCATACCAATTCACTTAATTTTCTTTAAGAATTTTTCCTTCAACTGAATAATGAAAATAGAAGAACCAAAAGAGAAAACGGAAATATATTCTGTGTCTCAAGTGCCAACTCACTGAGTAATAAAAACTAGTTTTCTCAAATAGAATGAAAATGGATTTTCTGTTTATCTCCATTTACTATTTACTTGTCCTCGGTTATAACTAAACATATTTCATTCACTCTTCAACGCCATAGTTTCTTTTATAATTTTAGCGCAAAAGAAAAAAAAATGAAAGATAGAAACTGAGAGAGAAATAACATTAATCGTAATTGTAACCGAAAGGTAAAAATACTATGTCAGTGTTGTTATTTTTACTTTATGTTCACCCAGGGTAATTAAATTAAATGTAGCCAATGCTTTTTACTAATAATTTTTATTCTCATTTCATTTGGAATGGAAAATCCATTTAAGTTTACTTGCTCTATAAATTTCTTATCTAATGAACGACAAGAATACAAGAATTGTACTCGTTAATTTAATTAAAATCAGTAAAGTAGTTAAGATTTTCTTTCAGTTGTTCTCCTATAACATCATATTGTTGATTTTCTTATTTAACCTTTGGCTATGTTATCTGTTAGTAATGTCCTCAAGTGACGAATACTCATTTTAAAATACCAACTAATTAGAACTGTTTGTTTTTTTCGTGTGTGTGTGTATAAAATGATAGATAGCACAATGAATATAATCACGTATGTGTATTGTTTAATAACGCCCCATAATGAGGGTATTTTATCATTCAAATTACAAAACAAAAACCAGTGTTATGCAATTAAAAATGTCTTTGATTGTGTCCCCCCTCTCGTTAAATGTAACTGTTTATATAGAAACATGTACCGAACCACCATTTGATAACAATCACATACGGTCCACAGTAATAATAATAAATGATAACTAGGTAATGATATTTATCTACATTTTTATTATTGTTACCATATTATAATGATTACTATGTAGAGGGTGTTATATCACTAGATAGAAACATATTGTCCTATATGAGATATTACTTTGTTTCGTTTGCCATTTGAAAACATGTTAAAATGCGTATGTGAAATTAAATCGTTAAATACAATTGTGACAAATTCCCCAAAGGATATTCATCAACTTTCTACCACCGAAAATAATCATTGACAAAACAGTTTCATATAAAACCAACACAATCATATTAATTTTAAGTTGAAAAACTTTTATGTTTCAGAGAAAATAAAAACGAGTTAAAAAGAAACTTTATTGTATACGTTTGAATGTATTCATGTTTCCATGTGTCACATTTAAATTTTTAATTCATAACATTTTATACCATCTCATACTTTTATGAAATTTAGAAAAACCGCCCAACGTTCCAACGTAATACAATAAAACAATATTATTTAAGGAAAACTTAAAGGAAAAGGTAACAAATTCTATACGAGAATGGAGATTTCATTTCAAGATGTTCTACCAAATGATAGTCATACCAAGTATTGAATTGAAAACAGAGAAGAAACATTAATAATTACAAGTGTATTCCTTCCCTAAAATATAAAGAATTACCGTTACATCATTTATTATTTAGTTTATGTAAAATTTTCCATTTATCATAACAGTAGAATTACACCATTCCACCTGTCTAGGTGAGTGCATTGAATTCATTTCTAAAACGTAAAATTCTTTTTACCTCCACACCACCTTAATTCAAATTCATATAGATTTTCTATATAAATAATTCTCAAGTACTTATGCACATGGTTACGAGACAACGACATTATTTAACTTTAGACATTGTATGGATTTATTAGAATAAATTTGTGCTCACATTGAAGTGTAAAATACTCACATTATAAAGTATCATTTTATATGAAGCTTTTTGCTACAGTGGTACAGTGTTTAACTGTACAATATGTGACATATTCGGCAACGATAATGAAATAAAATTCTTCTTCTATTTTTCTTATTCTTGCTCATAAAGAATCACATGAATCACAATTTTGCTATTCAAATTATGCGACGTATAGACCAGGTATTTTAATACATAGTATGGAATTACACTAATTGATCAAATAAAAAGGAGTCTCAAGTCAGGTAATGTCATTATCGTTTTAACGTCTCTTTTCTCAGTTATACATTTACACACAAAGAAACAACCATTAAATTCATAAAAGTCACTATTACCATATTGAACGATTAATCAACTGGAAATTTAAGAAAGAGATTCATTTATTTTATTCATTTTGATAATAAAATATTTAAGAAAATAAATTAGATGATTTTCCTTTTGAGTTTGAATACGATTGTCACTTAAGGTTTCGGTCAATTTTCAACAAAATTTCCCTTTATCAGAGTTCAACTTTTATAGCCCACAAAAAACTAAGTTGAAACGATATCAATTCATAGCCTTTGAACGTTCAAAAAACCTTAACTCAAATGCAAAATGTCTCGTAGAGTAATTATTAAGCAGTACACTCTCTTTTGAGAAATCGCTTTTGAACTCTTTTGTGTTACTGCATCAGTGATTCAAGTAACAAAATAAATACCACCTAATTCAGTGTGCATTTTTCACCAAGTTTTCTCTATGTCATTCAATATTAAACCATTGCTCTACCACCCCCCCCTGACCTGTTATATCAAAGATCTTATTGTGCGTATATACCAACTTTATTCTATTCAGGTTACTAGGCGGAATGAATGATAGAGAAGAGAAATACCATTAATAGGGATGTTGTATTCCACCATTAACATTGGCTTTTCGGTACGATAGAAAATCTTCTGATTCCAAATTGAAATCTCTATTGAGAGAGAACGTTATTATAAACGTATAGATGAACATGAACGTGTTTTTTCTTCACTTTTATTATTATTTTACTCTCTACTGTTTTTAAGTGGGTGGAAATGCACAGAAGGCATTACATGAAATGCAAAAAAAAGTCTATTTCTCTTTGATCTTCTGTTGGATCGGAATTCATCCCCACACAAATTTTCAATGGACACTAGAACACTACTTTTCCACCTACTGAATGACATCCTTGAAGAGGACAAGAGTTTCTGGGGGTTTACGATATTTTTTTTTGTCAACGACAGTGTATAGTCTCCGCTTTAAAGTAAATTGGTTGTTTAAGTGAAACAGAATGGTTAAAAAGCTTTTATTCTCTATGTGTGTGCATGTATTTCCTATTCACTATCGTTATGACTTCACCCCGTCACCAAAGTTGTTTTTAACTGTATAAGAACTCAAAGAATGATTTTGACTTTAGGAAAAATATCTGCGTGATTGAATTCATCATTGCAGTCTCTGTTTAAAGCTTCATATACAGGCCCTAATTCGTTTCTTTATTACTTGGTTCTATTCATAACTGCTCGTTAAGTATCTTTCAAATTTTAAATGATAGGAAAAAAATATTATGGCATAACTTAGCTGAGTAACATCAAACGAAATCATTTTCATTTTCCATTATTCTGTTGTTTGGATTTTTTTTTTCAAAATGTAAAAAGCAAGAAAAAAAAATGTTTTCTCATAATTATTGAATGGGGCTGGATCCTTCTTAAAGGAAATGAAATGCAAAAAGAGAAATATTGAAAGAAATGAACGGAAAATTATTCCAATTTTTTTTCTTTGCTCTCTATGCGGTAATCATTCTCGTTTAATTATACGGGAAAGTGAACTGCGGTAAATGTGATTGAATATCCAGAACCATTTACATCTGAATTGTAACATTTCAATTAGTTATTTATATAAAAATCATAAAGGGAGAAGAAAAACGATAATAATTACGAATTGAAATAGGAAAAAACCACGAATATTTCATCTCATTTGATAAGCATCTGGCAAAAGGTGAGTGAGATAAAGATGTGTCCATAATATTCGGGATCTTTTTACCCTCAATCGTTGATTACTTTTGTTCGTGTTTTTCATGTTATACAGTTTTAATAAATTTCCGTGAAATAAAAAAAAAGTGAAGAATATTTTCCTTGCGAATGAACTAAGACGGTTCAATTAAGAAGAGGGTGTCTGTAACACACCTCATGTTGTGTGTGAAAATCGGTACAATTTAACATGTGAATTTTATCCGGAATTGGTTGGGTCGAATTCCATACGATGGGAATGTAAAAAGGTGTTTCAGTCATCACAGTTATAAGAACTTCTTGATAGTGTGGTTCAGTGTTTCCTATAAAATGTTGAATATTATGAAAATTTATACACAATTTTGTATAACATTTTTAGCAAAAAAGGTATTTTTGATTAACTTTTTTCTATCGTTGGTTTCATTGCTTGCGAAAAACCCCCCAATTATTTATCCAAAACGAATAGAATGATCTTACCAGGTTAAGAACACTTAACGAGCAAATACTCATGTTAATCCCAATAAACACGAAATAAGATTTATTTATAATTAGTGGGTGGACATGATTCCGTGTTATATTATGAGTTCATTTAGTATTATTCTCATCATTTCGTAATAGCGTGTACTATCGAAATAGATTGTTCTCATATCTCATCTAAAGTATAACATTAAATTGTATTTATTATAAACTGGTAGTTATGAAAATTAAATTCACTAATTTTTCTCGTCTCCTTTTGTTATCCTTACACTTAAACATAGTTACGTTGCTTTCATTACATTAATTGCTTGCGTGTTACAATTTCATTTCATTGTCAGTGGATACATTTAAAGTAATTTATAATAAAACGGATCCATTTTTGTTAAGAATTCTCAGACATCAATGTTGACTGAATTCAAATCCCTTAACTGAATTCTAAATCCCTTCTTAACCAAAAATTAACATTCTGTTAACGAAAATCAATCGCATTTAACTGTAATCTGATATGAAAAATTCAATAATATTTATTGATTTCAATTACTTGAATGGATTTCCAGGCCCCGGGTCACTCTCCATTAACTACGTGCGTTTCTATGTAATGACCAACAACTACTCACCCCTCACCAAAAGACAAAAGACTTCAAATAAAGAAGCTTATCGAAACGAAAAAAAGCTCTCACACAAACATAATAATTTTTCTCCCCCGAATTACTTAGTTTTCTTCCATATAAATTCACTTACCAAAGGATCATACATTGTCGTTTGAAACAAAACCAGTAGAATGACGAAGAAAAAACTAATTGCTATTATTATTTTGGATTACGTATTAAAACAAAACTTTATCGTTTAACTGTAACAAGGTAAAAGTGTAACTTAAATGTAAACCGTAAATAACAATACCAAGAACATATGAATGGATCCATAATAACTAAAGGAAAATTGTTCGTCTATAATGGCATTTTATGTTTAAATAAGAAAATTATGACTCGAAGACTAAACCATTCATAGAAGTTTACTTTTAATGTTAGATATCCATTTTATAAACGTCTCATGCATGATCAATGTATCTGATTATTAATAACCAAGAGACGAGTAAAATACATACAAGTTTCTATGCTATTCCTTACTTTCCCATTTCTTTTTTGTATTTATGAAATATAAATTACAAAATTTCTTTCCCTGTAAAGGAACTTTTAATTATTCGCACTCTGTTATTGTTTAATATCATCAATGAACATTGATGGCATTAAATTATATATTTTTCCTTGAGTGTTTTCACAATTTCTACATGATACACCGTTCATTCATTATTTTTTATACATTCCATTTTTGGATATCAACTAATTTGGTATGAGAAATAGCTCCCACATTTTCATTGTAAAACATACATACTTCAGTTTCAATGTAACATCAGTCTAACATAAAACTAACACTGAATATACTTAAACAATTTTCGTTACATTGTCATTGGCATTTTTGTCCTGAAGGAATATTTTATCCTAACGTATATGAAAATATCACCTGTACTTTTATGATTTTATTCAAGAAAAAAAAAACACAAAAAACTCATGAAATTTTCCATTCGCACGCATACAATCTTTCATAGTTAAGTTTTTCTACTTGTCTTTCTCCAATTCCATAGTCATTATAATAAAAAGTACATTTAGTTTTGTTCATACAACTATTTTTAAATACTTTTTGTTCAATTTCACCTATATAACTCGGTAATCTATGACGTCTGAAGATAAAGAACACCAGTTCAAGTATGAATATATCATTCGCATACAACATAATCGTATAATGAAATGTCATAAACATAACCAAAAATAGTGATTCATATTTCACTATAAATTCATTGTTCAAACATTATTGTTTTATGATTTCGTTTCACATTTAATTCAAATTAAGTTGTGAATATTTTTGATTTTGGTATTTTATTTTCAGGTGACTGGAAGTCAGACGACACCCCTCTATATTTCAGGTCAACTAGAATAAGAATTATGGGATTTAATAACGGTTTTCAATTGAACACATAGAAATAAGCTCTCCTGTATTCAACCACAAATAGTAAACGCACCTTTAATTGTACTATAAATCCATATGAATTACGCAATGATTGCGTGCCAGTTAACTGATTTGATTAATGTGGTTTCTGTTTTATTCGTCGATTATGAATATAGAAAGTATTAATGAAGTTATATCGTATTACATCAATAGTATATTACTTATAGCGGCCAATGTAAGGGTAGCTGCATTGAGTGGGGATAACTTCAACGAGCTTTAGCGAGTTGAGGTTAACCACGAAATGAAGCTATACTTGGCTGCTATAAGTCAACATTTTATTCCCAATTGAGGGGAAAAGCTACGCTTCAGCCTATGTGAGCTTCAAGGTTTATATGACGAATAGATTTATATCGTGTATCGTCGGGTGGTTCTGTTGTGGTAAAATACTTTACCTTATTAGCCGAAGAAGTTTTGCGTTAATATTTGTATGGGAATTTAGTAACATCAG
Organism: Coboldia fuscipes; assembly: GCA_001014335.1. Taxonomy (NCBI): domain Eukaryota; kingdom Metazoa; phylum Arthropoda; class Insecta; order Diptera; family Scatopsidae; genus Coboldia; species Coboldia fuscipes. The sequence goes on from JXOR01000214.1 coordinate 160,003, forward strand.
TGGAGAAACGTGATTTTCGTGTCCACTCAAATGTATGGAAAAGCCGAAGTTTTTCCCCTCAATTGTGAATAAAATATTTTGCCAAAACAAAATTTCATGAGTTCATTTGGTTACCATCCGATCAATTGTTCATAATTATATGCCAAACTCTAATGATCTTTAACAAATTATAGCATTTCTTTCATCCAATAACATTTAATAGTCACACGAAAATATAAAGAAAAAGTAAATTCTTTATTTCTATGCATGAATTAAGTATTCACGTGATTTAATCGTAAGAGGAGCTTGTAAACTTTAACGACATATTGGGACACAAATAACACTCCTACCTCACCAAATAAAAATGTATACCAATTGCAAAAATTGCTGGTATTGCACTCTAAATTTCCTCTCTTTTTTCTTTATTTCAACATAAAAATGATAAAATCGCGTTTAAAAAGGATTCCGTGTTGTGCCATCGACCATAGCTAAACAGAAAAGAGTTATGTATCTCATTTTGTAATCACACTTGTTATGCCCCTCCGTATCTCTTATGCACATTTTCTTACGTTTTTCTTATTTTGTCATTTTGTTACCGCCATCCAAGTATACTAAGAAAAATTGCTTAACATTAAACTTTATAATACCCAAAGAGTTTTGGTAATACATAACAATTTTTATGTGTGGCCACACATTCTAATATCACCACAATCACATGCAAAAAAAAGGGAAGAAATATTCTCTTTTAAATGGTAAAATACGAAAAAGGATATCTCCTCAGCACAGTAAATTTAATGCTGACGCATACAAATTTAAATGTTTCTTACATTCCATTTTATTTATTTTTGGACGAAACACAGAAAATCCTTTCTTGGATTTAGTGAACCAAAAGCAAATCAATCGATGTTGAATCAAGCAAAATTGCATATAAAAATTCGTTTTTATTTCTCTTCAAGTAAATTGCAACTCAATTTATGAACAACATCAACCATAACAGAAAAATGTAATCAGGAATTGCAAAAACATAAATGGATTTTCCTGAATTAAAAGTTAACAAAATCCAAACCGCACAATGACTTAATTAATACGAAAGTACAACATAAACGGAAAACTCTATCCAATTCAATTGCATTTCATAGAATTCAAAGGAAAATACGGGAAATAAACGAGCATAAACCATGACAAATTTACAGAGAAAAATTAAAACACATTGTACATTCTTAGAGGGTTTCTTTTCAACGACAAATCAAAAATAAGAAGAAAACTAGAAATCCACAGAAGAAACTAAAAGGGAAATGTTTTACCAGTGGTTACCGGCTATTACTCACCATTCTACGATTACGTGACTTATTGATATTACACATATAATACAACAATTCTCTTTCTCTGTTCAATAATGCATTTAAAAGGGTGGAATAACAACAACAAAAAAAGTTGGAATTTTAATTTAATTCGATGGCGACATTTAGTATTAACTTGTGATTGGCGTGCAAAAAATATTCAGGTAAATACAGTGAATATTCACTAGAAAACTAAAAATGCAAGAACAAAAATAGGGGGATATTTCCAATTAGAGATTCCATTTGTGCGGTGGTAGTTGCATGCAAGACACGTCAACGAATTTATTTATGAATATCAATGGGTGATTTAGAAAATGTATTATGAATTTGATGAAAATTTTCCTCATAAAATGTAAAACTGATGAATTGAAACATATAAAACATATGAAAGTGTACAAACACTTGCCTATATAATTTTCGTTAAAAGACACACGACATTCAATACCGAAAATAAAAGTCTTTTATTTTTTAGCTGCTAAATCATTCAATAGTAACCGTTAGAGTGGGGGTTTGTTATACTCATCGAAAGACTACTATTCTCTCTCTAGGGTTTTCCTTTTATTTTCCATATATTTTAAATACCCCATAATTACTGAAGCGACGAAACACCATATTTTACTAATATGGTGACTATAAACATAAATATGATTTTCGAGCAACAACAATGTTTTGTTTCAAGAATACAAAAAAAGAAAAACCAGTAATGGTGAACATAAATACACATGTTGTTCAATTTGAAAAGGTGTTTGCATGCTACAAGAAAAAAAAAACAACTTCTACCTATAATGTATGGATCGGTACATTATTATTAGGCGCCCCCCAATTGAACATATCCAGGTTCTTTGGCTAGATATGCTAAAAATTGACTTCAAAAAGTATTATGAATATTTATTTTTAGCAAACATGAATTTTTTAATAATAATCATTTTTTTTTTTATTTTCGCGTCTTTTGACTAATAATGATGAGTTATGGCCAATGAACATGAATTCATTTGGCCATAATAATTGAGTGCATTCAACACACTGAAACACTTTGATTTTATTCGAATAACACAGTAGTTATCTTAAACAGCCTTTTGATTATGTTTTAGCTAACAACACCACCATACCATTCACATATTGTATTTGAACAGTATTTAATATCTTAATTTACTTTTATTGTCATGTTAAATCCCCTAAAATAACGTCAAGTACTCCGGATATCAATTATAATTAATGATTTTTTATGTTTTTAGTTTAATTCGCATGAATCATGGAATCTCATAATAATCAAAAAGTCGGAATAGTTTAAAAGAACGTCTAAACACTGTACAGAAGGATAAATATAAATATTTTCATCTTATACTCATCCTTGAGTATAAAAGTGTTCGTCTGATCGTCAGTAAATGAAGACAGTTTAACGTGAAATTAACCTAAGGTAGCAATAGTGAAACAAATATGAATTATAAAACAATTAATCAAAAATCCAGTAAAAGAATTCTTCAATTCGGAATGGTATCGTGAACAGTATTTTAAGATACATCAATGATGATTCTCTTTTTATTCCATCAAGCCAACCATATAAATTGAATCATTATTCTTTAGCTTTGATAAAATACTATAAATATTAATCCAACAAAAGTTAAGTCATAAACCATTAATATTACCTATCAAATAAAATCATCAGACAAAAACTATTTTAAAATTTATGATATTGAAACTATAAAGAAGTTTATTTGTTAGTCGATAATGCAAGCTATGGTTGAATACCCTTCAAGAATTCAACGAAACAATTGAAGGAAGTCTCTCACGAGTTGAACCGAATATGAAAATATTTCACAGTTCAATGTTAATTTCATATTAATTGTTCTTCCTCAATTTAAGGTGTTAAAAATTCTAACTAATTATGTTTAGTATGTTACCATCATTAACTGAATATCGTGTGTCTGTATATCGGCGCTAATCAAACGAATTAAAAATTATAGACAAACAACGAATTAATTAAACATAGCAAAGGTGTTGTTGTTCCTCACATCACTGAATAGTAACACAATTCCCATTTAAGAAATCATATTACATGGAGTATTTCCACAAAAACCCTTTTATATTTAAATGAATTATGAAAAGTTCCATTTAAACCGAAAGAAAATTCAATAAATTTTACTTAGAAAAGTTATGATTATGTCACCGGATGGCACCAATTCTCTTGGACTCTCAATAAAACCAGAAAACCAATGAACAAAAATATATGATTCAAATCGGGATAAGAAATATTATAGAATCTCTGGCGCTATCAGGAGTAATATGGGAATAAATTTCCATATTAAATCCGTTAAAAAATTATTGTATGCAACTAAACCATAAAACTGTTAGCAAATCATCGTAAAGAAAAAACGCCTGTGAACAAAAAGACTTATTGAAATGTTGAAAATTTTAATACATCTGAAGTATGCACATGAAGTAGTGTATGACAGTAAATATAAATTCAACTGATCTATGATAATGGGAAGCGAGCCAAAGGCAGCTGGTACTCCATAACATCGCATAAATAGGATGCAAATTCAAGAAAAATTCTCACCAAAGACTTTTAACCACCAAAAGTTCAATCACACATAAACAAACTCTTCATCCAAATTATGTTCGCATGGAAACATTTGACCTATTTGCTGTTTAATCGACCAAATTATTTCATTAATACCAACGCCATCATAACTAGAGCCGCATAATATCAGATTTAATTTTTTCTCATAAATGTATTTTCGAATATTGGACACTGTCACCGTATGTGTTCTTGTATAAATGGGCAATACATTCTTCAACAGTACCGTGTCATGGCATTTTATAAAGTCAAATTTTCTTTGAATCCCAAGATACTTTTCCAATACATTAAATGCAATCGTTTCAATTTTCTTTAACGCCATATCGTATTTCAGTTCATTAATTTGATCCAATTGATTGCCCATTATATAAATAGTCAATGTACTACTAATATTAAAACGTTGTGATTCATTGTAAAATATGGCAATATTATTCGTTGGACACCATACAAAATTCATCGTTTTTGGTATTTTATGCCACTGATCAAAACGATTTGTTATCAATTGCATATTGACAATACCAATACTTTTGTATGGGATTTGTATCAGCATTTCAGCTAAACATGGATGTTGATGTTGTACGAGATCAGCTAATACATAGCTTGGTAAGGCGCTGACTATGCAATTAGTATACCGTTCAATACCATCAAATGATAGGAAAATATTATCACCCAAAAATGTAATTGCCTTACAACAACAATTTGTATGGATTGGTATTTGACACTTTTGTAACAAATATTCAGCGATTGTTAACGGTAAACATTCAATACCAGATCGAAATGTGCATGTTTCCCAGTTCCCCAGATAACATTGTTGTTTAAAATCACCTGGACGGTCATATGTCACATCACTACGGTTTGCTAAAAACTTAAATGATAACTCATTCAGTGTCTTTATTTTCGTTTGGTAGATTCTAATCTGATCCATTATATCGGTTTTATCATATGGATCCATACAACCGATTTGATTCATCAGATAAATTGTATTCTGATCATTGATCCGTTGGCACAGATAATTGTACCCAATGCCATTTAAAAATTGACACAACCATTGAATTGGATTCATTGTAACTGGAAATGAATGGGTTGATGGTTGACGATAATGCGTTGCATTTAATACGGAATCAGTTAAACGTAAATCTTCAATTAAGTCAATCGTAACGGATGATTTCTTTGTGTTTACCATTAAAAATTGGGGACCAAATTCAAACAGGTATGACATATCAAAGTTTCTTTTGGTTTTAATGAGACCTCCCAAACGGCCAGCTGCCTCATACAATTCCAAATTATTAATGCAATTTTTTGCTAAATAATAACATGCCGTCAATCCAGATATTCCACCGCCCAGGATAATTGTCATATTGGTAATCCGTATGGAGTTTCCTCTTTTCGTTTACTTTGTGTGTGTTGTGGAAATCAACAAGGGACTAGAGACTTAATTCACGATATAATTTTAATTAGACGTAAATTGAAATTTTCTTCGTAAAAAAAAAACATGCAAATAAACAAGATTAAAATAAAACGGAAAATTTTATTTTGAAAATTCTACGTCTGTTTACCTTTGAGACATAAACTATTAAGAGTGACATTACACAGAATTTCATTCGTTAAAAAAATTTCTATTCATTAGAGAATAACGCATTTATTTTGATTCAATTTAACTAGTGCAATTTGATTATTATCATTTCAGATTAGAGATAATCTTACGTCTGGATAAAAGACGCGTCTCGTATTTGTTGCAATCATTCAGATTCTTAAGCATTTTCGGCTGGCAATTTTGGGAAAGCAAAAACGGAAAAAAAAAACTGAAGAGAAATTTAAGAAACTTTTACTCAATTCCTTTAAGCACATTGTTTTAATCCAATGAATTGTATTGTGTGATTGTACTTAAGTTTACTTTCGTTTTAATCTCTTGACTGGGTGTCAACGTCTGCCAAAAAACTTTATCCTTCAGTTTGCGATCAAATACCGTAAGAAAGAATTATACTTGCAATGCTATAAAGTACCAAATGAATTGATTATAGATAGTTAAAAAACGATGTCTATTACCTTACGATGAACTTTGGTATCAAATTGTGATTTTATATTCATCATGGATTCAATGAGTAAAACGATATTCAGATAAATTATAAATAAATTCTAATTAAACACGACAGGAAAATAGAAGTTTTCCAATTATAATGTCGCTTGTTTAAGTTTACCGTTCGCATTCACTGAATTGAACGTAAACGAAGTTAACATTAAAATTACTTTTACAGGTAATCCTTTCGCTAATTTACAAGACGAAATTCCGATAACATTTTCAATAAGAATTTATAAGAAATGAACATTTCACTTAAATCTAATCTAATGCATTTCCCAAATATCCGATCAAAGCATTAAAATTTCAATATTATTGAGTGTTAGTGTCCATTCACTTCATTGTTTTTAATTCAAGTACGACAACACAGATGACTTTCTTCCCTTCCATCACATAATCAATTTGATCGTTTTTATTTCAATTACTAGAATTCTATCGTAATAGAAAAATGCATTATCATTTTACATTCAATTTTCACTCATTGAACAATTTTTTTCTTTATTTCTTTGTTATTCCAATCATCGGTATTATTCTTATGTTCCTTTCTGCTACAGTTTCCCATCATTTTCTTTATCAACTGTGCATTCCCCAAGTAAAAAAAGAATTTTACTCTCTGATTCCCTGTTACCGATAATTACAAACTGAAAATTCTATTATCGATTTCAATTCTTTTTTCTATAAATTTCTCATTTTTCAAACAAAAAAAAATTGTACAGTGAATAGAAATACCGTTACTGTATACACTTTCGATTAATCAAGAAGTCTTAATACTCATTTCTTATGCCAAATAGTTAAACGATAAGAGACTCTTCTGTATAATATAAAATGGAAATAATTTTCCAAATGGAATTTACATCGTCTCATTGAAATACAAAAAAAAATTTATTGGTGGTAGCATCCCGAATTCAATTGACAATGCCAGAAGGGAGAGGTAGAGAATCAAATCTATTTTAACTTTAATGGTAAAATCTATTATTCGCTGTAACTTTACTGATAAATTTCGCGTACTAGATCGATTTGTTCCCACCATTTCGTTATTAAATTGAAACTCTGCAAATGAATACGATACGACAATAAAATCAGTGAGTCTATATGTACCATTCAAATTTATTTTCTTAAATCACTGATTCCACTGACTATTTATATTTATTCACTACCAATTCATTTTACCTGCCAGATTACAGTACAATTGAATAAAGTGTACTTAGTCTTTTGCTTCACCTTCGTCTTGAATCAATTTTATACTTTTCTTAATTTCTGCTGCACAACGCAAAAGAAACAATATCATCGTGGTAATGCAACGGAAATTGAAAAACTGAAAAGTGCATTAAATCTCATTTTAACCCACCAAAAAAATTTGAAATAATTAACATTTGATAAGAGTGTAATTAAAAACAATTTTCATCAACTACAACTTGGAGAAATTTTCAAACGGATTTCATATCGATACACTTTGTAATCAATTTAACCCAAAATGGAATGGTATGAGCAACTCAAGAAGGAAGAAAATATAAATATTACCTTAATGCTATTAGGAAATTTTCATTTAATTTTAAAAGTGTTTTCAAGTAACCAATTCTGCTACATTTTTCGAACTTATACGGTAACGGTTTGCAAAAATAAGAGTAAAATCTCCCAGAATTGATGAGTCCATAAGTGTTTTATGTATCGCCTTCCATTATTCTTTATATTATAAATATGTTAATTATAATTCGGTTAAGTGAAATGTTCAGCACAGTGTAAAATGTATCAACACATTAACGTCAATTGTAATTTCCTGCCTTAATACCAAATAAATGTTCCATTGAATTACTTAAAAATTGTCGATTGCGTTTTCCCCATCACAAGTAATTTAATTTGACGTTGGACCAACAACAGGAGTACTGCATCCATCGAATTAAAACACAACAACGAAAACTAACCGAGAAACAACATCATCTTCGAAGAAACCAATTGAAAAGCAACACAAGCAGTCATAATGACCGAATACGTTAGCATATTTATGCACCTTTACCTCTATGGATACGTGAACACTTAATGGATAAATTAAAAGTTTTAACCTGTGCGCATAACCTTTTGCCACACAAAATCCATTATAAATTGTTCAGAGTGCACTTAATGCGCTCAGTATAACCATAAGCTTTTCATATATTGCATCAGGAATCTTTTTTAAATAAAAAATTGTGTTCCTTGCTAGGTTGGCATTAAACATAATAAAAACTTATGGTATTTTCAATGAACGCTCATATTTTCCAACACGAAAAAAATAAAATAAAAAATAAATTCAGTATCCCAGGTGAAATGAGATGATTCCTCTGACTACTGAATTAAAGGTGTGCTACAGATAAGGTGACTGTAAGAGCAATCATCTCTCACCATAGACATATGATTCACTCATACCACCCAGTACTTGCCCATTACACCTTCAATCTAAATCGAATGCAAGTAGAAAAGTGTTATAAGGAAATTTATGTGAAATAAAGATGTCTAACAGTATAATATTAAAACCATCCACTTTCATATCATATCATCGAATGAAGAAAAGAGAGAAAAATACATGAAATTATATCAAAAACGATTAAATTAAATATTAAAGTGGTTTAAAAGTGGATTAAAATTTTCACCTTAAATATATATCTCTTATACGTTCTTAACTTGAATATCTCTTTTTCGGTGGTGTTACCATCATACTTGACATACAAAATATTTTATTTTACAAATTTTTTTTTTTTTGTTAAACGCAAAATATTTAACGAATGCATATCAACCGAACCATAACAGTTTTATAAATTTTCATTTAAAACCCATCCGCACCGCATGACATTTGAAGTCTGTTTTTCCTTTTGCTGCTATTTCCCTAAAGGAATAGAATGGTGACTTTTACATTACACATACTGAACAGCGGATAGATCTAAAGTGAGTATACCCCCCTTAGAGAGAAGAGGGCATAACACTTAAATAACACCGAATCACATAGTTATAGGTGACAAAATGTCTCGATTATTTATGTACGCTATCATTTTTCGGAGGGAATTTATTCATCCTGGACTCCAGTTATTTTATATGTTTAAAATATAAAATAATAAAATACAGTTTAACTTTCAACTAGAAAGCCGTTTAATACATTAACCGGTGCTTTAATTATATTTATATCGTCATTTTAAAGTATTTATAGTTAACATATTATACGTAACCCTTAAAAGAATAGAATCAAAGTTTTATACTCCAACGACGAAGTAACGAAATGTTAAAGATTCATATCCGTATTGTAAGGGAATTACAAAAAACTGTCATGAAAACAATGATCTGATCTGATGTTTTCATCATAATTTTACCATCTTTTTCTCAATTCCAAAGGGATGTAAAAATAATTTCGCAGTTTCTGAACGTTAAAAACAATTGTGATATTGTGACAATAGATGACAACAACGTGAAAGTGTATTGAATTAAGAAAACAGCATGTGTGCACCTTCATTTTCAACGGAAATTAATAATATACGAATATGTTTTGTCGTCTATGAATTGGTTACCTTTCAAACACCCCTCTATTCTGTTGTAAACTGTTATGCAACTGAAAACAATAAGCAAATATTTAAATAATGTCAAATATTGAATGGCAAAACGAGTAACGATGCACAGATGATAAACAAACAAAACTATAGAAAATTGCAATAATATGCAGATTATATTCAGTACGAAAATGTAACGCATTTCATTAGAATTTACCTAACCAGAGGATAGTAAAAATATATGAAACTACAGCAACGTAATCGATATTAGAAAACTGACATAAACATAACCAACCGTATATGGAAGGATGTCTACTACCAAATAGTAATGGAAAATAAATTTCTCAAAATTCACACAGGCATCAGATGCGTAATGCCTAAGAGTGTTAGCAAAATGATTATCTATACATATCAGTCGTGCATAAACTATTCAATATTTTATAACATTATTTTCATATGATAAAATCCATAAAGTACAACGAACAAAACTTTTCATTGCTTATTTTCCCTTGATCCATGTTGTTACGATAAACACCAGCCGAGATGTTTTTAAAACTCTCCCCCATCATATGAAAATGGGGGTCCATTCTAATCACAATATACGATGTAGACAATTTTAGTAGAAAACATTGCAATCTATTAAACATTCAATGAGTTTTAAGGTGAAGTAAAACATTATTTGATTTCCAGTTATGAAAACAAAAGCTATTGATTTGACTTTGCCTACAAACATACCAGTTCATTATTTAACATTTAAAATCCTTTTTGATATTAACAAATGGCTAAACTGATATAATCTAATTTTCATATGAATTATTGCTCTCATCCGGAGACGTTTTTTTTTTTTGTTTTTTAATTTTCATAGAGGAGTTTAACTCTTCATGGGATTTTTGGTATTCATCAAAATTTATGTTGCATATCCGTAGTGCATGTGTTCTAGAAAATAATTACTTCAATATTAACATTAAAATGGTAGTTAAATGGGCTCGATTACACAGATAATGGATAACGAAATGATCCAAAAGGTAATATGAAAAATATTCAGAAGGCTCTGTTGTCTCTGATGCTATCGACTAGGTGATTCAAAATGGCGTTAAGATCAAATTGTTGGGTGGCTGGGAAGAAGCAATTATTTTGGTCCCATGTGTGTTTTGGTTAAAAAAAGGGTATTTCGAAGAATTAAAGGGGTTCTTAAACGATTTAGTTGTGTAGAAGGACATGTGTATATGATGGTCGTTTTCTTGTTACCGTAAATGAAATATAGTTTTAATATGAATATGGCTTACCAGTTTTGTTCATACTGATGGATATCATGCCGTGTTAATGTGCATCCAAAATTAAACTGAGAATAATAACACTGTCTCCATACCGACTCGAATTAATGTGACCTCTGCCACTTCACATAACACTGATATTACTCTACAACAACACTAAATCACTTTACACTGACAAAATTAAGAAAAATTTAAGAAAAATTTTGCAAAGCGTCACATTTTACTTACGACCGCGAATTATAGAAAAAAAAAATAAGATTTATCCCGAACTTAGAGCAATTAGCCCAGATTGTCTTAAGCAGGCGTTGTAGGCGAGGTGGGCGCCAAATCATTTGAGTGCATTTGCATTTTGAGTCTTAATTCTTTTCCCTGTCACATTGTACGTTTTTAATCGATTTATGTACATTGTACGAATCACACTTTGAATGGAATTGTCTAAATCTATAAATTATCCAAGTTGCAGTTGAATTCCATGAACCATTTCGTTACTTTTAAACTACAATGTAACGTAATTCGCATGAATCTAAACCAAATGGTGCTATGATTTCCTTTTTTTATTCCTTATGTATGTCTCTCTAGCGGATTTCATTTCATTAATCCCGCAAGACGTAAATAAGACACTTGGAACGCAGGTAACCAGCTTGAAGATGAATGAATCCGTGATTCATTTTGAGACAATACAAGTATCCAAACTAAAAATAAAATAAAAACATAAAAGACAAGTTGAGGTATTCTTATTTCGTATACGGGGGGAGTAAAAGATTTATTGTTGACGAAGACAATTAGTTAGTTGTCGTTTATCAAAATCTAAACAATGTATCTTCCTGGGGACACATAACATGGACCACAAGTTCACAATATGGATTGTTTTGGTCGTATTCAACTGACTGTTATTATTATTCTCTTCACTTGTTCACATATGCGGTAACTATGTCTCTCTTTTTAGGTTTTTGTTTCCATTTAAAATATAAAACGGAAAAGAATCATTAGTTTATTAATGCGTTACTTATCTTATGTATGTTAAATTAAAATAGCTAAATAATGGGTATGATATTTAAAGGATTTTATATTGGACGGTAAGTAGATGAAACAATGTATAATGGTCAAAGATAACGTAGTAAATATTTAAAAAACAATAAGTTCTTAAACAAGTGCACTTAATAGATTCGTTATACGTAAATACCCATTGAATTAAGACGGAAACTTAAGAAGTTACTATCCCTTTTAGGTAACATTCTGATATTTTCTAAGTACTTCATTGGTATTTTGTATAGATATTTTTCTCTCTATATTCATAGCAACATTATCTTCTTGAAAGGTGCTTTCGAATATTAATGATCAGTATACTACGGATCCCATATCCCATCAGTAACAGCAGTACCACCAAACAATTCTACAATCATCATAAACAGTTCATTTCAATATCATCGTTTTTATACACTTCATCTGAGTCTATTGAATGTTATTTTGTAACTAATTCCATTATTATCATAGCTTTGTTTCTTCCCATTTAGAAAAAAAAATATGAAAGAGCAAAATTATGATAAGATTATCGTTTTCGTTTTTCTTGTACCGTTTCAAGTGCATCAGATGAAACAATGAACTGGTATCCAATGTTATTGTTCATGAGATGGAATCTTAAGAACTCACCGTTTTAAGAACAATTGAAAGCAAATCGATTGTAGTAACATCAATTCAGTGTAAAAATGGTCATCGATGGAACTCCTGGAAAATAATAAAATGATACATACAATATTTACTTTTACTCAAGTTGTTTCCCTTTCGATGATATGCCAATACTTACCCCGAGTCTTATATAATTCCATTGAAACAATGCGTCTATAATAGAACAACATGCACGTTGGACTTCATATTGATTATGAATAAATGATATGCGGAATATTATCAAAATCAATCGAAAATTACTTCGTGGTAGCCTCTGTTTACATAGAAAAATTGGAAATTAAAGTACAAAAAGTTGGGCTTAAAGTTTGTTAATTGCGAATACAATACTCGCATCCTAGGACATTTGGGCTTAAGTCCCAAACTTACATAACCTTACATAACATGTAAGCTGGTGGCTGAAATTTCACAATTTATATTCAAAATTTACATAAAAAATAAATTTCATATTCAATTTCAGCTATTATAGCTATTAAAGATACCAGATAATTGAGATGGGATGTAAATTATCGAGTATCTTTCTAGATTTTATGATATTTTCACAATTGATATACTATTTTTCTCAAAGTTAAACTTTAAAAATTTGAGGTGGACGAAATTTTTCTAATTTTTAGTTCAGAATTTGACGCCATTTTTCGAAAATTTTCGATAGCTCTATTAACATGTGCGTTGTCATATGTTCCGTGTGTATATTTTGATTTTAATTTGAAGTAATAATTTTTTTTTATGTTGATTTGTAAATATTCAGAATATTATACAAATTTAATGAAATAAAATAAAAATTTATAATTAAGAAGAGTGTTTTTGGTCAGTGTGTTTGTGATAAACGGTATATATTTGGAAATATTCCAGATATATATAAGATGATACTTCAGATAATCGGTGTCCACAATATAAGATTATATACGCACGGACACTAGACATTATACACCATACACCGGACAATGGACTGTAGACATATGAGCGCCTTTAGTCGTGATGACCAAAGTTACCTCAGCACTCTTACAGTCCATCTCAATTATTTGGTATCTTTATTAGCTAAAATTAGTATGGATCATAGTACAAAGACACAGTGTATAATCATATGGAGTCATGAAACTAATGGTTATCAAGATCTACCCCAAACGTAGAAAGCGGGTAAATAATTGAGTAGATCTCAAACGCGAAACTCAAAATTGAGTTTTTTCATTGAGTGTCTTTCAGTGTGTGTTTATGATCTTCAATAGTGCAGTGACTTATTATATTTTATTAAATATTTTTAGTGTTTTTCTTGATAGTGAAATTATGTTTAGTGTTACCGATGCCGTACATATGCTGGAACATCAAAGTAAAGCAGAATATGTTCGGGTAAGTCGTATTCAATATTGTAGATAGAAGAATGGGTGTAAGAAGAAGAGGTGACTCAATACCGTGGACTATTAAAAAAGACCAGAAGACGAATAAATTTATAACTTATAGCTTCCAGAATACATTTAATACGATAAAAATATTGTATTATTTATGCTATTATTATTTACCTATAGATTATGTTGATATCGATTAATATGTATCTGAACAAAAGATGCTTGGGTGCTCCGGCGGTCATTACCCAGATAATCGCATCTAATTGACGCTCACATTGCCTAAGATATTTTAGTTATTTAGTCTATTTGATATGCATATCCACTTGTCGGCTTATCATAAAAATGTTCATTAAAATAATTTCGATTTATATGAGTTGGTCCAAACCACCTAATAGACAAGACAATATCAATAATCTCTCATACATAGTTGGGTCAGTCATTTCAATCTGTATCCGCGAGACAAGCCAGTTCCTCTTATTCTTCCCAAAACAAAAATATTAATTCCATAAACGTCCGTGGTGGGCGCGAAAATCTCTTCGTGTGATTCTTTCTACCAAATATCTTTGCTTCTTCCTTATAAGTAATAATACTGCTGTCTATAAGCCGCTTACCGTGAATATTTGGAAACACAAAATCGTGTGAAATCGATAGTAAAACATTCAATCGAATGGGAATGAACATTCATATTTTTTTTATTAATTTAAATACCATCAAATGCCATAATTAAATGTGCACTTAGAATTCATTTGGGTATCAATAGAATATTTGTTATTTTTTATGGTGGACTTTCTTTGGATATAGTTCTGTTGTTCCCAACCAAATCAGTGGTACCACTTAATAGCGACGAGTGCCATCTCGAATTAATAATTTCAATACAAAGAAAAGTCATCCAGTTGCGCGGTTCTTTTACTATTATCCGCTGTGTCATTGTAAACAAAACAATGATTTATTCTTATTCACATTATTTTTACTTTTTATCCATATTCTAATACAATATTAATGTTTTAAATTTGATTAAGTAGTGTAATCATTTTCACTCTCTCCATTCACTTACTCTATTAAACAGTGCGTGGTAAACAATACGTTACTTACATATTAAAGAACATTAAATTCAAGTCATCGAATACTTGAAAACGCTTCAACTTTTTGTGTGATCTACACGGATAATAAGCCTCATAATGGGCCAACCAGAAGATTCCAAAAGGAATTTTGTGAATTCTTGAACGTTATTGTATTGTAGTATTCCACAATTTACCATATTAATAATATCTTGTTACGTGACGGTCTCAAGATGTGTCCCTTTTCAGTTTATTTTATTTGTTTAGATTTTCACCTGAATATATTATGAATCTATTTCGGAAAAAATGGTGTTGGCGAGAAGAATATTTTTTATGGCTCCCCAGATTCGTCGTCTCCCCAAAAGAATGAGAATCTTCTTCAATAGTTTGATGTCATGATGAATTGCATTTTATGCACAATTTTAGTTAAATGAATCTGATAGAAACATAGGAATGTGCATTCAAACAAATTTAACATTATGTCAACGTTTTTGTTTTGTTTTGTGTAACTTTCGGTTGTTGTTAAACGAAATTTTTTTTTTTATTTTCCCAGTCAGACATGAGTAGCATAAATGATATGGTAAACTGTCATATCGTTCTATGCAATAAATTGTACTTCTTCTGTTTTTAGGTGAACAATTTATTTTTCTATTGTAATGGAAATTCATCAGTTTTGGTACAGGAACTCTTACTAGATTCATCATTGTTCATTTCCATACCAATTTCCTATTCGTTTTTTTATCGTATCATCGTTAAAGATTTTGGAATTCCACTTGACTGTTATGAAACACACTTCTACACGATCACCGGTCCATTTAAGGTGCATACATACGGAGTTAATGTGAAACAAACATAAATGTCGTGTTCTTTTGTAAACTTTTTTTGAATTTGGCAGACATACGATGACTTAATGAGAAGTAATCTTGAACGACGAGACTATTAGACTAAAAGCATCCCAAAATGTGAGATAATTTTAGATAATTATTAATTAAATCTGTACGGTTTGATGGATATACTTTGCGATAATGCGACATGATAAAATTTGGATCGGTTTGCTTGTTTTATGGTGCGCTTTACCTGTTTCACAATTTTTTTTTTTCAAGTTTATGTTTCTGTTTTTTTTTTAAACTTTTATGTTGTTTAGATAAAATTCTTGCCATTTGTTTTTGTGTTTTTGGTTTCGTGACGACCTCCGAATTGAATAAAACTGAGATGAAGAGAATGGATTTTTGATGGGTTTGTTCGTCCCCAAAATGATCCACTTATAAATTAACTGATTTTTTTTTCTTTTACTGTTTTATTATTATCGATGAAATTAGTGAGAAAGAAAATTGGTGAGACGCGAGAAGCTTAAGAGAATTTCGATTTTAATTGCTTAATAGTAGAATTGGTAATTACATGAAAACGTGCCAATGTAAAACCATTGAATAGTCGTTATAGAAAATGGGATCACATATAGACTGGAGGCCGTCATTTCTAGTAGGCATTCTTTTACCATTACGATATTGGTATAATGGCGAATAATTAAGTGTGTGCAGATTCTTAAGGGACCTATAAAAAATCATTACCAGAAAGAGAATTGGAAAGAAAAAAAAAACAGATTAATCTTAACGTTATGAAGCATAATTAAATGCGCGCTGCTCATCATTTAAGTTCCGTTTATTTTTGCGATGGATTAGCTTGAATATGTTTCTAACTGGCAGTTAGCATGATTATAATGTATCAGTTTTCATCAGTGGAGCTGTATGAAATGTACAAACAGTTTGTTTCTTTCTCATTTTTTTTGGTTAAGAGGCCAAAGAAAGGCAATTCATAAAATATTATTCCATTGTAATTGCGCTGGTAACATCATGTTGATCTTCATATTTAAATGAACTAATGCGATATTCATCTTTTAGTTCAGCATCATTAGCCGCGAAACAGAAAGAATTAAAATAAAAAAAAAAACGCATAAATCTCTAAATTGAATCTTCTGTGTACTTCTCTTTTTTTTTTCATGTTAATTTCCATGTGTATACTGACACATTCGTTCATTATGGGGAGTCCATAGAATTGATTTCTTAAATGTCTGTACGTTTATGACGCATAAATGACTGAAAAGAAGTAAAAATCCCCTGATTTTCGTTAATTAAGAGAAAATTAAATTTGTTAAGTTTGGCAACATAAACTGGCCCCGTGTGTACTTAATGGTAAAGTGAAAGAATTAAATCACATTGAACATAATTTTTTTTTTTTGGGTTTTGTTCATTAGTCGATGGATTCCTTTTGATTACCCACGGTAAAGAATCAGTTTTACGCAGAAATGAGAGCACCTTTTATTCGAAGGTCTTTTTGATGTCTCCAATCATGTTTCACATGTTAACCAGAATTTTCAATTTGTTTTAATACCAAGCAATTTAAATTAAACAATTTTTATCAACGATTTTTAATACGAAAAAAAGTAAGAAATAATTCCTGTAATTTTAATGTTTTACTTGTATTCTTTATCTCCTCTCGTTAATTTAATACTTATGATTTTATTTCGTTTACCTGTAACCTACGTGTCTTTGATATGTCTCACCAATTGATGGCTATCAATGTATATGAAGTGAATTTACATTCCAACTGAATTAAATGTATTCAAGAAATATAAAAAAGATTGAATTGAATTCAATGTAAAACTTAAAATTGTTATTTCAAATTGAAAGTTTTGTTACCAAAGCGAAACGAAGTAATAAAGGGAAGAATTTACTTGAAATAGCGACCGTCACGTACCATCATAAAGAGATGCAATTGAATTTAACCGGTAATTTTAAAAAATGTGAAGTTGAATATAAACATTAATTTATGAAGTTATGATAAAGTCAAATCTTTTTTTTTCTTTTGGTATCGTCATATTCGTGTGAAGTCTCACCTTAGTGTGGCAAATAATATTTCGTTGATCCAATTGTTCTTCTATTTAAGTTAACTCTCACCCAATCTCTTAAGTAGAGATTACAGAGAAATATCAACTGATATTCAGTTAAATTCAATTTGCATTTAAATTCCATGAAATATGAATTTTTATGTGTAAACACAAAGTTAATTCAATTTTATTTTATCGACGAGAGATGATTATTACCATTTCAATTTTTTTATTTTCGGTGCGTTTTTTAATATTATTATTACTTCTATGAACCGTGTCGTTTATGCTAAAAGGTGAAAAATCATAAGATGTGAAGACGATATGAAAAGAAAAAAAAAATACGGAATTTACATAATTTATTGTTATACAGTATCGTTGTATAACTAGTACGACCAAAGCAAAAATATCAAAATGATCTGACATTGTACTTTTTCCGTATGGTGATTCTAACCAGAAATTCAATGAGAGATAGAGAGAGGCTTAATATGGGACGAATGTAAATGTAAACTTTGCAATCGTTTGATCATAACAAATTAGAATACTTAGAAGATGAGTCAAGGTGTACAGTGTTAGTCAGTGGTGTTCCGCTAATGGAATGAAGCGACTAAATCGTCGGCGTAGGCTAATAAATTAGTCAATTTATGATTTGGTTGGATCATACAGATAACAAATAGAGCCCGGTAATATAAAAACTGAAGGTTAAACTGAAAATTATCATTAATTATAATAAGAAAATAATTCGGTATTGTAAAGAATTCTTTAAATTTCAATACGAAAAAAATTAAAAATTGAATGAAATCACAAACCGCAGAGTAATTTTTCATTGCAAATCTATTCTGTGAAATAATTCTCATTTAGATGATAATTTGCGTTTGTTGTTTTACTGTTGATTCACTGAATTGATCGCAAATTGAAGCGTTGGTTGCATGAGAACCGTATAATCATCAACATAATATTTGGTAGGTCTTCATACATAAAAGAATCAGATGACGGAAATTCAATGTGATTAAATTCATTAGTGGTACACACTGAATTTAAATACAAAAGTTAATATTTTAACAAGAACACGTTTTAAAGCAATTTATAAACATCGAAGCATATCGTCTAGCCACAAACTTAACATAACCGAAATGGTTTTTATTTAATATTAAATGTCTCGCAATTATATTAAAACATTTTAATAAATTACTATAATTAATAATTCTGCATTATTTCTGTTCTGTAGTTTTCTACCTTTTTTCTCTGTATGAATGAATCAGAATTTTTTTTTGGTATTAAAGATCCTTTTTATTTTTCACTAAGTTTTGATTGAATATTCAAGAGAGCGGTGGGCTCTGGTATCGTCAACTGATACATTGGTAATATGATCAAATTTATGTTTATTATCATTATGTTTGTTGTTAAAGAAACATCATTCAGATTCATTCAGAATTTGACCTTTCTCTTTTGTTTACGCATATCCCGCAGTCATGATATTTTCTAAGAATTCAATCGAGTTATAAGAAACTCTTTATTTTAATTTTTTTATTTTAAATTTTTGCCGGGGTACACGAAAACTAAATTTAAATAATATTCCATCACTTCAATCATCTCGTCTTCTTCAACAGAATGATGGAGAGAGCGAGAACCATAAGGCGTTTAGCTGTACTTTCTTAATCCGGGACGAATTTTGTTTTTATTTCTCTTAAAACCACTGTACATATGGGAAACCATAAAGTGAATTAAATTAATTGCTATTAATTAATAATATTTTTTCTCATGCGCTGATATACACTGTACCAATATGTTGTTCTGTTACCAAGAATATTATTTTGTTACAGTTAATTAGACATGGACCGTGGCATTAATAATTTTTCGTTTCATTCTTGTATTCCAGATGAAATTTAATTTGAAAAAAAGGGATCTCTTATATCTGTATTTCCTTTAATAAAAATACCAACGAGATACTCTTTAACTTTAGCTAAAATTAATGTGAACGTGAATCGTCAATTAAACGTTATTGTCATCCAAAAGTGAATTACACTGTTTAACGTATTCATTACATAAGAAGATTGTAGATGAAAATATGATTTAATTTTATCTGTAAAATCTTTAAGAACGCCTTACTTGTCGTTAGATCATGTTGTAATGAAATATAATTAAAAAAATATACAAAATATATAAGGAATACGAAATACAAAAACTGATTAGATAGTAAGGCGGCTACAATGTTTTATGCCTTGACTCTTCTTAAATTTAAAGTAACGAAAAATCACTGTAATATCCAACTAAAAGGATATCCGTTTAAATGATAAAGTCTCTCTATCGTGCTGGTGCAAAAACAAAAAAAAAATAAAATGTGAAATCACCAGAAGGTAGCATTAATGTAACATAATGGAACGATTAAAATGCAGTAACGAAATTATTATCTACCCATTTATTATAAGAGAGAGAGAAAAAAAAAACAAAGTGAAGGTATCATTAAATTGTAAATCTTATGCCCCATCCTTACGTGATTGCGGATTACTTAAAGAGTTTGTATTTCGATACGACAAAAGAGTTAATTCTTATGTATTGCTATTGCAATCTTTGATAACAATTTTTTTTTTGTGCTAATGTGTCGGCTTTTATGTTTTTGTTAAAAGTTAAGAAATATAAGTGTGTTTTGATACAACGATCTCTCACTGTTTCGTCGTACTTTGTTTTCTTAAAAAAAAATTATTATATTTTACACCCAAGAGGTTAAAATACCAGCTACCATATAATGGGTAACGTAAATGAAAAAAAAAGAATGGAAACAAAAATTAAGTTAATTTAGCTTGATATTAAAATTAAAAATGAAATATCAAAGAGAAATATGCGTTAATATCAGTCTGATGTGAATTAAATAACAACAATTTCATGTTGTTTCTTCTTATTTTCGCTTATAAAAGATGATAAGCATTGTAATATTGCTATATGTAACACGGTTTAATCAAATACGTTGGGGCGTAAATATGTGCCGAAAGAGAAGGAGTTGGAATTCATTGAGAAGTAACAATATTTTCTTAATCTATAAGCTATTTGGTGCCCAACAATAATTATTGTAAATTTTAAAATAGTTCTGGCTATAAAGAAGAATAGATGACTATATTTCGAGCAGAGCATTGGTATAAGATAAATGATAATTTTGTAAGTGATTAAAACAAAAATGAATATAGAAATATATTGGAAGTCATTCAATGGTCGACTGAGAGAGAGAGCAGAGTATTTAAAACGATAGCCATAACACTTGAATGGCTAAAATGGTAGAATGTGATTCAAAGAAGTTAACGAACCAAAAATGACATTAAGGTAATGGAAAAATGATTGAAAAATCGGTATTTTCTTATCAATTGAATGCTGATTGGATGTCGCTTAATTTCATCGGTGTCTTCTGAGTGTCTCTTGTTATTCTTTTTGGCTTTGGTCAATTTCAATTCAATTTAAAGATCATCAATTGGACCGTCCCCAATCTTTACTTCGTTTTCAGTTTATTATTTTTTTTTTCGGGTGGAGAGAATATTGAAATGCTATTTAATTTAATTCATTTGCGTGACTTTGGATTAAAGAACATATAACATCATGTTGATATCGAAAAATCGTCTGTTTTACATAATAATCAATATTAAGAAATATTAAGTAATACACATTAAAAACTGAATTTCTTATTTCTGGTTAGAATATACCAAAGAGAAGCACTTTATGGAATGAATAATGTGGAATTTAAAAGAAGAGGAACAATTTAAATGACAAAGTATCATTAATTCAAGTGATACTAAAGAAGAAACGATTTTAAGAAGTATTTCTTTCACTGTTCTTTTACTATATAATCATCACAGTTTGGTTAAAGAGACAATTCCTTTTACTTGTTTGCCATGCAGTTTTTTTTTCTTCAATTCTGTTTCTTTGTTTGGTTTCATGTTACGATAGCGTATTACACCAAGATGCATATCGTCATCAATTTTTCTTATTCTCAATCATTAATTAGTGGATATGCTAATTTGTAGTATAATTCATTTTCTGTTTCTTTTCTTTTTAACTCAATATTAAATGGAATGTGTCTTAATGACTGTGTTTCTTTATAACATTAACAATGTTTGAGGTATTGATTCAAATTAAAGTGTGTAATGCGTGCGAAGATGTCTTTGACTGGAGGCAATTTAATATTTACCTTTAATCATTTTAAAAAACCATTCACTTATTTCAACGCGAGCATAAAGTTTATTTCGTTTGATTTTCGTTGAATTTCTTTTGCCATTTAGCACATCTTTTTTGGAGACCAGGTTAAGCTGGGAATTATGATGCAGTTGGTACTGTATCCAATGCAGCGGGGGCTATACCCGCTAATTCTTTGTTTTTTATTTAAAAATAAGAGCAACGCTTTACAGCTTTTATTTTTTGTTTAATCACACCGTTGTACGGTTTACGATTTACTTTTAATTGTGCAATTAATCACGGACATTTATTCTCTTTTATATAAAATAATGTTATGAAATTATGCAAAGTGCAATGCTAACAATTATTTCATATTTTTCTGTTCTTTAGTTTTGAATAACACTAAAAGACAAATCTGTTTCTCTGTAATGATGGGGAGTTACCATGTAACTGCTGATGCATTTTCTGTTTTTTTTTTTGAATATGTTTCATATTTTCCATTGAATTCTTTTACAGTGTTTTTACATCTTTTGACACCAAAGTGACTAAATAAGAGACCCAAAGTGGCCGATCATTTATTATAATAATTAATATTTTCCATTTTTATATGATGGGTGTTAAGAACCATTTTATTATTTTATGCTTCATGTTTTCCGCAATTTAAAAGAACAATTCATGTCCAAAAAAAAATAAATTATTAAAAATGAATTGCTTAACGAATAAAACATTTTATTCTTTAAGTTCATGGTTCGGTATAAATTGAAACAAGTTTTCTTCAAATGTATTCCATCTAATTCTTATGAAATTAAATTGGCATATCTAACGTATATTTAGCATTAGTTGAATATTAAAATGAATTAATTAAATAACATGAGTCTGTTTAAACATGTTTGCTTAAATTAGTGACCATTAAAAAGCGGTATGCAACATGCATATCATTTATTTTATTTACGGTTAAATGAGACTATAAGTGAATTATGTTTTTATTTATTAAACTATGGGCACATTGAATGGCTTAGAATCTGATATGTAGTGGATTATAATACAAAGATATTACCTGTTACCGTTGGTTTATGTTCTTTGTGGCTAAGAACATAACATAAAAATAGAAGACATTTGATGCGATTCTGGCACTTTAGCAGGTAACACTATTTCTTAGAATCTACGCAATTCTATAAGAATTTTATTTTGTGTATGAAAAAGCTAAGAAATAATATTGTTATAACGTAAATGACCATTTAATGTGTTTCGGTCGGTTTTTATAAGATGATTATATTTAAATTGTAATTAACGTGAGAAGATGATGGGGGTAAATAGCATATTAAATTTATCTTCTTATTCAGCGCATTTCTTTGTAATCGTTTTCAATGTAGAGAATTCTCTCTTAAGTTTAGTGAATAGAGCAGCACTACAGTAGTTTTATAAATTCTCTTATAATTTTTGGGATATGTACATGGTGGAGCTTAACAGAATTTTATTAAATGTGAATATCACAGATGGAAAAGCTGAGCCTCTTTATTCTTTAGTTTGTCTTTTTTATTTAGAAATTCTAGTCGATTGGTTTTGTCTTTATGGAAACTTAGGGAGCCATTCAAGCTTTAACTTCTTGTCAGTTACCGCGCGATTATTATTGTTCATTTGAACGAGATACTTTTTTTTCACTCTTTAATAACATTTCTTTTGAATGAGATCGGTTTTTCTTATTCTTAATTCTTAGATGACTTTTCAAGTATTTATTTAATACTGAAAGAGCATTATTTTCTTTTTCCATATACTTGGTAATATCGTTTTAACTATTTCAGTATTATAATTGTTTCATCGTTTATAAATACGAAAGTGATAAAGTATAGGTTTTTTCACTGTTTAATTTTACCTTTTTGATAATAAAATAAAAGTTTAAGAGTTAATTTATATGAAAAAGGCACCCAAATTAACTAGTGTGTTGTTGTTCTTTGTTAAACAACGGAGAATAAGAGAACGGAATGGAACAGTGGAGTATTATTAATCGTCTGAAACGTAAACTAAAAGTCCATTAGCCATATCAAAACTGTTGCTAAATTACTACACATTAGAGTTGTTCCCTGGTGTCCATTTAGGCCTCGATTACATTTAAATTGAAGATCTTCTTTAACTGTCGCCTGTTTATATTCACATTTTAATTTAATTAACATAACGAGACACATAATTTGAATATGTCCCATGATTTTAACATGATTTTTTTCTCTTGTATTTTTTTTATTTTTGTTTTTCGGTTAAATCATGTGCTCGTGTGTTTAACATTTGTCTTTTATAAAATATTGTTCCTCTGGAGTTTTAACTTTGTCGAATTGTTTGGCTAAAAAGAATCAAATAAAGAATGTCCAGTCTGTTTTTCACACGGGGCGTACTTGAGAGCCAAAGTCATAACAAAGTGAGATAGGAACAAATGTTAGATTCTAAAAATGAATGACGATTTCATTTAAATAGACGATGAACATTAGATAATTATGATCGTTAATGGGTTTTATACCTTTGCAATAATGTCCTCGCCAAAAATTTAATTCCAACTGTGTTTCGGCTAAAGAGTTACAAAACATAATTAATATAATGATATGTTTTCACATAGAGATGACATGTTAGTTTAATTTCCTAAGATTTTTTTCAATCTGGTTTGACTATTGACTCTTTTGTTGGCTCTATCACGGTGAGCACATAAATAATTTTAACTGGCTGTGAACGTAAATTAACAGAAAAACTTAAATTTATGTGTTAGTCGTTTGTATGTTTCTTTTATTTTCACATCCATAATTAATGCGATTATAATGGACCATTTGGAAAATCATTTAGCCTTGGTTTTTAGCCATTTTATTCTTATTTTTATCATTAATACAATTTTAAATAATGTTAAATGAATTTTACATGAATGAACTAAAGTTCAATTATGGGAAATGAAATATTCTGTATGTGATGTTGTTTGCGTTTGTGGTCAATGAGTGTTCAGGTAAATCACATTTTGGGCAATTATCATTCCCCAGTTTAGAAATTATATAATTAAGATTTCATTAAGGTGTAATAATTCATTTTAATCGTTTGATAAATGCTAGGTGGGGTCCTTAATGTTTTAAAATCGTTATTAATCCCTCGCTTGACCATTACTCAAAAATATAAAAATAAGAAAAAGTAAGAAACTAAACGGTGAAAGAATTATAAAGTGTTTTGTAGTCACATTCTAGGCATTTATGCACCAATTTATGATTAATGTGTTTGCCCATGTGACGTTTATGTTACATCTGGGGACCACCGTCTAAGGTGCATCTCGATTATACCTGCATTCTATTCTGTTACGTGTATACATAGAATAGTTTATACATAAATATAGTCATTAGTAGCAGCTGATGCTACCTGATATAGAAAATGTTTTTATATTTTGTAAGTTCTATAAACGATTTAAAACGTATAAACAGACACACATTGGATAAACTGTTTAACGTCTTCTTTCAATGATCAATTACCTTTTGTTTTAAAAAGTAAAAAAAAATTCATGTGGGAATTCAATGTTGCTGTTACTTAATAAAATAATCAATTCTGTTGGTGGTATTTTATAAATTGGTATTTATCATCGACACTCTCTTTTCACGTAACCATATAATTCAATTCACACTTAGCACACCATTTACGCACTTTTATAAATAAAAAAGACGATTAGATTTATATTGGGTTACAATCAACTGATTAAAACAGAAAACTGTTCTGTACTTTTTGCAATACCATAAACGGTAAAACGGATAAAATTCAATATCGTGTAACTGAGATTTACATTTAAACCAATTGTGGTTTGGTTTTAAAATGAATTACAAAAATAAAAAAGAAAATCCAATGAGAATAACTGAATATTTATTAACCATTCAATTCAATAATTCTTTTGAATTGTTTTAAAGTTTTGCTGTTTTTTTTTTGTTCCATCATTTATAAAACTACATGCGCCAGTTAACTGAAAATAATATACAATTATTGTATGTGTTTTTTGTCTTTATCGGAATACACCTTCAAGCGTTTAATATTGTTCTGTTGTGGATTATAACACACAATAAACAGTGAAGAGTTATTCTTTTTTTTGCTATACGATTTCGGTGAGATGAACCAGCATGGGAGCCCAAAAACCTATAGTGTAGAATAGAAATTACATATTCAATTGAAATATAAAAGTTTTAAAATAATTATGTGCAAAAAGAATGCAATTTTTATGAACACTGGAGGTTAAAAAAAAAAGAAAACGGAAAATAATCCACAGCACGAGCGTTCATCGTTAACTAACTGCCCGTAAAAAATTGGAGAGGATACCCTTAAGGTGTACACTATAGTGCGAATTTAAAAATAAAAAACACAATGCAACATTAAATCCTCATCGTGTATATGTGAAATGTATGTTACCGATTATGCGATATTAAGTTTGTTTTTCTTTTTTTTCACCAATTCAGAAATAACAATATTTCTTTGCTAAACGATGAAACACACGGTAAATGAATAAACTAAGGTAGAGAACAGAACCAATGTTAAACAGAATATTAAAAGACTTTTAAATGGAAACGTGACATGGATTCAATGATAAGTACAATCCTTGTTGAATAGAAAATTGACGAACAACCGGTGAAACTTAAAACGGATTGAAGTGTTTAAACGGGAAATCAACGGGGGGAGTGATAGAACGAGATTTAAAACTAATTGTTAATGAGGAAATAAGGTAATCGTACCACTGAAGTGATATCAGTTTACCAATGGTTAAATACCATTTTCACACCTTCTGCTGAATTAGTTTTTCCAATGGAATGCACACAATATTTCTAAGTAAAATCGTTCATTTAAATGGTTTCCTAATCTCATATTAATTTTCATTTATGCATAAATCAATGAAGTTGTTTCAGCTCATAGAAAACACAGACATCAGTTCAATTGTTTGTACTTAAATATTCTCGTATTACAAATTTTTATTCATTTGCCATCATTGCAATTGACGATATTGTATGATTGGTGGTGGTATGATAAAACCATAATTAAGTCAATTAATAAAAATATTAAATTCGTCGTCTTCGTATGGTTGATGGTATTACACTAAGAAATGTCAAAAGACTGACAATAATCATCAAAGAAATAATTTATTTGATTTATCAAAATACCATCAAAGAATAATTCAATTTTTTTCAGTTATTTATTTCGATTTACACAATAATTATTGACAGTTAAATGGATTCCATCCGTATCGTTTTGAAAATTAACAAAGAAAATTTTATTTTCTTTCAATAAATTGATAGAGAATAAGAAGTAATGCATTTATTGTACTGTTTTTTATTCATTGAATTGTCGCTGAAGATGAACTGGAAAATAAGTAAAAGAAAAATTCATAACCGTACGTGTTGCATAAATCAGTTTAACGGTAAATGGGTTGTTTTTATTATGCAGCCAACATAAGTAACACATATTTCATTAAAATAAAGAAACTCCTTTAACAATTCAATGGTACGAGTATGTGTGTTACATCATACACATGAGAATCATTGATCTCAGTTCGAAACATAAAGTGCCGATAAGGTACCCATCGTAACCTGTAATTTATTGGAAACGAAACTTATTTCTTATAGCAAAACTGTTTCTTTCAATTTTTTTCTTCTTTAATTCATTTAACCCATCGATTATATTCTTGTAAGAAACGTAAGCGCATAAACTATAGAAAGAAAATCACATTGAACCAAGAGAAATAGAAGTCTTATTTTTCACTAAAAAGTTTTTAAATTTAGTGTATAACTTTTCTTGTACAGAACGAAAGAAATACACGCGATTTAATGGCACATATTCAATATAAGTAATGAGATATGAATTGTTATAGTTGTATACATGAGAAATATAGAAAATATATAATCGTTTCCATATGGTTAGTAAGACACCAGTTCAAAGTTAAGAGTGTTAAATCTTAGTTGGGGTATCACAGTTTACAACTAGAAATTACATAAAAGTGCATAAACATTCTATTGCGGAACAATTGGTTAAATGTAAATCCATTAAAAATATTTAATGGCATACAATTGATAGATGTTCACCTGGAAATCAAGCAATTCTTGTTTGGCCATAGAATAAGAAAAGATTATAATTCATTTGACAAAATGAAACCTTACGTGTGGTATTCAATGGTCTTTTTTGTTACCAGAAATGAAAAGAATATTGAAAGAGGTAGGGAGGTTTAGATGGTTAATGTCCATTCAATTGAATCTCATAATTTGTTTGAGATATGAACGATAAAAGAATCATATTTGATTATTTGAATATAATTTTCCTGGATCTCAGGTATTTTTCCATACTTTTTATGTTGAGCAAAGATTGTGACGTTATATCAATGTTTATCTAGTAATGTTTGAAGAACCATTGATTGTACGTATGGTTTTATTTGCCAATTCCATATGCAATGAAAGTCTCTCGACCTAAAAAAAAACGAAAGCTCTAAAACTCTTGGTAAATCTGTTTGGTTTACAATCATTACATTTCTATTGCCCAGAAGGATAAACTTTTTTCTTCTGATTTGTTTTATTTTTTTATTTTTGCTGGCTACGATTCATGAATATTGTTCACTGGTTTTCTCTATTTGCATTCTTAATTTCAATGCTGTATATGTATGGGCCCATATGAGATAAATGAGGTCTTTGTAACCGCAAATTTAAAAGGAAGTTTTAATTCTCCACTTCCTCACTGCATTGATGAAAAGTGGATTTTTGGTTTTTAGAGGGAAACTTAAACAAGAGGTATTTAGTTTACCAATTGCTTTTTTTTTCCATCATCAATCCAACAGTATTCTGAGGGAATAATAACAAGAAGAGAACAAAAGTATGACTATAAGTCAATTCCAATTTTAGCATGTAACAAAAGTTATATGAATGATTTTCCTTTTGTTATGTCATGGCTTTATGGATTTTCCATACACATTTTTTTTTGTTATTTTCTTTCATTTTTCTGGGGTTGAAAATGTTCCCAGACTTTACTTGTTTACTTTTAAATTAATTTTGATCTCACTTAATCGGGCCCCCACATTCGTTCATGTCTGCTGTTCAACAGAGTTACAAAATTTTTGTATGTTTTCATTGTGATAAGCCACCAACCATAAGTATGTGAGACTCATGTGGAAATATTTGAAAATTTACATTTAGGTTCACTTGATCTCCGAACCAGATCAAAATCATTTTTTAATTTCCACAGTTTAATTTAAAATTCAAGAGAAATCTAAACAGACTCTTGACTTAGAGATGATGACATTTTCAATCATTTTCATTAAAGACACGTTTCACGTCTACTGAAATTTCTTCTTCTTTTTTTATTTGATTATCAATGACAGTGAACAGAGTAACAGAGTCAAGTTCGTGTTCAGGGCAAGAGATGTGAAAAAGGTAGAAATGATATTTTTTTTTCGGTCATTTTAATCCTAAACCAACATAATTCTGTTCAGGTATTATTGTCCTGTCGATTCTTTAATAGCATCAAGTACTTGTACAAATATAATTTTCGGTAAGAATAGATGGGACCGATAAGATCCAATAGATTAGTATTGTTTTCTTATATTCTTAGAAAAGCGATTTTAAATCTAATTACATTTTGATATTTTAATATGTTTGTTGCGTAGTGAACTGTATTTTGGGGGGTAACTGGGCAGAGTGAAAAAGGTACAATTAATTAAAACTGATCCCAAACACGAGTGGCCCAAAGGTAATGTCCATTCTGTCATCAAGAAGAAGTTTAATTTTTTATTTGGTTGTTATCTTTTTGTTGCCTTGGAGTCAAATCCACACTTATAGATGACTTGTTCTTATTTTAGTCGCTCTGGTTACCACGTTCAAATTGATTTATTTCAACTGATTTTCCGAAATTTTCCTTTCAATGGAAAATTGTTTTATTCACTTTGAAATCGATGAAAAGTTTTATGGGGAAAAATGTCTTAATCAGAAAATAGTTCAATGTTTTCATCCATGTAATGTGTATAGTTGAAATCATCATATACCAAAAAGTTTCATTCAATGTTCAATGCATTTTTAGGGACGGTGGTACGTTAAAATCCCTTGTTATTCCTCATTTAAGGAGATTTACCATTTTACAATTTCCTATTCCAAAGTGTTGGTTTTAAATAGTTTTTCTTTTTGCTCAATGTAAAGTTGTACATAGAAAAATGATGCATTTTATAATTTTACAATTTCCAAGTGCATTCAATGATAACTCTTCCATATAATTCAAACAGGACGTTTAGTATTAGTAAATTTTATATGAAATGATATTAGTTTACAACCAAATCGAACGTACAAGTTTAGGCAAACAAGAAGGGAAAAACACATACACACAGTCACAAGAATAAATAAAACTTTTCTGTCACTTGACTATACGGTAATCCTCTTGAAATACTTTAATTAGTCCCAAAAATATCCTTAAGCACTTTAGATACGACACTTTTCATCTTATTTTTATTTGTCTAAATCTCTAAACTCTCTTTGAAAATAATTTTCCTAACCTCATCCTATCGTCTAATACGCCTGGATAGTGTGAAACAATAAAATATTCTAAACGTATCTGAGTCATAAAGCAACATAATTCTGATGAAAGTTCACAGCTACAGATGACTTAGAATTTTAAGAGTTAAATTACAATTTCATGTTAGTCCTGCTTGAAAACTAATCCATTGGACAAACAATTCTTTTAGTTTAATTTTGATTTTTTGTTGGCGACAAGACAACCAAATTGCATATCGTAGTTGGTACAATAATGTCATTTGAGTCATGTGTAAAGAAGGATGTTAAAACCAAATAAACCAAAGTGGCCAGATAAATATTGTTAATTGAATTTCTAGTTGGTAGCACGTTCACATCACTTTAATATCGGTAATTATGCGGTAAACCTAAAATGCATCAATGTTATTTATCCATATCCATCTGGATCATCTTTAGTCACATCGTTGGCACGCGGATTCAATAAAATCTATAAGAGATTGAAGTCTGTTGTTCTCCCCTCTTTGTAATTTTTTGGTAAAAGTGAAGTGATGATATTTAAAATTTGTTGACAAAATTAACAATCAAGAAGGCCTGATCAACATCCGAATAACATTTATAAAATACCAATTGCATTGATTCACTTGTACAAACAATGGATGACTTCAGATGATGATTTTTAATAGATGAAGCGAGAAAAAAGAAATCATCTCTTAAGGGTGTTTATTTGTACATCATTCACTATCTCTAATGTGTGTTATTAACATTTCAAGTAGTTACCGGGGGATTAAATAACTGTATTATGGAACATAGTCTTTAGTCAAAAAAGTCACTGTCACGAGTCATGTTGATCTTCTGTGATTTTCAATTATCTAGTCAAACACTCAATCGGTATGTCACCTTTCTTTATCCGTGAAACATCATCGAGAGACAATCTAATCGTTTAACTGTTTTAAAAATAGAAATCTCTTTATTTGATACATTACATGTTGGAAATGTTCTTTCGGTGGATTAAATGACAACCGTCTGCTGATTTAAAATATTGTCGTACAATTATACACGTGAATCTTTACAATGTCAATTAGTAAGACGTTTAATGGTTAGAACATGTTCATTCATTACGGCCAATCATTAGTGAATTACAGTTCTGAGTTAGAACTCAGTTAAAAAATCCGTTTAAATAAAAAGAAAATCAATGAAAATGAATTTTCCAAATAAAATCGTCTTAAGATACCAAACCAACACAACCCATTTATTCAATGTTCATCACATAATAACTTTATGCTGATAATGTTCTGTAATTTTTTTTTTGCTTTACAATTATTATGTACATTTGGTTCAACATTAAATGCCATTCAAACGTTTAGACAACTTCAGCTCGTATAATATTTGGAATTCTAGACGATGAATTCAATTTCCCATCTCTGTTACTGGTTTACCATAGAAATATCGTTTAATGGGATCAGAGTCAAGTATGTCTGAAATTAAATTTCAAACCACAAAGAATAATCCATATTTTGGATCCTGATGGTTTCTTCCCGTTGTCATAGGATGGAATATTAAAGTATCGCGTATCGTTCTATCGTATGCGTTATAAAAACAGTTGCCTCTGTACGCATTTAACTGAGGACCAGGGAATTGCTATATAACGTTTCTCTCCTTATAATAATCATAATCTTAATAAAATATATTAAATTACAGTCTTTATGCGATGGTGTGGATCCATCTATAACATAAAATGTAATGTTATTTCTTGTTATTGTTGGCTGAAGTCCTTGAAATGATGCGTCAGAAGAGTACGTTATCAGAACGCCGTTAACTTTACTTCTAGATTTTTTTGGTTGATTCGAATACTTTTACTCTTTTGCCGATGAATGCGTGACCACCAATGGTATCCTGATTGTCTGATAGAGAGCTAATCATAATGATTCATAAAATGGGGAAGAATAAGTCTATTGTATAGTTTTCTTATACATTCTTAGTGTGAGGTTGGTGGTATCACACTGAGAATGATTGGCTTATGCACATCAGAGAAATTTGATAGCACCGTAAACGTCTTATCTTGACAGTCTATGGTTCATATCACACAGTCACTTTATTTTATACTTTTTGATAATGCGTAGGATTCATTAATTCAATTACATCGTAATATCCTTTCTAACAATGAGCATCACAATGTTGATACTTTCCACGGAAATGAACTCATTATTTATGATGAAATTATTTTAAAATCAAAATGAATCTGAAATCAAATCAAATCAAGAGTCATTTTTCTTTTGTCTTTTCATTGTTGGTTAACGAAAGCTAAAGAAAGAAAAATAATATCAAAATGCGGAAGATGTTCAGTTACATCTTAACGAGGTAACGTTAGCTAAGGATGATAAACTGAATAATCAATCCATTATATAATCATTTAATACTTTCCATTCACCACATGATTTACTCAATGAGTCTGTTTAGCCCGCCAAAAGTATAAAAAAGAGAAAAAGATCATATCAATGAAATGATTACATTAAAATCTCATTTGGGTTTATGTTTAATTAATACCGCCGAATGAAACAAAAGTAAAACAAAAATTTTAATGTTGAAAATCATCCAGGTTCCATTTGGTTTCATTACAGTGCTAATGGTATGTGAACATACACACGCAATTTTTTTCTTTTTATTAATCGCTTGAGAATTTGTTGGCATTTCTTATATGATTGACGATGAAGAAATTTATAAGAAATCGAATGGGAATTCATGGATTTCATGGCCAAAACAGATGATGGCTGATATTCATTAGATTTTTGTATTGAACAATACAAATAATCTGGTTTAACTGAGCAATTATTAAACAAAAAATATTTGGTAAATCGTGAACATAATTTTGACGTTTATAAATTTTCCCTTTCGCTTTCAAAATCACTTATATTTTTGTTAATACACGACAACAGAATATTTGGGTTTTCACTACTCTTCTGTTGAATACAATTCATTGTCTTTAGTTAGTAACTGAAAGACAATTTCATTTAATGAGATAGAAAAGATACTGGTCTTGTATTTTTAAATATTTCTCATTAAAAAATGATGGGAGGAGAGCTGGGAGAGATTTAACATAGCGCCCCAGTCATTATCATTTATCTTCATCATTACACCCAAAACGACCTGACACTGTGTTTGCAATCCAACTACACGTCTTTTTGGCAGCATAATTAAGAATGTGTATTTCACGGGGGGGAAAATATTCATTTGAAATAAAAAGTTTTATTTCATTTCTCTTTTCTGATTGCACATTCTGGATGGATTCCATTCAACAGATTCATCTTTTGTCGATGTAATTAGTTTTCTGTATGTTAAAAGAATCTTCTTTATCATTTTACGTAAAGGAAAAAAGGTGAAATATTCATTTTATTTTGATAAACTTTATGTTTTTTATATTTTCACTTCATCCATTAAAATTATTAATCGTCTTATGTAATGTTCTGTTGTTGTTTTTTCTCCATTTTTACTTTGAAATTAAAATAAGAGAAACTAAAATCTCTTTTGTTGAATATAGAACAGGAATCTGGGTAAATAGAAATGCTACACATATGGTGGATGCATCATCATACAATATTAATAGTATTATAGGTGAAACGTGTTAACGAAAAAAGTAACCAAACCTGGCGATAACTTTTTCCATACACCTCAGTTATTATTAACGAATCACTGGTTTGGAATAGAAAATCTGTCGTAATACCTTCGTCATCATTGTGTATGATAGTAATTTGCATGTATGACGTAGAAAAAAAAGAATGAACTGAAAGTCTTATGTGATTGTTTTTCATTTAATCGTATCCATTAGTGTTTATCTGAGATTTTTCCCTTATTTTTCTTCCATATTTTGATTTTCACGAAAAATTTTAACGGATGTTTCCTTACTTTGGTTGAATGTTAACGTCAATGTGTGTACCAATTCTAATCAACATTTTGTTCGGTTTAATTATGATGATGGAAAATAATATGGCAAGTAAATGGAAATTTATTATAAATAGGAATGATGTTTTTCACTTCATCCATATCAATTGAATGATGTTTTACAGTTAATGTAAATTCACGTTCAACTTAATACTTTGTTTTTG
Organism: Coboldia fuscipes; assembly: GCA_001014335.1. Lineage (NCBI taxonomy): Eukaryota > Metazoa > Arthropoda > Insecta > Diptera > Scatopsidae > Coboldia > Coboldia fuscipes. The sequence goes on from JXOR01000214.1 coordinate 194,475, forward strand.
AAGAAATTTTTTGTTATTTTTCTTTTGTCTTATGTCCGATATGCCTTAATGGAAAACTTATTAGCAAAGTTCTATGAAATACTTTGTATATTCGTTGGTTTTCTTTTTCGTTTTAAATTAAATCTTTAATAAAGCATCGACCTCTTAATCTGTACTGTAAGATGACAACAGATTTTCATGATGTCTATTGAGGAATTTCATTTTCCATCGATGTTACTTATTTGAAATTAGTTTATGACATTGCCCCATGGGATGCATTTATCAGTCGGATAATTTAATGGCAAAAAAGGGGGAATCAAAATGATGGATTCTTATAAGCGTGGGGTAACTTTATTAAAAAGTTCCAAGGATATTGCGAAAAAAAAAAGGAATCACTGTCATAGAGATAAAATGTCTTTGATATTATCAGCAATATTCGATGGTAATTCACAATTTTTGGTTAGATGGCCACATAATTAGGCGGCGTTATGTATTAGGGAGTTTAAATATAAATCCATTGCTTGTGTATTAAATTATGATTGACATTCAAAATAATTTTTTTTTTCTTTTTTTAAGTTTGAGAAAGTAGAAATAGGATTTTAATGATTCAAAGTTGTTGCCTATTGAATCATAAATATTTCAATTTAATTTACTGGAATGAGATATAAAAGAACGTATAAAACTTTTCCATATAAAAAATAACAGAGAATTTTGTTCGTTGGCGACTAATCCTTTGTTATCACAATTTAATTGTTACGCAAGTTTTCTTCCAAGAATTATGTTTTCTTTTTTACTTTAAAATCCTGCCGTCAAGTACATGATTAATCGCCAATAGTTTCCCAGTTCTGTTTTTTTTTTCCTTTAATTGAAAATATTAAACGAAGAAAAATAGTTTTTTAATAAGTTTGTTCTTACTTTAAGTGATTTTCGTAACGGTAAAAAGTACTTATTGTAAAATGAATTATTGCAATCATCCTTTAAGAATGTATTGTGTACTGTGGCAAAGGAATAGTAATAAAAAACATACACACAAAATCTACAGTTAGGAACTTGTACTAACAGAGGCAGAGATTAATTTAAAAGCTTTTCTACACTAACATTATAATCCATTTTATTTGTTATGTTTAGTTATGTTAAAGTAAACGAGACATAATAAGAAAAAAAAAACGAAGAAAATGTAGAAATTTCCGATTTTCTATAATAATTCTCATCTACCAAGTGAAGAAAACAATCGACAAGGATTTAACAAAAAAACTTTTCTTACGTATTTATGTGCTTTAAGATTCATTTTCTTCTTGGTGTTTGGGGGGTCCAGCCATTAATGCTAGTTGTTCTACATGCAGGGGGTCGTTTTGTAAAATTCTTCACGAGAATGAGGTGAATCCCATTTTCCTGAACCTTAGATGGATTGTAGAGTCTAACATAGCCAATTGTGTGACGAGTAAGAGAGAGTACATAATGCCCTTCCTCTGTTAAATGAACATTTCATCTGATGAAATACAAAAATTGGAAAATCTTGTACTGTACTTTAATTTTTGTAATATGGCAAAACATTTTCACATCTCTTTTACTATGAATCCATACATAATTCTCAGTGTATTGAAGGATGGGCTAAAATGAAAAGTTTTAACTTTCCGACATGAATTTTAAATCCATTTTAAATTAGTTTCTGAACAGATCGTCTTGTTATATGCACTCCCATCTCTTACTTGAATTAACCATCATAGAAAAAGAGAGAAAAATGTTTTACTTGTATTCTTGTTCAATTGAATGGCATTAACTGTACGTATACAATTGTTAACAGTTGCATTTGAACTCTGACTAAAGGTTGTATTAAACTTGTGGGGGTTTGGAATGATGGTAAAAGTACTCAAGGAATTGTCATCTTAAAAGTTTTACCGAAAAAGATTGTAATTTAATCAATTAAATTTCTGATAAAATTTCAATACAAAATACAATGGTTTTAACAGACACTTATGAATTAGTAACAACAGACTTTTTCACTTTTACGAAGGGTCAGCAAGTGTACACTGGAGACACCTATACTCCCCTACAAATAATTTCAAGGGAAATATATCTAACATGAAATCATTGTCCATAATTAATTAGGTAAATCCAACAAGATTTTATTCATAATTTAGTGGCACTTACAGTTAACCAACCATACAAAATCGAATGATCAATCAATATTAATTGGAGCTGCCAGAAATTTATTAATTTCTTTTATTTTTCTTTATTCTGTACTAATGGGGGAACGAATTTCCATACAAACAGAGAAAAAAAAATAAGAAAATTTTCATTTAGAATTAGATTTATGCAGAAGTCTTGTATTCGAATGTTAAACAGAACATGGAATAATGAATTCGTACCCTCATTTTCAATTGTATTGAGAGAAATGAATAAGAAAATAGAAATGGTGGGAAATAAATTTATTCGATTGATTTCCTTATCGCGGAACAAATTTAAGTTTCTATTTGGATATTTCATTGGGGGTGTTTGAGTATGAGGAAACTGTTCAAAGTAATTTCTTGATATACATATCTAGAATTTCCAGTTTATGGGTATCTGGTTCTCGTGCAACCATTTGCGGAAAATATATTTTCATTTCATTTCCCTAAGTGATTATTTTAATGGTATTGGTAATGGTTTAGTGTTACAAACAGGAATTATTCCATTTTAGTTTCTGTATTTTTTGTCCATGGGTAGATTTGTATATTTTTTATATTCATTCTTTTAGTTGAATTCCCTTCGTCTCGCTAGTAACTAAAAATGATTTTACAGAATCCATATTGTTGAGTTCTGGTGAACATGCAACTAATAAAAATACAAAACAATGAATAGAGCAGTAATTCGCTTTAAACAAGAAAACATAGATGGAATCATTATCCTATACTTTAAACGTTAAACATTTGCAATGAATTGCTAGAAAAAACATTAAAGGAAGACGATTATACACATGTTCTCTATGTAATTCTCATGTGTAGTTCAATTCTGTTTTCTTTTTTTTTAATATTAAAAGTGTGGGCTTTCAGACATTTGATATTAAATACTCGGGAATGTTTTTATAGACAAGAATACATAGGAAAAAACAATCTGTTATATCAATGAATGTTTAAAGACACACTTGAAATCTTCATTTTAGATTATTTTTATTACTTCTATTTTTGTTTGCGAATTTTATTTTTTGTTGTACTATGTTTGCCTTATCATTTTCAGTTTTGCAATAGAAAAATTTTGGTAATAGAGAAGAGATGGTGTTTCCACATACACAATTCAATGGGAGAAGATAGACAGTGGTAGTTGAGAGTCGGATGGTATTTATTTTTTTTTGTGTTTTCGGTAACCGAAACCGGAGGTGGGTGGCCAAATATGCGGTAAAAGTATTTTCCTCTTCGTTGTCCTTTTGACCATTAGTTGGAAATGAATTCAATCGTAATTCCTTTGGTCAGGTTTTTCCATTCCTTTGCTGTTCTCGATATGTCTGATTCAACCACACCATTCAGTATGTGAAGAGAAGAGAGAGAGTGTAATTTTACTTTCAGTTCTTAGAAGACACAAAGTGGAAAACCATTTATTTTACGTAGTTAGTTCAAGTGGTAAGTCCCATGTGGCTGAGCTCATTCGGATATTGGAAAAGCCTATTATTGTGCGAACTAACATGAGAGGGTGATTAGGAGCATTAAACAAATTCTACTGTACCTCATTGTTATGCTCACTAAAGGGAAATTTTCTGTTTCTTCTTATTTGGTTTTTCCTTATAAATTCATACTATTGTTCTATGCCAACAAAATAGAATAAAATAGAGCAAGAAAGGTTATCTCGCCGTTGTTGCAATAACGAACGTTTGGATACACTGAAAATTCATTTCGATTTTCAACTGAGGCTTAACAGCTCGTTGTAGTTTGGAAAGAAATATTTGTATTGCAGAGAAATTGCTAACTGAAGAACAATTTAAATGGTTTCCTATCTCACTCTTATTGTAACTAGTCAAATTTCCTTCTGCTTCTATCTGATCCTTATGGAGTTTTAGTTAAATTGCATTGCCTGCAATAAAAATAATATGATTATGGGTTATAAAGATTACATTTTTTTTCTTTCTTCTCTTTACAGCATTACATCATGAAGAGGGGAGTAAGAAATGCGTGATATTGTGGCTAAACGCAGTGTTAGAAGAGGCTGGAACCATTATTTTGGGTATGTTACATTAAATGCTATTACATTATTTTGTATGTTGGGTGGCGGTTATTTTATTTCTCTACCAATGTTAAAATCATTACGCACCTATAAACATAACGTGATTTGACTAATTGCATTCCATAAAGTGTTTGTGTTCCATTAAATTACTGGCGATACCTAAAAGCGATCATAAATTAACTTTTAACATGAATATAAAGCAATAAATACAAAAAAAAAACCATTAAAATTAACCGGCTCAATATATGGATTTGTACTATACACGATGGATTGATTGTTTCATTATAGTGTATGACGGTTTTTATCGTTTTTATTTTATTTATTTTTTTGGGTAGCAAAACACAGTGTGGGTTAAAAGAATCTAATCTTTAAGACTTCGGCCTCATTAAATTGCTATTACTTGGTACTGAATGTCTTGTTCCGTCCAGAAGCAAAACTAAAAACTCTTCGGTTATTCAATATAATCGAATAATATTTTATATTTTATTAAGGAAAATTCATAATATTTCATAAACAGATAAATTGTTTCTCTTTTCCTTTTGGGTTATATGTAATAAAACTAATAGTTTTAATGGTCTCCTCTGTTGCTGATTGCATTTAATAATTTTTTCTTTGAAATGTTTTAATTCAAATTTATGAATAATAATAATAACAACAGCCTCTAATCACCGCGTATAGCGTCAGCATTAATTTATCGTTGTAGACACATAAATTACTTTCACATCAAATAGTCCATGGCATACCAACTATCAACTAAATAACATAAATATTTTCATTTATAACATTACGTATAAATTTAAGCAATTCATATTGTTGCTGTGATTTGATATTTTATTTTAATTAAATCTTATTCTGGTTTTATTCAAGCCATTTATCAATTAAATAGTAATGGTAATGAGATGAGCTTAAATGTGTGCCCCTGTTGAAATATACATTTGAATATTAAATCAAAATCGATTATAGATACTTGGATTTTTTCTCTTTCTATTTGATTTGTAATAAATGAAGTATTCAGTTAACGTTGAATACAATGGTATCTTTATGTTCAATTACATAATGCGCATAAGATGAAGTTAAAATGATGTTTCATTGAACCGTCTATCATATCTGCGAACAATACGAAAAGTAATCAGATATATGAATTTGGAAGCATCTTTGAATCGGTTTTTTTTTTATTCAATTTCTTGATCAATTTTACATATTCTTATTCATATGATGAAAGAAAAATGAGATACAACACTAAGAATTGAAGTGAGAATCAAAAGAATATTTAATGTGACGGAGGTATATGATTATACCACAAAAATAAAACTGGTTCCTTTTGTAATTTCATATACAATCGGACAGAAAAGTATCCAAACGGAATAAGAAATATAAATTGCTTTGTATTTCACTAAGATTTAATCGACTGTCGTGTGTAATAGACACCTGAATAATAGAATAAAAAAGAAACTAAAAATATCATAAATAATCAAAAGATATTTGGTAATATCGGATATCCATCATCTATAATTTACCATGACACTTTGTTGGTTTAATTTTTCTTTTTATTCAATATTCAATTCTTCTTTGACATCGAAATAATTTGCGGTCTTTCCTTCTGGTTAAATGCACAGTATTCAACTATAAACGATGTAGAGATGAGATGACCATAAGTGTTAAACTTCACAACCAAAATATACGTAAATGAATAAGTTATAATTCATTCAGGTGATTGTTTATTTGAGAAGATTATAATGGTCTTAACCATCTTCAAAATTATTGACTAATGCCTCCGGATTTTGTGGTCATTAACTATCAAATGTTAAGAAAATATTGTAACCGAACGAATTTAAACAATTTCTGATTTTCTCTTTTGTAAATGCCATAAATCTCGTTACAATTTGAATTGCAACCATAACACTATTGCGTTTTCTCTCTTCAGATCCATTAAAGTTCACCAATCATATACTAAGTCCAGCAGAAGATATTTTTATATTGAAGATGAATTGAAAGGGAATCATATAAGAAAAGAAATATTTTCTGTTTGAAATGGTTAAACGTAATTAGTTTGGTAAACATAATTGTTAGGTTTCACTATGATTGATGTATGAATTATTTAAATACGAACCATTAAATCTTCCATGTTGGTGCTTCTGATCATCGATCGTATTCACAGCCTTCTGCGGACACTTTACGTTAAATGAAAATCGTAATTCAGTTCTCTGTATAAAAACCGAAATAATGAACATGTTGAATCTGTATTAAACATCCCCATATGGTGTTACCAATGGACCATTCTTCAATGTTATTGTTATTTTATTTGGTAAAGAACTTGGGATGCGAACAGTCATATAAGACAACACTAAGTGTTATTGCCTTTTACTAATCAATATGAAATGTGTGTGTGGATGGATCCTAAATTTAGAATCGATATTATATTGAAACTTAATTTCCAAACAAAAATAACAATGAAATATATTATGTGTGTACTGTGTAATTATGCTAACAATGATGATGGTGAAACCAATATATAAGATGTATGTTATTCTTACGTTCTTCGTTGATGAATAAACAAAGACAAAAAGTAATTTATAATTTTATTTTTATTTTTTTGTGGAAACTGTTTAAGATGACGCATATGGGATAATGGATGTTTAGTAGAAAATAAAATTTTTATCATATCATCATCATCATCATCATTGACGTCTCCATCTGGATGAATCCAATAATTAAGAAAAGTGAAAGAAAATTATATATTCGAATGAACGATTAATGTATCGTTTCTTTCTCTTGAGTGACTTCTTATAGTTTTGGTGTTATTTTATCTATGGAAAATTAAGAAAAACAATTTCTTATTCAAATTCAATTGTCAAATGATCTTATGGGATGAGTTTACCAGTGAACAATTAATGTGCCTCTTAGCGATTTATAAAAGAGAATAGCTATTTAATTCTCTTCTGTTTCAAATTTAGAAATATTTCATTAAGAGATTAACAATGATTGGTATTCGCCCAAGACACGTTAAAGAGAAACGGTTTAATTACATTTTCTATTTGGCATTCATCTCAATAAAATTGTTTTTGCTCTAGACACTTTGTTCATTACAAACCACTTTAACGCATTTTATCTATGAATTGATTTACCTAAATTTCTTATGTTTTGATATGCTGCTGATGTATGGTGGCCTCGAATAACAAAACAACTAATGTGATGTTGAAAATTGGTTTTAATTCACAAAAATCATTGATCATACTTAAATTGAATGGATATATGACAGGCGATGTAATTGTGCAATAATTAATTGATTGTATAGTATTATTTACAGAAAATACTCGTGAAATTACATTTGATATATTTGAACCATTAAGAGATCACTTAATTCAGTTTACCTGTCATTTTTCATAATTGATTTTTATTGATTTTATACTTTTATAATAACACGAGAGCAAAATAATGAAATTTATAATGAAAATTGTAATTTCTAAAGTGTTTGCTTATCGAATTGCATAATTGTCCAATTGATGTTTTTATGTTAAATGAAATCCTTTGTAAATTACAAATAAAAAGGTCATTCTCATTGGCTCTTATTCATTTTGTATTGATTGTTGGCTATCATTGAATATTATAGACAGAAAGACTGAGTAATTGGTTCAGTGCAGCCCAGTTTTTTTCTTTTTTATTACCAATGGTATATTATTCGTTTGAATAAATCAATAATTATATAATGGATAAGAGTATCGATGACCATAAATTTTTCTTGTATTTAAATAACATGTTAATTAGCACAGTGACGTAATTAATGATAGACCATTTAACTGGCCATTTAAAGGTATTTATTTGATTGAGAAAACCGAAAATTGTAATTCAGTTCAACTTGAATGACATTCAGTTAATTTCTTAGTTTGAATTGCCTCCATTAATCGATCAATTTCAGTTCAGTTGTGGTTAAATCATCTTAAAATATTTAACAGTTTATTTGTGGTAATTGGACAAGTGAATTCGTTGAATAATTTAAATGAATGTTTTTCCCTTTAAATAAAATATTCTTTTAAATCGATAAAATACCATTTCAAGAAACCATAAAATTCATTGAAAAAAACAAAAAAGAAATCATAAAAAACAAATCTTTTAATTATGATTGGCTGGTAAACAAATCAACTTCCTATTTCATACTAACGGAAAATTGTTAGTTTAAACAAACTCTCCCCCACATAAAATTTATAATTGACTTTTCATACGATATTGACTCGTCTTTCTTTCATTTCCACTTAAATGATTTGGTAATAAAAACCCAATGAAAAGAAAATCGATAATTTTTAAAGTAAATCAACGTAATCCAAATAGTTTTGTAATTTGCATTTATCATTCACCATAATAATAATCATTTGAATGATAACAAAAAGAATGAACTGCATCAAAGATATATTTCTTCATGTTTGCTATCTTCTTTTTAAATTACGGTAACTTACGAATACTGGTAAGAACATAACAGCTATGCTGTTTCCTTCTGTATGTTTTTTTTATTTTTATTTGTATCAGTTGAAGTTCTTGATGTATTCTCTTAGTTTTTACGTTCTTTTTGGTAGTTTATTTTGGTTTGTTTTTATTCATTATGTCTTCAGGGAGTTTGTGAAGATGAAAAGTTTTTTTCTTTTTATTGAGTAGTTTGAGGGGAGGCGAAAAGAAAACATAACAGTGAATTCTATCACTGATAAAAGTCAAAAGATATTACCCGAATTGAGCCAACTCTGGAATGAAAAGAGAATAGTAAAATCAGAGAAAGAATAATATACAAACGATATCATTAGATACTTTCGTCGGCTGTAATTTTGTTTTTTATTACAAACAGTTTTTACCATCATAGCCACATCAGAGAACGAACATTATTATTTTTATGTTTGTCCTTTAGGTTTGTAACTGATGAATGTTACACAGTTTGTTATTTCTTCATTTTCGGTTGAATTGATAATATTGTATGATTGGTTTGTGTGGTCTACGGAAACTATAATATTACCTTGAGTTTGGTATATTCGGTAAATTAACAACGATTATCTAATAGAGAGTACGAGAAATTCAATGATAAAATGCAATTTGTAGGTAAACATTAATAAAAACCATTGAATTACTGAGAAAAATCTTATTGGAAAATCATAAATGTATTTTCAATTGGTTTTCATTCAGTTTAGTTTTATAAGACGACATTCATATGTGAAGTATTCACATACAAATAAAATCAAAATAATTTGTCTCTCAGTTGAAATTTAATTTGTTTTTCCTCAAACATGATTTTGTTTCATTTCAATGGAAATTGATGTAAACATAGACAATATAAATGATAGGACACGGTTATGCTGTTACCATTAGTCGTTTACACAGTGGAAACTCAGTGAAAAGCAGAAGAAAACTCGATAACATGGAACTCGTATCTGGAAAACAAAATAGAAATGAAAGGAACAAAAAAAGGGAAATATTCTGTTTATTTACCTTCATTGGGGATTTTCTCTGTTTTTATTCGTATTTCACGTTTAGGGAGTTCAATTTATATGCCGTTTGCACTTGAAGTTGAAGGTATTTGTTAATATGAAAGCAACGCAAAAAAAAGCTCGATGATGAATGAAAAGTTTAATACATTCAAACAAACATAAACATTATATTTGTTAGACATTGGTTGGATAAATTGATCAACCATATGAAATTTTCGATGGTTGAATATGATGAAGCCTCCGTATGCATATTTGTTATAGTGAAGTTATTTCTTTATATTCAGATGTAAATTGGTGAAAAAAAAAATGACAAAAACTTTTATGAACAACATGGATGATAAAACAACAGAAATAAATGAAAAAAGAATAAATAACTTTGAATCGAGACAAACAATATTGATGTAACTCTGTGACAGTCTCCACTCCACAGAAAAGAATAAGGAAAATGTGAAAATACCTCTTGATTGGTTCATCCCTTTAGACAATGTTTTACTCATCATTATAATGTTTGATTGATTCATATCGTACAATGTAGTTGACTATCATACAGTTGAAGTTTTCTATTAATAATAAACCGAATGGATATAGACGATGGCATACGTTATGCCAATATAAACAAAACAGACAAAAAACTACCAAACGAAAAAGTATTAATTAATGAGGTTTTTATTGAACCAGACAAATTATTAGATGATGCTGGTTTACGTTAACTGAATAAAGAGAAAAGTTTGGTTTTTTATTGAATTTGGTCTTTAAGAAATTAATTACGATTGAAAGAAAAACTCTTTGGTGAAAGTTTTGTGTAGGATGATGTCCACATATGAGGGATTTGTCTATTGTGTTGTTTAAATTTGAATAATAACACTGGAACTAGAAGCAAATATTTTATCATTCAATAGAGTTTTTCAAAGGAAAATCGTTACAAACGGATTAAAGAAAAATTTGATTGGGATCTCTTGATTGGGATATGCTCTGGTTCTTTGGGAGTTTTATGGAAATTGTTATCGGTTAAGCTTTAACGTTCATGTGTATCATTTAATGAAGACCATCGACGATAATCTGAAGTATAATTTGATTGCCAATTACTGCTAAACTCTGAATCAATGAAAAGAAAATTCCTGAAATAAAAAAAAATGTTTTTCCTCGTTAGTTAATCATAGTGAAAGGATTTATAATTCCATTTGATAATTCATTTATATTTTTCATAAAGGATATTTTACATAATTCTTTTATTTGTTTTTTTCTTTGCATAGACATACATTTCTGATTTTTTTTTCTTTTAAATATTATTGCTTATTAAATTGTCTCATCTTTTCTTAAAACATTTTTATTCAAATTTTTGTTTTAATACGAATATTAAATTACAGTAAAATTAAATTGTCCTATATCGCTTATAATATCTATTTGAATCTTTCTCTCCAACGATTTACATACATAGTACAGTGTTCTATTTTATTTATTTTTTACTTTAATTTTTACCTTTTACATTTACAAACATTTTTTTTTCTTGCATTTTAACCATTCATATTAACCATGTTGTTTCCCTTATTTAACATCGTCTCAATTATTAATTTTTTATGTGATTATTCTGCACATGAAAACAATGAAAATTATTATTTAATAATGTTTATTATTCACAATTATTATTCTTTGGCTTATTCTATAAATATACAACAATGTTACATAAAAAACACAGAAGGATTCGAATCTGTTTGACGTTCATTTAAACCTTTTGACTTTGTATAGTCAGCAATTTATGATTTGTTTTGTTTTTTTTTAATTTACACCGCAAAAAGAAAAGAGAAGATGTGATTCTATTTGAAATTGGTTTAAATTTCAATACGATAATGTCGTATCCTTTTATGCAAATGAGCAATTACACATAATTTGCCCTTTTATGTGTTTATTTTTACTACGGTCTTCGGTGTGACAACATAAAAATAAAAGAACTTGAATCACTTCTTTTGTTTATAAAGTTTACGCTTTTCCAACACAAAAAGTTTATTAGTATGGTCACCACCTTGGTTGGTGTTTGAGGGCGTTAAAGATTCTTTTATTTTCTTCTTCTAATCTACATTTCCTTTCTTTCTTTCTTGTTTGTTATTTATTTTGTGTGTACATCTCTTCTTGTATTTAAATTAAGACTTTTCATTAAGGCACTTGTTCTTTCTACAAGAAAATCTTTCAACCCTCCGAATCTTTGTATCATTCGATCAGTACAAAAGAGAATAATTTTACAAAGTTTACAATTAAAACATTCTTGGACAAATTACCATAATCCCAATAAAAACATTCAATATTATGCATGTTTTGCTTTTGTAATTGGCCTCATCGACAAAAAATGTCCCAAAGATTTTCTTTTTTTTCTCTTGTTGTTTTAGTTCAAAGAACTTTTTTAGCTTGAAGACCTTTTCTATCGTCACGTTAAATCACTTCTATTATGATTTTCATTTTTCTTTTATTTGGAGCCTTACATTGCAATTTATATGCAAAGAACATTTGCCTATGAGCCCAATTAGATGGCGTTTATTACTTGTCTATAAGCAATAATCTACCATCACCCCCAAAATAAAATTGGCCAATATTGAATGGTAATTTATACGACAAAAAAAACAAACTTTTGACACGACATACTGGCAGATACATATAAAGTGAAAGAATTTAAAATTTAAATCACAGTAGATTCGAGGGTTAAATGATTTGAACATTTAAAAAGGAAACTTTTTTGGGCTTTCTTTTTTTCTTTAAATTTTCATCATCTTAAATAGAACTGGCATTCATTATTTTTTTTTTTTTCTTATAATTTTTCTTTTTATATTCTTTTATACATTTATATCGCATTAGAGTTTGTTTTATAATTATGAAATTTACTTTATTCTGTTTAAAATCTAATATTTTATTTCCATTAAACCTATACCACACGTTAATTATTCTCAGTTTATCTCCTTATTCACTTAAATTAATATTTTTTCTTTCTTGTTTTTATATACATTATGACCAAGTTTAGTTGGCCCGTTCAAATATAATGACTTAGAGTTGCATCAATTGATTGACATTGTTCAGTTTGTTCCCATCAGATTTAACATTCACTTCTAAACACATCACTACCCCAATTAAAATATTCAATATAAACGAATTTTTAATATTTACAATTGATTATATTGACTTTAAAATTTGTTTTCTTAATAATTTTTTTTTTAAAAAGAATAGTTTAGCTCGATTCGATATTGACCACAGATAGTTTTCTTTTATAAAACACAAAATATAGACATTGAAATTAGAATTAAAGAACAATTAACTATAAACTGAGTTACTCTATCTGATAATGGCAATAAAAATGGATAAGCCTAGAAGTGATACAACAAACGATTGATGCAATCCAATTGAACGACTTAAACTCATTGATTCAACTGTTGAACTTCTCGATACTTTACTTTTGGCGGCACCTTCAATTACAAAAATATTTTCCTCGTCTTCATCAAGTACTGGCAGACCGCCAGCTTCAGTAATATAAGGGATTCGATTTGTATTACATGCATTTATACGGTTCCTAATCATTTTCGTTATATTTGGGCTGCGTCCTTCTAATAGTTCAGTGCCCTGTAATTCAAAGTAGAAAAAACACATGAGTAAATTGTTACATTGCAACGGTTAAACACTAGAAATACTACAATTGTTTAGAAGAAAATTTAGATTAAACATTCATTAGATCATTGACTATGCTCTCAATTGTATCCTTTAACTCTCCATCAAATTCATTGGTCCAGACAGAACAGTAAAGTGTAGTCAGTTAACATCATGTTTCAATGATTTTACTCTCATTTATCGTACTGTTATTGTATGGAATCTCAGTGGTTTTTATTCATCATATGTTCCTTCTAACAGTTCCTTTAGATTCACATAAAAATCATTTAGTTTTTTTCAACTTTTATTATTTGGTTAAACGTAGAGAGTTGAATGCTCAACTGATTAGATACACCCCATTGATAATAGATTTGTGGCATTTAAAGAAAATTTCATACAAGATAATACGGAATGAATGGTTTTCGTAAAGTTTTATATTAATGCGCATTCGTTGCACATATCAAAACTGTTGAGAAATGTCTGAATTTGAAAGAAAAAAGAGAAAAACTTTATTTCTGTCAATACAGAAGATATTCAGTTTTTATTTTTCATTTTCTTATTGCACGAGGGGGTGGAAGTATACGTGGACAAAGTTGGTTAGTTTCTATTTTTCATGTAATTGCAATTTTCTTTACTTTCTTTCCAAAGCAAAACTGAATGAGTGAAAAAATCTATTATTATGCACTTGGTAAAAGAGTGTTTAGAGGAAGACATAAATGTGCGAACTTTTCCGTATGGATTAATGTTTGTTGAAGAGAATTTTATGAATCCAAAGTGCGATAAGAACTCTATTTGTGACTGTACATAATGGAATAGTAAACATAGATTTGCTGTACTTCATACGAAGTTTTAGTTTCATTTGGGGTTGGTATGGGATAATATGAAACACATTAAGTTATTCAATTTAACTAATGATATAATAAAGTTCAGTCGATTACGTCTTATTGTCAAAAGGTGTATGAAAACAAAAATAAAAATAGAAGAATAGTACAAGTTAATTTTCAAATGGTCTTTATATGTAGAGGGTAACACATCCAATTTCGTAATTTCATCAGACACTGTGGATGAGACGATAAAACGGTGAAAGTATGTATGTTCGGCGCTATAAAATGATTAGAAATGTGAACTGAAGGAACTGCTTCATAATTTCCGATATAAATTACCGTAATTCCATCACACATATGGTTTTATTTATTCTTTCTTGTTTGGCAACATGATCAAATGGATTTCATTTTTATTTGATTTCTCAACTGAAATTTTGTTTCATTTCATTTTATACTGACTTTGCCATTACTTTCGTTGTATATGTTCATATGATATACTGAATGTATTCTGTGGTTATTGTGGGTATACTTGAAAATATTCTCATAATTCATTATAATTTTATAATATTTAATCTAATGTGGTAAAAGTTAATTATCTTATGAAAACATGTTTACGATAAATTGTTTCAGTTAAAAAATAAAAAATAAGAGTTTAGCTAAAAAATGTTGTTATTTTACAATGTTTATCGTAATTTACCATATTTTTGGGGTTATGTACTTTAAAATGTATTTTAACAACATGATGGTACACTAGAATACAGTAAATTTAAAAGGTCTTTATCACAAATTATGACGCTATGGTTTATGCGGTTTCAAACAAAAATTATGATGTACAATTGGATACTTAACATTATTTCATTTAATTATAAAATATGATCGAATGAGTTGGTTTTCAGTCAAATTGCTCCACATAAAACGTAAAAGAGTTCATTCAAAATAAAATTTTTGCAATTTGATTTCATTTTTATTATTCCTTTAAATAAAATGTTTGATAGTGAATGAAAGTAACAATATGAATCATTTCAAATTCTAAATTAAATGGATAGCAATTTCATTAAACGTAATGAGCTATAAGTTATGATTCTTCATAAAAATTTCTCTCTCTGTTCTCTTTAACAAATAAAAATATGACTGCTAATGAATACCCATCAGTTAATCTAAAAAAATCTTCCAAGAATTTATGATCCATAAATGAACCTCAACAGCTCTATATTATTCAAACAGTTTTCTTCAATGCAAAAACCGCTGAACATTGAAAGTTGGCCATTGGAAAATTATGCATCAGACAAGAACAACAAAACATCAAACCACTGGGTTTCAACACACTCAAAGTATTCCATCATAAACGATGAAAAGTTTCGCGACGATTGTAAAAGCTTACTAAACAACCGCATTAACATTATCCGGGGTGCAATGGGTATGATGTAACAGACAAAAAGCATATTTATAGCCATAAAATTAATCCAAAATAACTCATATAAAACATCTTGTTTACGTACACTTTCTCCCATTTACGTATAGTTCTATGAGCTCCCCATCATGATTATTTATTTGGTAGACATTGGCCTGATATAACGGCACGGGATACCTCATTGAAACTGACTACGTTGAATATTCAAAATAAAATGCCCGAAAAATGAAATCATTAAGAATGGAAGCCACAATATCAAACTAAAGTAGATTCCATATTCTATACAATTGACGTTGATTCAACATTGAAAATAAATGCAAAATCCACAACATAAATTTTAAACAATTCTAATGAGAAACAGTTTTTGCCAAAATAATATCGCAAAACCACAATTCAGTCAAAAAGACAGTAATAAATAAGACCAATGGTTACGATACTGACTGTTCTGTGTGTGTGTGTGGCATTGAAAAGTTCATTTTGAAAATTTCCTATTTTGCATTTTCCAAAAGGAAAAGACGTTTTGGTTGAGTTCGTTCGGGTTAAAATGATGTCTTTTCTCTGGGTTCTTGGTATCTTAATACAAACAGCGACGGTAACCACAATGTAGTTGATTAGACTAGAATGGATGAGAAGAAAATATAAATTTTCATCATGCAATAACACCCTTAATTGCAAATAGAATCCATGGCTGGGGTTTCACTTACTTCACCCAAAATGAAATTTATCACAAGTAAATATTCATTTTGGCTGTTGTTTTTTTTTTCTTCTCTTACACACCACATACGATTCGTTTACACCCTTTCGCGACAATCGGTGGCAGTGGTTGATTCGTCACATGAAAAGGAAATACTGTAAAACACTGAATTTAATTTCCTCTCGCTGCAACCAAACACAAGTAAATGCGTTTCGATTGTGATTTAACCAGCAACTCGTTCTGCATAATTTATATTCAGTGATTATGTGCCATTTTAATTGTATTTAATAAATGAATTATTGCTTTCATTTTCACTACGCGATAAAAATAAAAGGCAATTTCCAATTAACCAAATTATGTATGCTAAAGCGACTGGTGCAACAAAAACAACATGTTGACAACCGTTCAATATGAAATTCAAAAGAGTTTGACAATTTAACATTGTTGGTTGTTGTTTTTCATTTTTATTATTAGCGATGATTTAAAATGCGTTGAACCAATTAAATTGTACCCTAAATTATGCGTCTGGTCATGAGCAAATTTGAATAAAATTGAGAAAAAACTAAATAGTATGAGACTATTGGATTGTAACAAACCGTCCGGAAACAAAAGGATTTCCTCCCATAGATCATATTTGATTATTCTCCTTCTCTGCCACTTTAATGGTTTGGCATTCGTATGAAATTTCATTGGAATCCCTTTGCACCAGTTTTGATTATGTACAAAAATAAAAACGAAATGAATTTTTTCATTAAGTGAAAACGTGATAGTCTACCATTAATATCCATTCTGAATTATGACTAATGGTCCAGTTGATACGAAATTTTCTTTTAGTACACTCCCCATCATTTGGTTGGTGTTCAGACAAGTTATTTTTAAATTAGAAAACCTGATGTTATGCACCAATGTTAATCATTTTTATTACGATTTAATCGTAATTGTATATAGATTTCAATGAAGAATTGTGCATACCACGTAAACGAATCAAAAGGGTTGCAAATGGAAAAAAGTGTGTTAAATACGGATGAAAGACGAATTGATCAAGATTAAACAAAAACTCTTTCAAAATTAACTGAATTTGAATCGAATGAAAATACTATGCCAATACCACGAGATCAGAAATTGAATTTTCTCAAAGTAAAAAGTGAAATAAAAGCCAAATGTTTGAAATTTGTACTGTAGCGGTTGTTAGTCCAAAGTCAAAGAGAGTGAGGATGAAACGGTATAATCAAATTATATGCATAAAACAAACAATGCATGATTTAATTTATGGTATCAGTAAAATATATCATTGAATGTAATTGTATCAGAAATGCTGGAATTTTTGGGGGCCTCATACACAAAATACGAAAAAAAAAACCAACAGAGAGCTTACTCAATATACAGACGGATTACAAATAGTCTAACAGGATATAGGAAAAGTGAATAAACATACCGGTATCTTATGATTTTCGGCATCCAGACAGGAGGGTAAAAATGTGCCCTTTCTCGTGACCTGCTGGAACATTTTGAACTGATTCTGCCAGTCGTATGTTTTCAAACGATATTCAAGTGACATACCAGCCAATTCCATTGGGTATCTTATCAAAACTGGATTCGAGCCCCTGCAATGATACAAAAACAAAAATAATAAAATAACAATATGGTTATCTGCATTTATAGATCATTCACGTTATTCAACTCATCGTTTACACTGTTAATTCTATTCACTCACATTATTTTGTCAATTGCATTAGTAAAAGGGACTCGTTATAAGATCAAAACTATTTGATACTAAAAATGCAATTCTTTTCGTGTATTAATGAAACGACCCCGAAAGGGATCTCAATTTAATTTCAAATGTAAATAATAATTAGAATGTTTTCATTTCACATTGTATGTGATATGATCAAAAAGTCGAAATTGTGCGGACATTTAGTTAGTGATCTAACTTTTGATATTATTGACTGGAGGGTATAAATTTGTTTGTTAAATCAACGAGATAAAACATTGAAAGATGTAATTTCATTTTTTCCATGTGATAACGAGTTAAACGAGTTGTGAATTTGTAAAATTGTCTATAATTCGTTGTAATTCCCTATTATGATTAAGTGCTACGATAATATTGAAAAACGGATGAAAATTTATAACCAAAAAAAGAAGAACTGATTTACTTACAATGCCAATTCTTGAATGCCCATTGAATGTAAAACGGTTGGTAAACTAGGCGATGAATTACAAGTTGTTAGTTTCCTTTGTCTTGGATAATAATAAATGTGGGACATGCAACGTTCTTCACGGCTGGTTTGGCCACCCAATGTCATTACTTTACGTTGTGAACTATCGTACGTGCATTCAGTGATAAATCGATCACCTGGATATGCCCGTACCATTGATGGTAAATGCTTAAATTCTTTGTAATCAGGATCAATATTATTATCACGTGCTATCGGTAATAATTCCGCGTTATTACGAATCTGTAATATGAGAGATGAAAAATATTTATCATTTAGTTTTCGATGGAAATAATAAAGACTTCTTCTGTTTCGGAAATTTTTGGATGGCAAAAGACAAAGTTTTTCTCCTTGACTTTTGTTGTTACCGGTGACAATAAAACAATTTCTTTTACTTGAATGTAACTTCCTAAACACTAGAAAATCGATTTGAATTCAATCGTTCAATAGGAACATTGAATTTCAAATGTCATTCTATCGTATAAATTATTGTAGTTGAACAATTCGATTTCTTACCTGACGCAATTTAATTTCACGTCCAATACTGTGTGTTTGCATCATTACAGCAAATATTGATATACCCTGTGGGGGTAGTCCTTTACGTGTACACTCCTCAACACAGTGACCCTCTGAAATTACTTTTTCTTGGCCAGGGGGTATTATATGCCGCCAATTTGAATCCATACCTTTATTGAACGAAATAGAAAGACAGTGGCCAATTTAATATCATTTTACTTGGCGAAACATTACTGTACGCAGATGGTATTCTCAAACACCGATAAAATAGAATAAGGAAAATAAGAAAATACAAATTTTTTTTCGTTTTTTTTTGTATAAAGAAAATGAAAATTGGTTTTCAATAAAAATGAGATTTATTTTATTGACAATTTTATTTATACTATCTGCATCTTCTATACATTTGGGCCAAATTCAACATATAAGTATTTATCGTTTCAATACGCCTACAAGACATTCATATTGTATAGCAAATGTTTTTCTATGCAAAAATGAAACAACATTAATTTTATGTTTCCCAATAGCCTTTCACTGATGAGCTAGTAACATAACAACTGGCTACTTGGCTAGTTTTAAAGGGACAACTGTGGGGGAATGGGAAACAGCCAAATACGAATGTGATAAAATGAATGTGAGGCCAAAATGTAAATTGCTTTTCGTCCCAAAAAATATTCATTTGAAATTCGTATGAATCTCTCTCTCCTGGTGGTTGTACGGAACCGGATTAAGTTGTAACCAAGAGTATGGGTGTGGAATGATAGAAAAAAAGTGGAGAATTATTACATCCTTGAATTGTGTAACAATGAATGGAAAACACTAAAGAAAACAAAAATCCTTTTTCTTCGTTCCTTACAGTCTGGGTTGGGTGTGTTTTTTTGCCTCAATATTCGTATTCATACTACTACTTATGGCCCCTAGGAATTTCCGTTTTTATTCGATATTGAATGTGAAAATGGCCCATATAGAATGTGATATCGATAGATAGTTAAAGTAATAAAATACACTTACCGATTGAAAGAATACCAGCTTCATGGTGTCTTAGTTTAGTGGTTGTATACAATCGGAGACCGGAACTATCTAAACCAGGACGATCGTTTAACATTGCGTTGTAGTCATTTGAGATTTTCCTATTGCTGTAGTGCGTTTCCATTAAAAAGAATCGTGTATTTGAATCAATTGTATAACCAACATCTGATGGGAATGTGAAACCCTGTGGAAAATAAAGGAAAAGAAAAAACGATAAATATATGAAAACAACTCAATCAATAATTCTCAGTCGATTCTTTGACATTAATTTGTTGATGGTTTTCCTATCAATTTTGATGATATTTTACAAGTAAACGAGTGTGAAAATACATTGAATGAAAAACGTTGTAGAAAGATGATGAAACGGATAATAAAGGAAACCAAAACCGAATTTTCTTTTGCGATGATAAATGCGTTTTTAATGCTATCACTCATTTGCCATCGATTTCTATTGGCATTTTCTCATACAAAAATAACGTAAATCAAATAACCGTCGTGATGATACCGAAAGACAAGATTCATTCTTACATCAAGTGAATTTGTGGTCTATTTAACACCCAATCAACAAAATAAAACGAAATTAAATTTAACAAGAATTCCAATTCAAAACGAAGGTTAACAGCCAACATTCTTCGTGTCTTTATAAATGTATGATTCATTGTGTCTTAGACATTCATTGATTGGGGGAGACCGAGATGAATATCATTTCTTATTCGATTTGTTTCAATACCAAAATTATGGACTGATTGAAGTGAGTCAATGGTTTACTAACAAATTTATTGGAGCTACTCGATATTTCATTGTTTTATTTTTGGAGGGAACATAGATATCAATGAACTTCATTGTAATATAATATTCGCAATAGAAAAAAAAGGAAAAAATCAATAATTTCATTTGGTCTGTTCAACATTACAATGTTGAGTGTATGTTCATGTACAATTTAAACCATAGAAAGAGAGAGTTCAATGTGTTTATTGTTGAAACTGATGAAATTCTATTGAACTGAGACACGAATAATTGCATTAGTAACATGACAAGGGAATATCCTTTTTTATTTTTCTTTATATTTATTAACATTTCTGTTGGTATCTTAGTTTTGTTATGTATCGAAAGTTCAAGATCTGATGGGATTATGATTTGGCATTGATCAGTGAGTGTGGGTGTACAATATGACCTTTAAACTCATCGGATATAATATTTATATTAGAAATTTTGTTAAGAAGGTGGAATTTCTCGAACGAAACTGATGAGTCGTCTGCTTGATCTATCTCATTATATTCAACGAGCGTCAAAACAATAGAATGATACCCAGAAGGATTGATGCTTTTAAGTATGTCAACTATCTTATCTTGGTTGTTAGCTTTCAAAGCCTAAAACATAATAATCATTACATACTGTTTTCATCTTACACATATATAATGTTTTATTATAGTTATGTACTATATGTATTTGAGTGTGTAACTGACATTCAGTTATTCATATTAAGTGTATAGTATAACCTAAAAACGGTAAATGACAGTAACATCCTGAATTGTTGTTTTATACTTAATACTTTTTGGTTACGATGTAAATGTAATTCGCAATAGATTCAATGTTAAGGATATCTTTATTCATATAAAAGATTTTATACAATCGATGGTATCGTTGGTATTACATTATGTTGTTGTACTATTACACGAACTATGTATGAGTTGAATCATAAAGAACAATGGGATTGTATAACTTAATCTAAGCAAGTGCTCATCTAGATAATTTATTGTCACACAAAAGGAGTAAAAGTTTAGGTATTTATTTTTTTCCTTTTCGTTGGTAATTCTCTACGTTATCAATGACTTAGATATGACTTTCGTTAAACATCATTTGAACTCCTCCAGTGGTATACTGATGAAAGATATTGTGTATGACAATATTATCATGTTCGAATGGTTGGCGATGGGTGAACTTCCACCCTTTGCCAAACATATTCTTATGAAATTGTTTTACTGATATGAAAGAAAAATTATTGATTTTTACCGAAAAATATTATCGCACCAATTCGGTAGAGGTATACATTTGGTGCAGACGTTTATTTTTGTTCGCTTTTGTTACCGTTGGCAAAATGTATTTTTTTGATGTTTAAATTTATTGTTTCATACGTAGTTGGTTCATATACTCATGGTAAGGTGAAAGAAGCTTTTTTATTTTTGTTCCCAGAGAAACCATTGGCAAAAAGAAATGGGCCAACAATGTGAATAGAAAAGAATTGAACCAAATTATTGAGAGCTTTTATTTCGTTTTTTTTTTCGCTCTCACAAATCAATACGAGAATTGGTACTTCATTTTCTATTGAACAAAAAATAAAGAGTTTATCGTTGTTTTGTGTATTCACTGTATGTTTTCAATAAAAGACTCCAACGGTGCAGATGAAAATTATATGTTGGGAGCCAAATGGTTATGATTGTTTAGAAAACATACTCGTATAACGTGAATTAAATATTGCCATATGTGTTTGAACTTAACGTATATGTTTTTGACAACATTTTAAGAATGTTTCGGTTACTGTTCTTTATATATTTTCACTATTTGAGTATATTTTACCGTATACATAAACCAGAATGTACACAAATATAGTGTTTGGCATATTGTCTGAACTTTGAACCTTTCCATCATATGGTTAAAAGGAAATGTAATTTTAGCATCATAGCCATACAGGGCGAACATATTAAAATAAATAAATTTTGATGAATTTTAGCCCCAATCTTGGTTTTGCTAACTAACGAATTGTTTGACATTAAAACATCTCTTATATCTGCTCTGTTGGCTTATGTGTATTAATGCCAAATATCTTGTTTAACTCGTTCAATATGAAATTGATATTTTTAAAGGGATTTTTGAATTTACCTGTGATCCTTTTGCCCATACGGCTGCAATTTGATTACATGGTAACGTGCTAAGCTGCATTTTATAACAATGCCGTCCGGAATCCCGAGACATTAATTCTAAATCAACAGTGGCCCCTTGGCATTCATATAATGTGATGTGCTCCAAATAATCGGCATTATTTGATACTGATGTATCAAACACTGGTTCATACTGAAATGAATTTTTAGATTCAATATTAGCAAAGGAAATATAAACTTCTTATATGTAAAATAATTATTTTAAACGATTACGAATTTAAATTCATACGAGATTTGATAGTACAATTTCACCTTTGGGATGATTTAAGGTAAAAACTTCGTGTTGTGTACCTTTATAATAGTCTAATCGTTTTGGCTTACAACGAAAGAATTTCATTGAATGCTCAATTCTACTGATATTCCATTTGGATTTTCAAACGATTTTCATTTGGATTTTCATTCTACTTACCTTTGGAATGTATTTTCTTTCACAAAAATACCAAATGAAGTGATGAAAAGAGAATTTCTTTATCATCTTGTGTGTGTTTAGATTCCTTAAATACTATTGGTACTGTTTTCATTTTATTTGAATTTTATTCATGAACTCACCTTAACCAAATGATGTTTGCTGTTGAAATCTTGTAATTTAAATATTTTACACCATAAAGTTGAATCATCCCCTAACGGTAACTCAACATTTTGATTACGTAATTCAACTGTACGCATATCTGAATCATAATTTATATGATTTTGATGCAATTTTTGTGTCAAATAAATTGGTTTATATCCTTTGAATGCTTTTTGTGGATTTGGTAAACTGCCTGGTATCACAGAACCAAAACGTGGCTCATCTTCATGATACATGTAAATTATTCGCATTGTATCATTCTGTTGTGTAACCCAGTTTTGTGTGTGTGTGAATTAATATAAATATATTTATTCATTTTGTTTTTTTTTTGTTTCGTATCCATTCCGGTGTTATTGTTCCATGTTGAGTTGTGCCAAAAGAAACGAAGGAATAATAATTCCAAGTTTTCAATGGTATTTTTCACCAAATACAAAACCGCCCAAGTATGTCATCATTGTGGCAACACCGTACAGCATCAGAGTAGCATCATATAGAGGAAATGAAAAGAGACAAAAATAAAATTAGGAACCAAACAATAAATAACAGTAGTTAGTGTTTTGTTGTACAAAAAAAAAAGTAAAAATTTCTTCGTTCTCTTTGGCAAATGTTACATTATAATATTTTTGTTAAACATGAATGCATAAGAATATTAACATACATAATAATGTTGAATGAATAAAACATAAAGAAATACCATAACCACATTTATTTGTAATGCGTAATGTTTTTCCTTTTCGTTATTTGATATTTTCGGTTTCATTTATTGTTTTGTTTATTTTTGTGGTTAATTTTAAACTCATATAGTGCACTTTTAAATGAATTCAATTCATTCGTTTTTTATCATTTAAAACTGTGGATTATCAACCGAAAGCTTTTCAATTGTACAGAAAAAAGCTCACGATCTCTCTACTAAAGAATAATTTGGTAAAAGAACACAAAAATTTTATTCATTTAAATTGAATTTAGTTATTCTTTCATTTCTTTATATTTTTTATGTTATTTATGGATTTTAAAGTAACGCGAATAAATTTTAATGTAATTTTGTACCATTGTTTGTTAAGAAGATGAGCTTGTTTTATATAAAATTTGTGTAATATAGCAATGGTAAAAAGTCTCATGTGGTTTGTTTATCGCGACAAAACAAAAATAAAGGAGAAAAAAAACACAAAAAAATTTGTGAATCTATAAGAATTATACGTAGAAGTTTTATCTGTTTCCCGTGGAAAATTTATTATCAAACTGAAAGAGATTATAATCGGTAACACCATCAGTATGAAAGAAAAATAAGGAAGAAAATGAAACTTTCTCATCATCTTGTGCCGAAATCTAAATTCGGTTTTGTATTTCTTTATTTTCTTACACTGGGAAGCAGCGTTTCTTTATGAATCGATATACATATGGTGAATGTAAGGAGAGATCTCTCTAAGATACCGCGTAGAGGAAAATACATGTCAACGATAATTTGGTAAAGCTTTCCATCACTTGATAATCATTTTGTGTTAAAAAGAAAAGTTTTTTTTTTATTCCATATATTCGATTTAGTCCTCTGTAATGTGATGTTTAATATCAACTTAATATGATGATGAAGTAAAACTTCTTAATGTTATGTGTTTAATATATACGATTTAATATATTTATTTATATGTTAATATTTACTTGAAAATTGAAAAATTAACAAAGCGGTTATGATAATGTTTTTCAAATAAAATATACAATTTTCATAAGAGGAAAAGATGAGGATGTGAAATATTTAATAAACTCATAGGCGATGATTTCTTTGACACAATGTCTTTAATGGTATGAGATCATTAAACCGAATGTATGTTTTTATACTTCATATAATTGATTACAAATTTATTTAAATAGAGATTAAACTTTTTGGTTTTTGTGCTTATACGTAGATTTTGCTAAAATTGGAATCATTTTAAATTGGTTAATATCTATTATTATAATTAAACATATAAAACATAAACAAATGTTTAATGTAAATCACATAAAATTAAAATAACTGAATGGTAATTGTATTGAAAAGATTCTTCTAAACATTATAGCTCATTATAAATCAACTAAGATAAGAGACAGCAAAAATGATTAAATATTACCATTCCCATTGGTTTTTCCAAAGATAAACTGTTAAATAACTCATTTTCATTCAGTCGGTTTTTCCTTTAACACATTAATTAATCCCTCGGCAACTAGAGATTGGTATAAGAAGTTTTTACACAAAAACCGTCAACTTGTAAGAAAAACTTTTGAGTAAACTTTAAAAAGTTATTAATTTCTCTATTAACTAGTGTGAGATGATGGTTTTTCTTATAATTTATTGGTCTCCCAGCTATTGACTTTCGCCATGTTTATAACATGGGAATGAGAATACAAGATAAAATGTCTTATTTGCCTCAAACGTTATGGATTTTCCAAGAAATAAAATCCATAATTAGTTACCAACTGAATTGATTTATAATTATCCGGAAGGTGGAAATGTTTTGTCATATTTTTCATATTTCATTTTCGATATGTTCATTGGTAACTAATTGCCATTGATTACGTATCAATATGAATGAAATTTTGATTTTTTGTGTCAATTGATTCAGTGATTACGATATAGAACAATCATTAAATTATCCGTTCAATTCATTCAACATTATTGTGGTCATTTTGCCCTACACTACAATTCTTACTTAATGGAAAAATACCAAATAGCGAGTGAATTAAGTGACTATTTTTAGAAATCCAGAACAATTTCTGTACTTCATATAAAGTTAGTGATATTGGTGTATAAATAATCAAGCAATGAATATAAATAATTGCTATCTACTCACCGTAATTGGTACATCGTGAGAAATATCGCAAGTGTCTAGTTTTCTTCTGAATCGCATTACAGTATGCGTTGCGTTCTCATAGCCAAGCATTAATATATAATCCTGGGCTGGATCTACAGCTGGTTCCGTGTCACCAAATCGTTTAATGTGACGATCCTGAAAATAGAACATAAAGTCATGTTAAATTAAACGTAGCCAATCAATGAACATATATTTAGCAATTGTGGAAAAATGATACTGAAACAAAACAAAAATGTTATTTTTGTCGCTTCTGACTGAGAAAATAATCAGAAAAAAATTCTTAATAAAGTATTATGCTGTACCATTGTGTTTATACGGGTCAACCATAAAATGCCATATAAGTATAAAGGTCATATGGAAAGTTCAAGCTATGGAGAATAGACAAAAAAAAAGTGTATGATTCCCCCAACTGACTATCCAAATAAAAACCGATTAAATTGTAGATGACCACATAAAATATAATGCTTTGCCTGTATCCATGTATCTTACGAAAACGATGTATATCTTCTCTTATATTCAATTTATTTTTATTCTTTTCACATGAATAATAAATAAGAGAATTGTAAGATACCATAGAAGACGACGGAGCGAAAGAAACAAAAAAAAAAATTGAAATTGTATACATATTAAGGCCTAACTATAAGGAGATTAATAACCAACATTGAATAATGATGAAATGATGATAATGATTCTGATTCTCATCTCCACCATCAAATGATGCTCAGTGTAATGCCATTTTTATTTCCATTTATTTTTTCTCGCTTGACTAGAACGAATGTATCATTTCGAGTAAACTATACATTAAAATATAATGTAAATAACAATGTCGATTTAACATACAAATAATATAAGACTTGAATACAAGTCATTCGTATTGAATACAGTTAATTACATGCTACTTGGATCCAAGATATTAAAGAGAGAGAAAAAAAGAAATAGATTTTCACAATGTAATATGGATGATGACGGTCAAGAACATTAGATCATATCCATTAAATTGAAACCAAATGTAACCCAATGGTATACAGAAAACAAATTTGTAATTTTAATGCAATCATATCAGCGTTAAAGTTATTAATAATTCTTTATGTAATTTAAATAACAATGTCAATGGCACATTTCTAATAGCAAATTATGATGAATTAAAGAATCAAATTGCAATTATTCGATGGGTTAATCAAATGAAGATGATCACTTTAAATGGCATCCATCGTAAAATTGAATCAATTTCTTTTGTGTTTCACAGAAGATATTAAATTCTTTATAGAAAAATGTTCTTTATGTGAATGATACAAGGAAAATGTTAGATTAAAGTACAACTAGATGATTGTCCAGTTTCTTTGATACAACAAGTATAGAGAGATATTTTATACATATTACTGTTTCTTATGTGGTTTTTATAGGCCATCATATCATCGCGTTATTCTACTTTATGATCGTATAAGCATTTGGCAAATGTGCTTTTTTGCTATAAAATTACTCGTCTTCAGATAAACTATCTATATCTTGTATGTGTACCCATTGAATTCGACTTTGCTCAATAGTACAGAATAGACTGAAGTGAAAAGAATATTCAAGAAATGGTTATTTTCTTTTTGTCTTCTAAATCATCTAATCTACCTATTTATAGGCAATTGATCAATGTTAGTTAGAATGAATATTGTGAATAAGTTTCATAGTATCATCATTACGATTTGTATCTTCTAATGTCTTAAGCTATTCACTTCATCTAATAGAAGTAAAATGTTACTTTATGTTTGATAGCAATTGAACGATACACAACATGTAATGTATGCTTTCTTGTTAATTTCAATTGTTGCCTGTCAATGAATTGATTACATTGAGCTCACATTTTCATGAAATGAAATTTCTGTGGTTGTAGAACCTCAATGGATTTTTTTCTTCTAATTCTTTCTCTTTTGGTTTACCGTTAACCACAAATGGATATTATTATCCAATATCGATTACATTATGCCAAATAGATTCAAAATGTTGTGTCTTATTAATCCTATATGAAAATTCCGTCTGTTCGATGTATTTATCAATATGTTGTAATGCTTACGATATATCCACTGATTTAACATAAAATTTAATGGTTTAATAAACTCGCCAATACCCATATTAAGAATAAATTGATTGCAATTATTGTTTACCTTCAGTTATTAAATGGTGTTCGATGTTGTTGTTGTCTGTTTTATTATTCTTTTAGTATGGAATCAGAGAAGGTTTTATTTTTTCATCTGTGACTTTCTTTATTCACAGAGAATAGAAATGTGGTGCCATCAATGTACCCACTGTGAAATGTGTAATTAGAAATCTAACAAAATTGTGGTCAAAGGTATATTCTAACATGTTGGGCCAAATGAATCGTGAATGATGGTATTGTTGAGCATATTGATTTCATGTTTCCTTATTCTTTAGTATGTTGCTTATGTTTCATATATCAATTGGCGCTTTTCGTTATTATGTGCCACTTTTATATTTGTTGTTCTGTTAAATTAATACCAAAACACAAATTTATCGTTGAAATAAAAAAAAAGAAACGAAACTAAACAAAAATAATAAAAAGTGATCAACCAATGTGCAATTAATCAACATTTTATGAGATTAATTGTAACGTTAAAAGCCTCTTAAAACATTTCTCATAATTGGGTTGGGTTGTCCCCCATAACGAATCAATCGTAACGTCTTAGGGGGTACTATACATATAAACGTATCGCAAAAGAAAACAATTCTCACCTTTTTAATTGTTTACCATTAAAATCGCTTAAAAGAGTTCTTTAGTATTAACAGTATCGCCTCAAGCACTCAAACTAAATTGAATACAATTAAATCGACTATTTTTCTTTCATATTGTCCGTCATATTATATTTTCTATGTTTATGCAAATAAGCTTTTAATTATGTTATCAATAAATAAAATAAATATAAAAATCATTATAAAATGAGTGAGAATATAACGCCACAATGAATTGTAAAACCGTATTTTTGCATTTATCATGAAATACCGATAAAATAATTTAAAAGTTTTTAATGTTTTTACGTTTATGGGTTCCCATTATGATTATTTATGCTATTCCACTGTTGGGAATTAAAAGAAAACAGAAAAATATTAAATCTTTTAGTTTTAATGTTGGCCAATTGAGAAGAGTGAAGAAAAAAAAATAGTTCATATGGTTAACGTTATCTGTTTTCGTCAGGTATTTGCATTGTCCATTAAGAGATTTTGTAATGCGATTAAATGTGTCATTAATGGTTCAGCTAATTCTATCTAAAGATCACCTTGGACGTCAACAGTTTGATGATGAAACAATGGTGAACGATATTAAATGTCCTTCATTTTATGCCGTAATTAAGGTAGATACACAGAACTCTTGTAATAATAATAAAATCTAACGACAGAAAATCAGTTGCCAATTTTTTTGTTTCTTTCCTGTTACCATCATCGTATGCTTAATAGACAATAATTTACTTTGGCTGAATCTTAAAATGTTCATTTTCTTGAATGTTTGCCATCCATATAGAAATGTCTGTATTGCCTTATGGCTTTTCGTTGACTTCTTGTCGTTATTCATTATAGTATGAACATATTCTGATTGGATGTTAAGTTTTGTTTTATGCGTTTTCTGTTCATTTTTTTATCATTCAACTCGATAAGACATTCTGCTTATTAAAGATGAGATATAACAATCAGGAAATTCAGTGGAAATTCCAGTCTAAAGAGAATCAATTTCTGTTTTTTATTTGTGTTTCATATAATTTCTCGTTGAAGCTTTTTATATTGACGGGAAAAACATTAAAATTGAATTATTTATGTTTGTTTCATTGTAAATTCTGAATGACTGATTTTTACTGTGCATTGACATTATTTTTTGTTTTTGTGACTTTAAATCAGCAAACGCGAACATTTAATCACATGTACCATGAACATTATTAAATTCTATTCGTTTGCTGCTTTATTTTTTATTAAATCAAAAAAAACGAAATGCAGTTTTAATAATGATATTTGATGGGATCGTTACCTTTTATGTTGAACCGCAGAAGAACGCATATAATCACAATTGATCTTAATCAGTTGAAATGACATTACTCAAACGAACGAAAATTAAAGAAAATTTGATTCGTTTTCTTCTTGTTTTATTGTTTAATATTATTTTATTTGGTTATGAGCCAAATACTGTTTTATTTGAATTAAATTATTTGAAATCAATAATATTTCGGTTTGTTGATTTGATGAGGTTATGCAAGATATTCATATGGAATGCTATAGATTTTATTATAAAAAATGTTGATTGGAATGAAACAATGTATTTTACACGTTAAGTTCAAACAGTTTCGACACGGCATTTTAAACTTATAAAAATAATTTTAAGAACAATGTTGAGTTCAAACAATGATGACTCGTGAATTTCATTTTAAATAATTTGAACTAAACAAATAACGAATTCTTTCTTTTCTTCAAAACTTTCGATTTACGTTTGATGTATTTTGAAGGATAATTAAAATTATTTTTATACTAAGGCCATTCATCTTTCTTTATCGTTTGATTTACTTATGATTTGAAGTTCATCGTCAGATGAATTTTGATATCATTTGGACATTCAACGGAAGAAATGTGATACAATTAAAGAAATTAAACATTACAGAATGTGATAAACCGAAGTATCTTGTTGACAATTATTATGTTTGTTGGGATGTAAAAACATGAAGTTATATTCTTATGACTGAATGTACTGTTTTCTCTGTATTATTTGCAAACATACAAATACAAAACAATCCACAAAAAAAAAATGTGTAATGTTCTTAAATTCCATTCTCATTAAATCGTTGAGGGATAATTATTGGGATTGTCGGTCTCAATCAAAGTAAAGTGATATTGCGCTACACTTCAAGACAGAAAATTATTTAGTTAGTATGTCTCATACCTCATTCATCCGAGTGTTACTGTTCATGTACGCCTTAACTACTTAGGAACAGTCGGTGTTTCTGTTTTTCCTTATAAAAGTTCAGTTGGTCAGATAAAGTGCTCTTAATGTCTACGTCTTGTGAATGTAATAAAGTTTTATTTTATTTACACACATCCTCGGGTAATCCCCCTCTCGAAATATTTTTATTTATTCAACTGTATTTCAATTGGGGTCCCTCAGCAAATAATCGACTAAATATCAGAAGCTGAATTACAATAAATTAAATAAATTTCACTTGTTGGAAATCTCATTTCACTTTGTTCTAAATCTGCATTGATGTGAAGATGACGAAAATTAATATCCATCTATTGTATTATTTATTTCATTTCTTAATGAAAATATATGGGGTATGGAGTTTTTGTTGAAACATAATGTATTAACGTTTCATAAACATAAATTTTCGTTCAATAAACAGCATAAATATTATTTAAATTAACGAAATGTTATAAAATAGCTGGACATTGATAATAAATGTGTTGTTCTTTATTAGTTTGCTTTTATTATGCAAATTTTCTTGTTGGTTTGGAATTTTTATTTGTTCTTGGCGGAGTCATCAAGATTTTAACGTTAGATGTGTGGTTTATTAGACCAACTGAAGAGATGCTGATGATGATGGGGTCACAATCTTCCCGTTTCTTTGATCAAAATGAATAGAACTCTGGGATTTGCAAAGTGATTGATGCTTCATTGAGATCGTTCATTTGAGATCCACATCGACCAAAGAGCGTGTAATTTTTCTATTCATTTATATTCCGTACGTTATTTTTTTTTATTTAGAAAATCATTAATGTGATATCGTTTGAATGTGCGACTTCTCTAACTTATTAATGTTGTCTATCCGCTTTAGAATATTTACGTTTAATTTGCAAATGAAATGAATTTAAGCAAAGCGCTTTCTGTAATAGACTAAAAACCACTATTATGAAGGTAAAAGACTAATTTAAAGTAAAAAAAAATAAATATTAAAGATTAACAAGATAGTAAAGATTGTTTGATACTGATAAGACGATGGTAATTTATAGGCTTAAGTGTTACCGAATGACGGACACGGTCCAACAAAACTTCATTTGGTGATCTTTGCTATGTTTATTTGTCACACGATATGTTGATAATTTATGAATGAATGCTAATGGTCAATATACCATTAACTGCTGTTAAGTTAAATGGCAATAATAAAAAAAACAAACTTTTCTTTAATGTAAATGATCGTCTACGAATATAAGAAACAAGAGAAACGATTAAAGAGCAGCTAAGAAAAGACAAAATTTACAAAAATTAAATTAACAAATATATCAACATAATCGAGCATATTGTACGTGAATCTTGATATTGTCATTCGATTAATTCATTGGGTGTGTTTTAATCAACCATGTGTTCAACTCCAACATAACGAATATGAATCTCTTGTTTATGAATAACAGCAACAACAAAATTGAGGTATCTAAATCCATTGGAAACAACATGAATATAAAATTCCAACAAGTCAACTACAATGTTAATCTTTAACGTAAGAAACAAAAAACAAAACAAAAAATAAACTGAGAAAAGCAAATAGAATTATGAGTCTTATAATTAATGAGCGACATTCAAAAATGATCTTAATGAATGTTAAACTTCTTAAGATTTCACAATATGAAAGAAAACGGTCCATTACAAATTCCACATAAAAAAGCTCTTTAATGAATGTCGGTTTTTTAGACACAGACACACACACACACTACAAAACAATAAAACTAATATTTTAAGTATAATACTGATTGAATTAAATTACGTTACCTCACTTTTTATTATAACACACAGTACAGGTAAAACTATTATGTAGTAAAACGATAAATATAAATCAAAGTTTATATTTTACAACACCACGTGACAAAGCAATTGCTCGATTGAAAATGAAATAAAAACAACACTGAAAAACCGCGAGTTTAATAGGTGAATATAAAAACCCTTGAACATCGGTTATAGTAATAGTAAAAGAGTATAAGAATCGCATGACCATCAATGTCCATGATAAAAATTAACAATTATAATCCCATAAAGGTAAATCCCTTTTAAATGGGCCTGTATAAGATTAATTCAACGACAGAATAATAAAAAATACAAA
Organism: Coboldia fuscipes; assembly: GCA_001014335.1. Taxonomy (NCBI): domain Eukaryota; kingdom Metazoa; phylum Arthropoda; class Insecta; order Diptera; family Scatopsidae; genus Coboldia; species Coboldia fuscipes. The sequence goes on from JXOR01000214.1 coordinate 227,841, forward strand.
AATTATGTGGAATAAAGTAAGTATCCAAACGTATTATGAATAATAGTGTTCAACCATTGCCGCATCATAATCTTAACAATGAACAGTTTAATGCTTTCGCAATAACATTTAATAGCAAAAGCACAGCAAAAAAAAGTAAAACAATCGGTAAACTTTTATAATAAAAAATCAAAAACTTTTAGTTTTTTGCTCTAACAGAATTAACATTATTTTAATGTGACAGGTAATTTATAATGTATGTATTTCATTGAAGTAATATAGAGTCAAATAATTGTATTTAATACTCAATAAAGTAGGAAGAAAAAAAAACGAACTACGGCGAGTAAAAGAATTTAATGTTTTGTATTTAAATTACCGGCATTTATCAAAAGTGCATCCAAAGGTATAAGATGTGAATCTTCTCTCTATGTAAATTAAATCGCTGAGAAAAATGCCATTACAACTAAACGAGAATTTCCTAATTATGTTCATTTTATGTTCGTTGTTTCTTTTGGTATATTTGGGTGCTTTAAATTTAAAGCCGATTTCAATATTTAAAAATTCTAACGAAAAAAAATATAAGAAATGAATAAAAGAAAATGTATAACACCATAACTTAGTTATGACGGAAAATTTTGTGTGAAGCATATTATTCTATTATTTTCTTTCTTTTATTTTTAATTAAATTAATTAGGTAAGGTTCTATCTATCTCAGTCACTCAGTAAGTTCGGGGGGCTCTATGTACATTATTAACAGAATAAAAATTGAATAAATATAAAGAACACTAAGATAGACATCAAAACTTTACCAGCCTCTGTTAGTAACAGAGTTTATATAAATACAAAGAAGAAGACAATAAAAATTATAATGAGAAATCATACCCATCTTCGGGATACGGGAGAATACAATCTTTATTTTCACATCTTCATGGTGAATTGGTAACGATTCAATGTAAATGTTTAGACACAAGCAACATAGATATACATAATTTAATTAGTGATCTGAATGATTTCATATCCCGCATATTTTATCGTATCTTCACGATTCCCTTGAATATTTGAAAGATAAAAAATATTGAAAATTCCTTTACCATTAATTAACAGACTAATTACCGTTACAGTGGAATGTATAATTAACCTTTAATAAATTTCTCATTAAAAATTCAAATCGATAAACGAAAATCAAATGAATTTTTTCCTCATTACTGTCGATGGTTCTCATGAAAAGGATGTGACATCCCTTGGGTGTTTGGCCATCATTATTGATTTCGGACAATTTCACATGAACATTATGAATTTGGTAGAACATTAAACACGTGAAGTTAATAAAAATTACGCGATCATATCCATGCTACCGAGTATGAATGATAAAATCAGCTTAAAGATTGTAAATTCTCTGTCGAGTGGTCTCTGTCAATTCAATCATTATAGAGTGTTTTATAAAGGGATTTAAAATCAGAATGATTAAATCTCAGTTCATTGTGTTACTGTTTTGATACGCACATTAAACTGTACCATTCATCAATTATTGAGGGGTAGAAATAAAATTCAAAATCACCGTATCATTATATGATGCCACCATCGAAAATTTTTATTGGAAAATCACTGTATTTTTCCGCTATACTGAGCATTTTATATGAAACATATTTTCGGTTGTGCATTGAATTTAATTTCATGAATTGTCATTTACCAAGAATTCTGACTCGTTGAGTATTAGTCGTACTTTTTTTTATTCGGTAGCAAAAGATTAAAAATGAATTGCAATTATTCAATGGTTAAAGAGCCGACCACTCTCATCAATATGATGAGGAAACAGCCAGTTGTCTATTCTTGGCACTTGCATACAGGATTGAATAGAGAATACATTTTCAAATGGGGTGAAAGAACGGCAATAAGGTTCGAGAGGGTATGTTGATTGATTTAATATTCTTTGATAGTTACAGTATAAGGCCACATCGTTTACTGCCACCATTGGAATGGAGTAAAAAAAAATATGACACCATTCCCATTAGTTTTAATATACCACACTCCGTGTTGAATTCATCATATTTTCCTGAGTTATGAGCACCAATTTCCCTTTTTTTATATAAATTTTGTATTTGATACGTAAATGTCATTCAATAAATTCAACAGCGGTAAAAGAAATAATACACAGGAAGGCAAAATATAAAAAAAAATCCTTATGAACCGAAGTATTAAAAAAGTACACTGCAATAGGAGAGACAAATAACAACCTCTAGACACCGTGACAAAAAGGATATTCGGCATATTACAATTTCCATTTTATTGTACTAAAATTGTATCAAATTGTAACACCGTTAGACCTGGGGTTGAATGCCAAAAAAATACCCTGAAACGCATTTCTTTTTTTTGTTATTCATAAAACTCTCATTGAAGTACTGCAATTCATTGCTTTACGTTGTAATGAAAATACAGCAGACTTCGCAGCAGAACTAAATATTGAAAAACAAAGTAACAATTTTAATCGAATCTCAATGGTGAATAAATTTCATTTTTCACGGTTACCATTTTAATTGAATTCAAATTATATTCCATTGAGATTCACAGACTATTCGTGTACTGATTTCAATAATTTTTTTCAATTTTTCCTCTGTCTCGATACTGAGTTATATGATTCAATCAAAATTATTTTAATTTACGTAAAAGTATTCAGTTGAAAGCGACAAAAATTACAAATATATTTTGTTAAAATATTGAATAGAAAAATAAAGTTGTAAGACACTCACCTGGAAAAATGTACGTCCCTGATGTACCCACCCGATGGCAATGTCTGAACCAGACATTTCACCGGTACGTGTGAAACCTAATCCAATGTAGCCAAGTGTTCTGGCTTGCACCTCAAATGTTATATATTCACCTTTAATATGCCACATTAAATGAAAATTATCATCCATATCAATGGCATTGTCCCATTGGAATGGTATCACAGCATTAATTAAACTTATATAGAATAATGTAATGAATATTGAGCACTTAACATTTGCCATATTTAGTTGATTTTATCTCTTTCTATTACACAAATTAAAATTTTCTTTTAAAAAAAAAAAATAAAAACGAATTGTAAAACTAAATTCACGTTAAATTATTCACTGAATTTTATGTTGCTCCATTAAACAATTCCACTTTTCATTATCACACTGAAGGAATAGTTAAACGAAATAATTTTATGAAAACATAACTGAATCGTTATCGTTATGTGATTAGTCCAATGAAATGGTCCAATTATGTTTATTGATTGTCAGCCGTTGTTGGATAATTATCGGTTATCACCTGGAATGAGAAAGATCAAATTGAATGTTAATATAGAGATTTCATTACACTTAATCAATAAAGTTTTATAGTGTCAATGGCCAAAGACTAATTTTTATAAGAAATGAAAATGAATACAGGGACATCTTAATACCACAGACGGTAGTATACAATCTGTCGTATAGTTGGAACATCAAATCAATCATGACAAATAAAGATGTATTAATTCATCATAACGAAGTAGTTGATTTGGGGTGATTGTGGTATACATCCAAAATAATTTCCATTTGATATATTTAATAATGTGGATTTTGTGGTTTATGCTACCAATCATATTTAATGACCTCACTCTGATGCTTCCATAACTACAAAGTGCGTGTATGTGTGTGAATGTTATTAGATTATTAACACTATGAATTGATGACGCGCTTTCTATTTGATTTATGTTTTATTTGTATCGGTTAACTGTAGGGTATTAACTGACTGTTACAATTTCACCACAATATCCTAAACGAGGAAAACTTTTCAATTGAATGACATTTGCGGTAACATGTGCACCAATCTATCAATTAAAACCGAAAATTCTGATATGCTTAAACCATTGTACTAAGTACCTTGAGCTGCAATTCCAAATCAAATGAATTTCTAACATTTTCTTTGAATTCACTGCAATTGTTGATTAATAACCAACAACTGATTGGAAATGAAACTCAACGATTATGAGATTAACATCATTTGCGAATATTTATGTGAATCATGCAATTTCATTACGGTTCAATTTTTACTCAAAATGAATATGTCTCTCACACTCTATACATTAAGATTAGATGGCCAACATTGATTTTTTGTTTTGCTTTCAAATGTGCTTAATATTCCGTTAAAATTACAATTCTTTTACGATGGAAAATACTTAATATTTGAAACTGGAATATGTTTGTAGGTTTTTATAATCCCATCAGGCATAAAGCCAATCACATGTAGAAGGAAAATTTTAATGTGAATTATAAACGCAAATATCATTGCACGAATATTAATCACTTTACACTATTTAATGATGATTGGCTCTATTACATAAAATTTTTATGTGTGTATGTCAAAGTTTAATGAAGAATTCTCTTGTTCAATTGCTATTATGCTCAATTCTACATACACATACGATTGTAAAAACATAATAAATGATATATTTCATGTAACATGCCAATGTAACCGATTTTTAAGACCGAATCGTTTTGTACTGAATTTTTCTTATACCAAGCTGATGTCTCGCCATAAAGATGAGAACCAGATGATGATTAAATGGAATAAGAATATATGAAAACATTGTGGAATATAGTGTAATGTTGATTTGAAAAATGATTCATCTACAACATTGATTGTAATTGCTAGTATGCTGATATGCATTATTTCGATATGATATTATGTAGCGAAAAGTGGACTATTGAAGAGTACACTCCAGTTAAGAATGATGGTTTCAATACACCCGGATAATTGCGTGTAACAAAAATACACTGACTCACTTCAGACAAGGGAACAAGGGGGAGTTGTGTAGTACAATTGAAAATGATTTTGCAAATAAAAACTTTGGTCTTATTTTCTTATGAGTTAAACGGTTTTTTGTTTTGTTTTTTTCATCTCAATTCGATATATTTGGGGCGTCAGTAGTGTTTTGATTATCATTATTTCAATTTTGGTTAAACAATTGCATTCGTTTGTTGGTCTGTTTGCTTCAGGGTCGCATATGGTTATCGGCTTATAAGATTGCACCATGCGAACCCAATTGATAGTATTGTTCTATTTTGAATTCTGACTAGCCCTGGCTATATCAATAGTCTATTCTCAATCTGATGTGCTAGTTTTGCTATGTAATTCTGCACAATAACAATTATATCATTATTTTTCTTAAACTAAAAAAAAGAGAGAGAAACATATTTTATACGCTGGTTAATGATTCAATTATTCAGATGATTAATGATGTAAAACCAATTTTGATTATAAGAGAACCTTAGCATCGTTTGTTTCGTTTTGTAACAATAGCATACTGATTTCTTTATTCTGATCAGTTTGTATTTTCAGTTGAAAAAGTAAAATAAGAAAACTGTTGCTAAGAATCAGATTGTCTTATGAAATTCTCCTTATGGATACTAAAATGAGTCAATCAAGAGGATTAATCGAAAAATATGTTTGATATTTCAATGAATGTTTTATGCTTCTTTATATTTTTATTCCTTGTTGGTCCAAGTGGTTGTATACAACTCAACAGTTTTTTGCTTTTCCAATACCAATTCTTGTTTTGCTTCTTATAAAGTTGTTACAATAAACCATCATCAATTGGAAAACATTTATTTTATTATTTTTTTAAAGACCAGATGAATCTTCATTTTAAACAATAAAATCAACGTAAAAGAATCAAAGTGGCAGAAAATTACAGTTTCCTTTTATTTTCCAAATAATTTTTCTTATATTTATTATTCTTTCTATCAATTCTGGTTGGTTTTTTTTTTACCGAAATTTATTGTATTTGACTTTAAGAATATTTATGTTGTGATTTTTCTTAAGAAACGTGTGAGTTATTTTATATTTGTTTCAATTTCTTAACACAATTCGTATATACAAGAAGCGTGTAAACAATTGAGATGTATCCTACTGGTTGTCCTTTTACAGTTATATAGATTTCAAACAATACCACTCAATAACTTCTGCTTTTATTCTTTTCTTCGAAGTGCAACAAATCAGTTATGGAGAGCACTCGATTAAGCAACGAAAAAATGTTCGTGTCATTATCTCATGAACAATTTTATGAATGCATCCGTTTTGTTACTGACACCGAAGGATTATCTCTGTGTAGTTCATCCCTTGACTCTGTGTGTACCATCCCCCAAAATAGTCATAAAGTCACAATATGGATTTCATTTTATCACATTTCATTAGAAATTAAGTCAAAATGAATACGAATAAAAGAACTTATATCATTAATGCCAATTCCCAATTGAATAACTGAGTACGTTATCTGTATAACTTTCAACATCAATTCCATTTGCATATTAAATTCTTTTGAAATGGTTTTTTTGACATCATGAATACCGTCTGTTTTTCTTAGACATGTCCAAATATTATTAAATATCAATTTTTGAAAACCGTGGCAAGAAACCACATGGTAAATTCACATGTCCTTTATATTATGTTTCCTTTCATATCCATTTATTATTACATATTTGCACATGTTAATGTTGATCCTGTGCACTTCATCAGACAGTGTTCATTCGTTACGGGCGGCTACCATACAAGGGACTGTGCTACCATTGTACCAGAGTGCAATGAGCGTGATGTCATTTTTGATTTTTCTACCCAGGAAAAAAAGGAACTGAATTGGATAAAAAAAACTTTGGAAAAAGAAGTAAAACGAACACGTCCAATGTTTTGGGATGATGGCATTAGAACGAGAAGTAAAAACTGAAATTTTATTGTTCCATTGATTTCATTCACAGTGTCTCAGTGAATTTCGCTTCTGGTCCATTGAATTAAGAGAGAACTTGACTAGTTGTTGTTTTTTACACGAACTCATATCTATGCACTTTATTTTGGCATAAGTAAACATCACTACTATTGTTCATTGACATTACATTGAAAATAATTTAAAATTTCTTGTATTGTAGATCCTTCATTGGTTGTATTCTTTTTCATCTTTAGTTTATCCGTTTCTCATTTTTCATATAAGATATTGTTTTGTTCTCGTACGTCCGTTTTTGTTTTTTTCCAATGAAAGAAACGTCCTGGATTTAAAGTGTGATTTTTTACACCCGAATAGATGGAGAATCCTTTTTATTTTATTTTCGGTAGGTACCTCGGAATTGTGTATATCCCAAAATTAAATAAAAGAAATCATCATTGGCTTTCACACATTCTACCAGATAAACCATCAGTTTGACTGTTAAGCCATATTCCTTTGATTTATTTATTGTTGGTTCCTTATTCGATTCATGTATTATCTTCTTCTGGATCCTTGTATTCTATTGAAGAATAAATAAATGATGATCGTTTTTTTCGGGAAAGGTATAAATTTAATATGATTTTTTTATGTTCAAAAAAGAATTTCACACTTTATTCTAGTTTCGGGGGATATTCTTTGTGTGGTATTCCCACAATGTTTAAAATCCCAAAGAAAAAACTAATAATAAACTGAAGAATAATGAGAAATAATTTTGATTTAATAAAATTCTATTGAATAGAACGGATTTTCTTCCGACTTCTTCGGTGGTAAAGGAAAAGTGTAGAGATTTAATTTCTTATTATTATTCCTTATTAGAGAGTTTTATTATTTGTTGTTCATAGATGAGTATTTCTGTGTGTTCCAATATTTAGCGTAGATTGCATTTTATTGTCTATAATTTGATTGTGCCGGTTCTTTTTGTCTACACAAATGTTCATCCCTTTAATTTATTATTTTGATTATTAACACCGGTATTCTTTATTAAAAATGATTTAGTTAAATTGGATTTTATGATATTCAAAATAATTCAAAGGTATTCATAATGAGAGTTAAGAAACTGCTTCGTTTCGTTGATTATAATCGTTCCGATTTCTTTGTACAGTTCATCATTTATTTTTCGGGGGTTGGTTAATCTTCAGTTTGCCTTTTGATCAGCTGCCATTGATGTATCCCGAAACACTCGTCATACATCCCTATACGTTTGAGATTATACGAAAGACATAAGAATTGAACAACTTTTATTTGGTGTAATGTGATATTTTCTTGTCTCGTTTCATTTGGTCTTGGAATTGTAATCGCATACTTGCGGATTATCAAATATGTGGCTTTTTTATTTTATTTTTACTAACAAAACAACTGGAGCGCACACACCAACCAATACGATAAAACTTCTTTTAATGGTTTTTGGTTCATTTTTTTTTTCACCTAAAAGAACCAAAGTATTTTTGGTACATTTATCGAATAGAGAATTGGTATTTTTCAACTTATCTTACAAGACATCAACCTGGCGATTGTAACGACAACTTAAGAATTAGATTAAGATATGGTAAAGTGATATGGCCCGGTGGATGTGGATTATACGGATCACGATTTTGTTTCATTCTTTCTTAACCAAAAGAGAAGAAATAAACTTTATATTTTTGGCATCGAATAACAATTTTACGTTGATTTAAGCAACGAACACGAGAGTATTAATATCTTATTCGTTCTATCAAAAACAAACACAAAAAAAAAATTGGAAACGTTCATTCAAGTGTTTTTCCGTTTTTCACTGTTTTCTTGTTTTTATTTTGCCATTGAAAAAGCAAAAAAAAAAGAATGAAAATCTGCCGTTTGAATTGTACAAATTTGCAGAATAATTCGTACCCTTATCAGTGAATTAGACGCATCAAGAATCTGATGATAAAGTCAAAAACGTTTCGTCTCGTAAATGTTTTGTATTCAGTAACGGTGTTCAGTGCCACAGACAATTTTCCATTGAACTTCTATTTTTTTTTTCGTTTGTGTTATTGTTGTTTTCTGTTCTCTGCGACGTCTATAATTTCCTACATTTCCCGGGTACTAACTAATTCATCGACAATCGTATTTTTCGCGTCTTGGAATTTTCCACCGTTTTCAAAATAAAAAAGCTCATACACCATCCATACTGCATTGATGTGTCTGACTGATAGTAAAGAATTTTGGACTTTTTGGGTGCTTCTTTTTACGGTTCGCCAAAAGAATACAGAAAAGAATTCCAAAATCTCTTATCACATACAATTGAAACGTTCAAATATTCTCGGTTATCTTCTTTGGGTTTTGGATAAAAGTCAAATGATCCTCTCTATTTGGCGCAACGTTTAAAAAACGAATAAAAAAGAATACCGAAAAACAGTAAAACGTGACTGAATGACAAAATATGCAAGAGAATTTTTACTTCCACTAGGAATAGAATAAGATTATATTCTCCTGTCTGCTTGGGTGGATTTCTTGGTTTTTTTATTTTATTGAGAATTGGATGGCACTTTTGTTATGACATACGAATTTCCTCGTTGAATATAAAATGAATCGCGCGATTATCGAAAGGTAAACCAAAAATAACAGAGAAAAATAAGAAATGTTTTTAAAGTATCTAACATATCATGTTGTATAGACATATCAATATGTATTTTATTATTATGCAGATAAAAAAAAATAAGAGAATTGATATCTAAAGTAAAAGAAAGAGAAACCCAAAACATAACATGTCAGTTGATTGAAGCCCAATATGATCACATGCTGTGCACGATTGTGTATTCCACTGTTATAATATTTATTTTTTGACACCTTTTTACTTTATTGTATTCAATCATTTGTGTTATGTTACCTGAATAATATATACATGTTTATTGTGTGTGAATATTTTGATATACCAAAAAAAACTGGTGAATAATGAAAAATAATATAAATTTCGTGCAATTTTATTTCGTTATGACAATGTGACATTGTAAGATTCTGGAGAATCTTAAAAAGATATCCAAACGCATAACGATAATCAAGGATAAGAAAAAAAGTTCAATATTTGTACAGACAGTATACATTTGGTTATTATTACTGGAAGAATAACTCTAGAAAATGCTGTGATTGTTGCCAGTAATGATGTGCAAAAGTATCTTCTTCATGGATTTTTGATTTTACAATTGTTCGAAATTTTATTATTTCATTTCAAATGGAATTGAATTGAAAATCATAAGTAAATCAGTCAAGAATTTCAATCATATACACGCAATATTGTTGAAATCTTATCAGTCAAAGTGTCACGCAATACACAATAGTGAAGTCTTATTAACCGATGATTGAAATCATTGAAGCCTTCTTGTGTGCTCTATTGAGTAAGGACCACAAAACGGATCTTACTCACTATTTGTATTTCTATTGTGTGGCTGTTTTCAATGTGAAAACGAAGGGATATTTTTTACTTTTTTTTTTGCTTCAATTGAAAAAATTCCCCCCTAAATATTCTCAGGTAATCAAAAAATCTTTTTGGGCTTTTAAGGTATGCGGAAATGCTAAATTGATATGACACTTTATTTTAATATTCTAACTTCTCCTCATTTATGGTACTCGATTTACCATCAAACCAAAGAATTATAGAACCATCTTAAGAATTATATTTTTAATATTCACACGTTTCCATTTGTATAGATGGTTCGCACCTCCTTTTCTAGAATTAATTTAATTCAATTCTTATAAAATGAACCTTAAATAGAATCACGCAAACATTTAAAAAATGAACTTCCATTTGATTATTATAGTGGAAATAATTGTCCATTGTTTAATGTGTTATTCTCATTTCAATTTTATTTCATCACACCATAATTTAACAATAGCGCCAGACAAATTCTACGCAATTGTAATTGGAATGACTTCATTAAATTCTATTGGATTGTTTATATTCTTGACCGGTCACTATATAACCATTTATGTTCATTCAATTGGTTTTGGCCACCAGGTTTTTTATTCTCTTATTGTTTTTAATACATTAAGATAAACTACTCCAACTTGTCAGCTACTTAAGTACATAAAAAAATATAGAAAAAATCGTCGTGGAATTTTAATCATCACTGTATAAGATAGGGAAACAGAACTACTTTATTCCTGTTTCATTAAAAGCTTCCAAATAAAATAAAAACAAAATTTTAATTTTAGTTTATTGCCCAACACCAGAGGCCGTTGATTAATTTCCACAATTCTACCGTTTCAATTCACTCATATCAGTCGTTGGTTAGTCTCTTATAGTTCATAGACATTCACTATCATTTGATAGGTCAAAACCAACTAGAATATACCAGAGTTTTACATTAATTTTAATACATTAAAAATTCATCGGCTTCTGAACGGGAATGAAAAAATTCATTCAACTGTGATATGATGGCGACCGTACTTCCACTTCTAGATCGTATTAAAATGAGGTACTGAATGAAATTATAAGGAAAAAAATAGTTCATTTTAATATTTCTGTTTAACTTCTTTTATTTCTTATGCGGCCATAATGAGAATAACTGAAATAAATGAAATAATATACAGCAAGAGATCAACGGAATACAAGAAATTCTTCAACGTAATGTTGAAGCAGTTCATTTCTTTCATACATTTTACTCTTGTTATATTAATTCCAATGTTTAATTTGTCTAAAACACAATGACGGTGTGTTAATTCCATTCTGGGGTGTATATTTTTTTTGTTCTTGTTTCCTTGTATTATGGGAAACCAAGTGAGAAGAGCCCATTGGTATTAAAAGAGTTCGTTGGTGCCACAGCCCATTGCACTTATCCGTTGTCATTGTATGCTTTTTTCGCTGTATGGTCGACAAAATGTGAACAGCAATGGTTCGGTTAACTCATTATGAATAAAGTGAAAAGGTGGATATCTTATCATAGAATGACAAATTCTATAACAGTATACGTTTCTCTATTTTTATTTTACATTATCCTTTTGCTGAAGGACGAATGGTATAGAGTGGAGCGAAATAAAATGAAATAAAAAATGAACACTTCTTCGAATTGTAATCTAAATGTGTACCGCGACATTCACCTTTTATGTTGGTTATCATCAATTTTGTGGCTGAGAATGTGCTTCAGTTCAGAATCATTCATGTGATTTTTCAATTGAGATTCTGTACAGTTTTTCACTGTTATCATTCTCAATATTATACATTTCAATTTTACCCCGATCCAATTTTACATTGGGTCGAATAGACAAGATTACAATGGAGTGTTGTGAATCTTATCTTTTTTTGTTAGAGGCGGTTTTGAGTACATATTGGGGTTTTTTTTTTCATTTAATTTTTTTCTTTTTTCTTCGTCGATCAGCGAATGCATTCACGATGGATTACTCATAATCATTTTTTTTTCCAGTCTTGGGATCTAACATTCACAATTTTAACTTTTTATTCGATGATGAAAAATAAAGGATTTTGAATCCTAAAATAAGAATAAGTATCCGAGTCGCGCCTTGTCATTTTCATTTGATGTTAATCTTAGCATATGTTCATAACCCGAGGAAATTTGATTTTATTCTTCACTCTGATGAATAAAGATTCAGTGAAACTGTCATTTGAATGGAATTTTGTATAAAACCGTTTTTACTAAGTTCCAATTTTTAAATATGATTTTCTAGTCCTATGAACATAATCTAGGATTAATGTTTTCATGCATTATGTCGTTGATTTAATTATTGAAACTGAAAAGGGCCGTTAGTATTTTATTTGATGATAAATTCATCCTTTTTATTAAACGCATTGAGGCTATTTTATTATTATTCGTTTGTATTTAGTTCTTTGCGCTTGCAGCGATTTCACTTTAATTTATTATGTAAATCATCTTGATGAAATAAATTGCTTTTGGGCAAATGACACTTAGTTAAATGATTCCAATAACCAAGCCAATAAACGAGGTGCTATTCTCATTCGATTATTTTCTTCATTTTAAAACTAAACAGTTTTGTTCTATTTCTTGTCGTGGATTTGAAGAAAACATTGTATTACCAATCGTGTTGCAATTCTTTTATTTTTTTTTGCATAAATTTTCTTATTATTTTCTACCGAAATTGCATTTTTAGTTTTTCTTTAATGTTGGCCACGTCTTTTCGTTAAAAAAAATATTAATTTTGTTTTTATACGGTGATACGACTTATGATTTTGTATTATTTTCTTACGATTCATAACGATAAAACGATAAGTTCTTCTCTTGTTTGTCACGTCGTTTTAATAAAACTGAATACTATTTTCATGTGAAAATGAACAAAGTTATACTTTTCGGTTTCTCGATTTTCATTTTGTATGACACAATAAAAGAGAGGATTATAATAAACGAATATCATATTATTATTAAAACTGTTTGGTTGCACATTGATTATAAACTGCATTTAAAACCGAACAACTGATATTGTCACAAATAAAAATCCATTTATTTTCTGGGTTAATATTGCCAAATCCCGAAATAACGTTTTCATTATATTCAAAAAAGTAAAATAAAACTATTTCATCAGTACTAAATAGAATGAAAATTGTAATTCATATGTGATACTGAATTGCATATAAAATGCACAATCAACTTCACATAAAAATACGGATCTATGATTCTATTGTTCAATCTATTGAATGAAACTAAAGTCTATATCATTGCGATCTATTCAAAAATGAATCAAAATAAAGATTCTGGAAGATTTAAAACGGAACGCTAAGGGTTTTTCATTCAGTTCTCTTTATTTGGCCACATTCAATCAATGAGAATGAAACATTTTGCTCATTTTTATTTCTTTGAAAAGGTGAGGAGATTAGAATGACTATAAATTTTTTTTTCTCTCTCTTCTTTAATAGTTAGAATGCAATCTTTATTTGCGATACCCTCAGGAGAATACTTAATCGTTACTGGTATAATTCTTGAATCTTTTATACGTTCAAATAAGCTTTTAACGCAAAACGAAAAAAATATAAACTGAATGGTGTTCACACCTTTTGATATGATTGTAATCGTCAATTACAAATCAAAAAGAAGGAAATAAAAAGCATTGGGGATTTATTTGTCAGCTTTATATTTTATGCACAACATCAGCATTTCTACCAATTAAGTGAAACCAAATGGTAACCACAAATCACAGGGAATCATTTACTTTTGATATAGTAAAATCGATTGATGTTAAACACCAAAGGTGTGACAATTTACCAATTATCAAATCTTTTTGATGTGCCATTCAAATAATCAGCAGAATTATCGTGTAATTTACATCACAATTACATATTTTAAATGAGAAAGATTTACGTTTGAACTGTCTAAATTTGAAGATGGAAAAACACTAATCAGTTAACTGTAATGATTGTCTTTGTATTCAGTTTCCTGTATGATGAATCTTCTCAGTTTTTCAACAGTTCACCACAAAAAAGTCGATCAAACATCAAGTTGAGAAACAAAATGTAGTTAGTAAATGTGGCAAAATTATAACATACACGAAACATAACGTGACTTTTGTGTTAACGTGAAAGTAATTCAGGAAGATTATATGTTGTACATAAAGGTGACTCTTTTCTTATTCAAATTGCCTAAGCCCATAAAAAGAGGAAAAATACAAAAAGAAGCATTAGACCAATTCTGGTAATATCAGAAGAATCATCGACAGTGAATTAAAAGTGGGAATATAAAAAGGCAAACGAAATCAAAGAAAACGCGATGCATGCAAATGAATAGAAATAAGAAGTATTGTTGCACCCTTGGGAATTGATGCGTGCAGTTGGAGTACTCAAAGGCAATGAAAAATATCCCCAAATCGGCTAAAATGAAACCAAAGTGGAGATTAAAACATACTCACTTACATGCACTTCTTGCTTTTATTATTAAACATGGCACATTAACTGAAAGTAGATTTTAATGTTTTTGCATTATGAAACGTTTTGCCATACATAAGAACCGTCAACATTTAAAATGCGGGGCTTACATGCAATGTAAAATCTTATGAAAAAGGTGTTCCAAAGAGGCGGGTGGCAGTTACTGATTATAGACCATTTCTGTGTAACAAACAACACAATTGGCTGCTGGTTTAATTTTCTTCAAGTTGTTATTTTCTTACATATTGTCTTTTCATCACTCAATTCAGCTTATTACAAGAGATGATTAGAGTACACGATAAATACAAAGTGATTACATAATGTCAAATGTACAGAGCACTGAGATATTCACAACAAGATAATTGCGAATTATTATAATGAAAAATATTATAAATTGCAATTCATTATTTTCCATTTGAATGATTTCATCAAAACCGAATTAGATATTCAATAGAAATACAGACAAAAATTTAGATTTAAAATAAATAAAAATCAGTGGCACCATTTTCAGTACCACCTGAATCACAATATGACACGATGTGATCAAAACGTTTAGATAAAAATTGTAACAGATTCGTTTGTCTTAACTAGTTAGTTTCTCGTGTATTGCATAAGATGAATTATTGATTTAAATTTTTTGATATGACAAAAGGTCTATGAACCTATACACAATTCCCACTAAATGACCCATTTACACTCATAAATAATTGTTATTTATTTAATTAAACGCTGTACTATTTGATACGAAATCTGTATGATTGCCAAACTTGAATTTTCATTATTGCCTATCTCGTTAGTGAAGAGTATTTGCCAATGATATGATTGAAACTGTTTGATATGAAACAGTAAAGTTTTATATGAATAACTTTATAAATAATTATAAAGTGTAAATTAAAGAAACGTGATGCGATTAAAATCCTTTTCTTTTTTCAAGTTTTAATTCATTTGGATTTTAAATTAAAAAAACAAAGCTAAGAAATTCTTAAATGCATAATCACATGAAAATATGTATATCAATGAAATTCATGATCCCCATAGTTTGATGATGGTGAATAAAAACATGGTGTACCGTTCGCTATTTTGTTTTGTTTTTTGTGTTGTGTGGAACATAAACTTACAAGAATTCCGTGACATTAGAAACCTATAAATGGTAAAACCTCTGCCTAATTAAGCAAAATATATTAAATTTTCTTCATTTAATTTCAGTTGTAATTGCTGGTTTTGAAGTAATAAAACAAAATTCACCATTAAATATTGCAAGTAACGGATTAATCGGATTTACGTGTTATTGTAAATTTGGGCTGAAATTTTATTTAATTCATTCGGGATATTTGTAATGTAATTTTTACAATAAAAATGAATTGTTAACATACCATTGCATTTTGAATGAATTTTCTTTAACGAAACACAAAATTGCATATGGAACTTCTGAACACTAAAGCACAACATAATACGGAATAATGTTTTGTAAAATTGCATGTAATGTGCCCATTATGTGATTAGATGGTATACAAAATCATTTGAAAATAAAAAGGAACAAAATTGAACAAAAATGCGCTTTGTGGAAATTAATTATATGTAAGAGTTCAACAATAGATCAGTCTTAGTATTCAAATGGAATTTATTTATTTGTTAGAAAAGTAGTCAGTTGATGCAGTTTTACCGGAATTTAAAAATGTCTTAATGGACTATTCAATTGGTAATTTAGTAGTTTTGTTAAAAAAATAAGAATTCATTTGACTTCGTTTCGTTGAAAATGTATTAAATTGTCTGAACACTTGGGATATAATAATCCACCACTGGTGTTAATGATAAAAGGTGTTCAGTATAATTCAAAAGATTATTCGTCAACGGTTTTATTGAAACTCATTACAGTACAACTCACTTATGGTATTCGTCACATTGAAATTTAATATTATTTAATGAAATAGAACATTTTTAAATTAATAGAAACTCGTTGACTTTTCATTAAAATTATGCTGTATCATTGCATACGATTTTATTTTTTAAATATTACAAATGAAACCAATCATAGGTATTGTCCTGATAAATTACAATTGCTGCATCAGTATTTTTCTATTCTAATGTAATGTAATTTAACTCATTTCTGTATTCAATTCGCATGACTTGGGATAATATTCTGTAGTTAGGAATGAAAAATAATAAAAAAATTCTATTGAATTGTTAGTGTTCGTTATGAGAAGAAATTAATCTAAGGGGCAGATACCATGTGCATCATTAAATTCATATTGTTTTCATATACAGAACATAACTCTCTTTTTCCACCTTTTGCTGATGCAGTTTGAAAGTATCAAATTACCAAAATACAAAAACAAAAATAAAATCAAAACTCATGCAACTCAGATTTATGTTTGTGCCATATAAATACATAATACAACATTACATGAACACTGATCATTTCATTCTACATTGGATCTTGCTCAAATGATTGCCATCATTAAGATTCACTTTGTTGGTTTCATATTGAATTCAATCTAGTGTTTACACCTTCTATTAATAAAAAATATATAAAATCACTTCTTTTTATTTGAAATTATTGACGTTGTTGTGGTTGCACGCATCATTCAAATAACAAATGAAGATAATAAGAAACCAGGAGACCTTTCAGTCAACTGTAGATGACCGTCAACGCGGTCAGGATTAAATAAAAAATGCTGGTTACACGGGATTCATTGATGATGGCATTCCTTCTATACATTCATATGAGATCATTAAGCTACAATCTTTTATGGTTATGATGCTTCTATAGAAATTCCTTATTATTGTTAACATAAATAACAGGTAGAATTTGGATCATAATTTTTCGTTGCAGTTAAAACCTCTGCATATTCTCAATGAATATCATCATTGGTATTTAAAATAGGATTAAATTCCATCACTAAAAGTAATGGTACTGATATCAATGCAATAGAATTATACTGATCCTCTATGTTTTAATGACTAGACTTTATCATTGGTTTCCATTTCATTTTCATATCAAATGGTGCATTATGTATCATTAAAATACATGAATATGCCATATGAAATGGATTTTGTTCTTATCAAATGAAGACTATGATGAATTTTAATTCTTTAACTATCGTCTCATAATAAATAATCCGTTTAAAACTACCGTATATTTCCATCATAATACTTTAGTCGTAATGTCCATTACTGGTCATATTAAAATTTTAATTTTTCTTCTAAAATCTATGAATTTATTATCAATTATTTATGTTTTTAATATCTCAATATTTCCAAGCTCTTTACCATTGAGTAAAGCTCTAACATTTCTCTATTGAAAACATGTTTCTCATAGGAAACCTACATATCCATTGGTTCCGATTATAAACCATTGAATTTAGTTAATACAACTAACCAGTTATATGATCGTCATTAGAACGTCTAAATTATTAATTAGCAATATTACTGTTGTGGTTCAATAAAAAACTAAAAAACCATTTGTGAATAAGTCACACAGACAATCGCTGCTTATGGTTAGTGCATCCAAATATTAACGGAATGTTATTTTAAAATTCATAATGAACTTAAATATAAATTATGATTATTATTTATCTCTTTCATTATGTTTGACTTAACTCGTAATTCGTATAACAACTGAATACTGTCATTTTATAGCACCTTGACTTCATAATCGTACCGGATTAATTGAAATGATATGCTATAGTCTATGTTATTTCTGTTTCCCATAATTCCATCAATGGTTATTTGAATATTACTTATTTTAATTAAAAAAAAAATGAAAACCAACGACCTGCATATGGTTTACAAAATTGAATACAAATAATCTTGATGCAGCCAATGGTAATTTATTTGACATAATATGATTAAAATGTGAACATACAAATCGTTTTAAATAACAAAAAAAAGAGAACTAAAATTCACCTGGCATTCAGATGAGATTGTCTAAGATGTCTTGTGTAACTTAACTTTTAAAAGAAATATTGTGAAGGATATTCGTAATACTATTCAAAACCCGTATATTTATCTCATAGAATTTATCTTAGTCGCTAGAAAGACAACAAAAATCCATTTAAAGATATTAAAAGGTTTTATCATTAATAAAAATATTTTATTTTTTCTTTCTTTTGTCTATTCCATAGGTAAGTTTAGTCATCTTTCACAAGTTGGTCTCTATTGGAAAATTTTAATCAGAAGAATTGGTGCCTTCATATGAAACAACTCATTAACAGTAATTTTTATTGGATAACTTCTAAGATTATTTGTTGTTTCTTTTGGGTAGAACCCACAGGTGATTTCTCAATATGAAAACAATAGATGATTTCTCTTTCGTTTATTATTTTAATATTTGAATGATTTAAATCATTTTGATTATATGGGCATTTGGTATAAAATAAAACAAATAGTACATACTGTGATCAAGACTAGATGGATCCCTTCGTATTGATAGAACAATGTCTCACTTGTTCAGAGATTCAATATTACTGTTTTGTTTTTTAGGAGTTAATAATACTCCCCAGGTAGTGAATGGTATCGTTCAATAAAACGTTCATAATTCATCCATATAAATACACTTGTTTAACATGAACCATGGGTTCAACAGTTGGCGCTCAAATAATAATAAACATAAATTGAGCATCCATTCACTCCTAAATGGGCCCTTTCTAATAGCCTCTGAAGCGTCTTAAAACACATAAAACGTTTACCATATTTTCGTTATTTAATATTAACAATTTTCTTAAAAAAAAATTATTTTCAATCTTTAACTAATCAATAGATACAATTTAGTGAACTATACAGATACACAGAAACGTTTGTAACTCATTTATGAAATTAATTATACGGAAATTCTTCTCATTATTCATGGGAAATAAAATAATGAAATATTAAAATACATTCATTGACTGAATTTGTATGAATTATCATTTCCTTTTTATATATTGATTTCCTAAATTCGTTTTACGTGATTTTCCAATTATGAATACATTGGATACAATCGATATTAAATATTTCTTATATTTGACTGCATGGTGAATGAATTGGAATTATTAAGTAAGAGTAACAAAGAAAAATTATCTGCTCAAATTACGTTTACGTTTCTTAATGGTTGTCATATTTTAACTAACGAAATGCCGGCATAATAAGAATTATTCCTTAGATGGTTTTAGTTAAAATGAGGCATATTGAAACGATAATATTCTTATTAATTTGACTTCATATAGACCCGTAAATGTTTACATTATTTGTGTTACTGTTATGGCCTCCCAGTGCATTTTCAATATTTAAATACGACAGAACTAAATGCACTATTTTGTGGCCACAGTGTGTGATTCTCTAATTTCTATTAAACCAAAAATAGAGCTCAGTGTTGATCGTTATATGACAAACATATGGACAAAATTTATCTAATGCAATCGTTTTAGTCTAAACATTAGGAATATTTCGAATCAATAAATTTTAAGATTCAAAAGATTCTTTAACTAGAAAAAAACCTATGAATATCAATTGCACCTACACAATTCAGCTACTCAAAATACAAAAACAGAGAACATAATTCAATGTTAGTGTAAATAAAAACATTAAAAACGGAACATTTCAATTGAGTGCTTGAAACTGACACAGTAGAGGGTATGAAATCTGGTGAAAATTGATGGGAATTCTAAATGTCGTCAGTCCTTTTCACGTTAAATGTTTTCTATTTACATTCGTGGATTTTTTTATTCATCTTCAGAGGATTCACTGTTGGTTGCCTGTAGAATGCCTAATTGGTTTTATTTTCTAACAGCGCAGAATGCAACAACCAGAAGTAATTCAGAAACCTAATTTATTTCCAATATTCCATGAGTTATGTAAACAACGAAACATCATTTGGCTGTAACAGTCATACTAATTGCCAACATTCGGTGCATCTTTTTTAAACTAGGGCAACATTTATAACGAAGGGATGCAGTTACTTGGTATCTCTTTTCTATTCGTTTGATGTTTTTTAAAATAAAAAATTATTACATTCATTCAAGTAAAAATTAACTTTTTCCAATATTAATTTTCTTTCATTCATCTAAAAAGTACTTTATTAAGAAATGAAAAATTCTTGTAATTGTCGATCGTAAACATTTCTATCATTTCATTTTAATTACCTGGTAATATGGAAACGTTGTTGCAAAATGAAATATCGTTCATAATCAATCAACAATCTTTTTATCGTTAAATTAATCTTCTGTTTTCTTTTATCGATTGGGAACGTAACGAAGAAACATTTCCGTAATGAAATAGATTTTTCGTTTTCTAATTTCTTTGGCGCACATATTTCAATTATTTTATATGGAAATGAAATTGGAAAATATTCCATTGCACATTGATAATGAATTTGTATAAATTTCCTTTTGGTTGAATGCAAACCAATTTTATCAGAAAAAAAATGAATGAAGAAAATATTAATGGAATTCATCATAAAAATCTATTTAATACATTAAGTTACATTTCTTTTTTGTACACATAAATACTATGTGTACTTACAAAGGCACTGATTCATTTTCAATGAAAACATATTCACATTATGTGTACAAATTATATTTCTTCCGTTTTGCCATCAAGATGAATTACATATCTAGTACTCCTACATCGAACATTCAACTGATTGATATTAATATTACATCAATGTATGTATTCCATTTCTATCAATTTTTATTTTCTTTTCTGTTATATTTATTTTGTATTTTCGCAATTCGATGAAAATCAGTATTACGTAGAAGAAAAACTAATCAAACATTAG
This sequence comes from Coboldia fuscipes, assembly GCA_001014335.1. Classification (NCBI taxonomy): domain Eukaryota; kingdom Metazoa; phylum Arthropoda; class Insecta; order Diptera; family Scatopsidae; genus Coboldia; species Coboldia fuscipes. The sequence goes on from JXOR01000214.1 coordinate 249,171, forward strand.
TGTATGGAATCTTATACATGAATAGAATCATAGCATCATATTACAATTTCTCTTATTAGATCAATTTTATATCAATTCACATCTCTTTTCCGGTTAAAATGTATTCATTTCGCCACACCGTATACAGTTGGCCAACATTAAAATTAAATATCGATAACAGATCGAATGTGTTAAATGCACCTGTCAAGTATAAAATGTAATCAAATAAGAATAGTGGTGATACGGTGGAATCTAAAAGGAAAAATATTCAATTTCAATCATTACAACACTATGTAATCGTGTCATACATTTGCCACGCAAATTTATATGTCATCAATTCAATGAGTGGATTCGTATTTAATAGCGTAAATCATCTGATGAGTTTTCTTCACTCTTTATGTTAACTGAATACTGTGATGAAAAGAAACCATCATCATACTGTATACGTTCACAATTTCCCGTGGAAAATTCATACTCATTTCGTAACGAGTGTAATACTATTAGTAAAATTGAAAAGGAAACCGCATAACATGTACCGTGTGAAATAATCGGTTGGGGTATTTTTCACCCAAAAGTAAAGTTACATTGCATACACAAATTATATTTAATAACAGCATCACCGATCAACAATTATAAAAGATTCATTGCGTTTCTCATCGTTTCACTGCACAGTAAAAACATATGATGTGAGTCTATGAAATGAGCAGAATAATAACAGAAATAATATTAGTATGACCCAAATTGAAATCATAACACGGCATTAAATTAATATTAACATATACACGGATATTCATTAAATAAACATACGGAATCTAATGTATTTGATAAAGTTTATTTGAATTTTCCATCTTAAATATTATTATTTATGCAAGTAGGAGAAAAGATGAAGATGTTTTTCACATTAAATATGTGGAAAAAATAATTGAAAGTAACAACAACATCAGTAAATTAAGATAGATGTTTTCGTTAAAGAAATAGTCTTCTCTATATCTATGTGAAACCGTAACTTGTGCACTAATTCCAAATAAATATTAAATTAAAATATAAACTAAAACAAAACTGCATAATCCAATCAACTAATTGAATTGAACTTATATGTGTTATAAGAAATAAGTAACTTCTTCTTTGTATCACATAAAGTTTTTCACTAAAAAAGAATTCATTTTATTACGGTGTATGGATCAGGCTGAATGTATGTTAATATTAAAACAATAAATAAATAAATGAATTAAGAAAAATAATATCAAATGGTAAAATTCACATAATTCAATTATTTTCAATGTTTTTTAAGTGGTAAAACTTGTATATTCCTTAATTAGTAATTCATTTTATATCAGTAAGTTATCCAGTTTTCTGTCTATTTCGTTTGGTGTTTATGTTTGTGGTGAATTAAAGAAAATTTGGTTTAAATCATTTCTTTGTGTTTGACTTTAAAATTTTCACATTTTATCGTCCCCTCATACGAAAATAATTGTAATAATACACAAAACCCATTTAATTATATTGAAAGATTTATATAATTACGATAATTAAAAACGTATTTTCCATTTTTCATGCACTTGTATTAAATTATTTTGACTTTTAAATTGAGATTTTGGTATTCTTATAGTTTGATTTAATTTCCTACCCGTTTTACTGTCAATGAAAATTTAAAACGTCTAAAATGGTAACCGTTAAGATACGAAAATAAATGTCATTCGCGTTGTATGCAAATTTAAAATTATTTAATTGGCGCGAATTAACATTAATGAGCGCATCGTTCCGGGTTTGGTTCAACGAAATTAAAATTACCAATATGCATTTCTCTTGGTATTTTCGTTGAAAACGTCTAACCTTTATTTCGGATAATGGTTGAATTTATTATCGTTTTAAAACTCTAGATTCAATAATCTGAAGCAATTAGTTAATTAGTTGGTTAAGTTATCAACAAAACGTATTAAAATAGACCAATTGAGAGCAATATGGAATGAAATCTAAACTCTCTGAACTCATTTGGCTACGATAATTCGGTCTAGTCGATCACGATATTTTTATGACTGTTATTTAATTTCATGGCATAATATTAGACATGCTACCTGGCACAAAACACAGGTAATAAGAAATGATTTTTATCATAAAAACGTTCAAATTTCAATAGAAGAGTAGCCAAATATTAAAATGAAAATGAAACTCATAAATTCAATAACCCATTAAAAGTCTACCAAATGTGTTGACTCTCGCGCATTTCTTCTGTTTGCCTAATGTTTCGTTATTGGTAACTTGAGAAAATCAGCAACGTCTAATCATCCGTTTGTTTTAATCGAATTTTCCTATCTAATAATTATCGAATTGAATAAAATGAAAATAATAATAATAAGATGTTCTCATTGTTATGTTCGATAAATGTATCCATGCGCCGGATTTCACCCCACAACGGTGAGAAGTACATTTCAAGTGTCTCAAGTCAATTGAGTGTTTCTTCAACGAAATTATACAAAATATTAGCAATTTTCTTGTACAGCTGAGAGGTGTTTGATACATTAAATCGTGCGATCAAATTATACAAATGCCAAAAGCGTATCATATGAATATGCCAACAGAATATGATTATGTTTAGTGGCAGAGATCTATATAATTTAAAGCTTATGGAATAATAGAAGTTCATGAAATCCATATAAATAATTTCTATGATTAAAATCAAGTCACGTTTTGTAATTTACACTTGCACTTAGTTCTCGTTTGGGTTTTTTTTCTTTTCTATTTTTTCTATTTCGGTTAGTGCGAAAACGGAGTAAGGCGAAAAGCATCAAAGTGCAATTTATGTTCATTGTTATGAACACCACTGGTACACAGTAGACACGATCACTAAACCACTAAAGTAACATACACTACTTGTATGGGGAAAACAACAAAATAAACTATTTTTTTCTCGTCGATTTCGTTCTTAAGTTTTTCTTTCGATTTCCATCGTATTGGTAAATCGAGCAAGAAAAACTAAGAAAAAGAATTCTTCTGATACCTCGTCCTCAACTTAGTCTTTTCCATCGGTGAGAACTGGTAATGGTGTGCCAAATAGTTTTTGTTCTCTTTTCCTTCGCTTAATTTTCTCATAAGGATTTTTCGCCATCACCTACCCATTGATCAGCTCCATTGAACGCGTGAAAAAATTATTGTTTAACTTTCGTAAAAAATGTTCACTAATGTCTTACAAACAATTTCATTTTGAACAAAATAATAAAAGAAAATCATTGTGTATGTAACTGGTCTTCATTTTGGGTGCACACGTATCACGTGCAAAGTGTGTTCCTTCTATTGGTACAATAGCATCAAGTAAAATGTTATTTTCTTCGTCCAAATGGTTTGTGCTTTCTGTTTCTGCACGAACAATTGGTAGCCGTAACGATTTAAATTTTCTAAATGAATGCACTCTCTAGTTGCTAGTGTCCCGATAGGATTAAAGGAAAAAAAAGAAGAAAATTCGCAGTTGGGTTCTTCATTTCCAATGACAGTTGTGGGAGAGTCTTGGGAACAGAAAGTTACCGAAATCAAAAAGTTATCGAGCGCATAAATTCAACAGACGAACCAAATGACATTTAACTTTTTTTTCCATTCTTTCATTGGATTCTCGTCAAATTATGAAATTTATTCTTGAGGAAAATCAATGTAATTCAACTATTGAATTGCAATTCAAATCAATATTTTAGTTCATATTCTTATTTGGGGAAGTTATTTTTTTAATAAAGCAGATTCGTTTAACTATCATCGTTTGCCAGTTCTATTATTTAATAGAAAATGGAACTATCAGTAGATTGAATAAAAGACTTGAGGTGGAACAATTGAATTAATGGAATTCGTATGTCGATGAAAATAATATTCACAGGTGGTATAGAGGTTTTAACTTTGTCATTGTGCATAACCGAATGTAATCATTTTGCCATTTTCAATCATAACCAATTTTTGTTAACTTCCTCACCTCAAGTTTTCTCAATGATTTTTCGTTGTGTTTTTTATTTTGAAACTTCCTTACGGCGGTTTCAATATCAGTTTTGCTACCGTTAAAAATTTCTTTTGTGATTATCGTCATTTTATTTATTTCCCAAAAAAAAAAGAAAAACCCCAAATTGAATCTCGTTTTCTTTGGTTACCATTCATAATTTTTTCCATTATGCAAGTTATAAATGTTCCTTTTTTTTTCGATGGATCATACCAAATTGATTGAAGGCAAACTTAACTGAAATGATACACAATAAATTTTTGCCAGTTCAAGAATTTTTCGCCTTCTTTTTATTCATTTTTATAGTGAAACTGTGTGAACTGTTGGTGCGAGTATGGAAGTATGTGGGGGTGGAAAAACATGAGTAGAAACACCAGAAACATGTTCAACTGAATTATTGAAATATTACAAAAGTGTTCTTGCAATTTCCTGGCCCCGGAAAACCAATGAAAATTTTCTGTTATATTTAATATTATATATGATTCAAAGAGAACGGTAAATTTTTCTTCTTAGTTTCATTTTCATGTGACTGACTTTCAATTGTAATTTTACTTTTCTACTGATTTGACTTCCATTATAAGCATATGTTTCACGCTTTGTTCAAACCATTGAATAAATGTTTGTTACAAATGCGTTTTTCCCGTAAAAGACATTCGTGTGTCTTAGAAATTATTTTCCACCCGGTTTGATAGCTGAAAATTTTTGTTTTATTTTTCACTTTGGGTTTTTATGATATACACTGAACAATGTCTTCTTGTATTACTTATATGTTGGTCTTATGTATGGTAAAAAGTTTTTCGTCAATTCTGTTTAGTTTTCTCGTTTTGTCTACTACATCGAGAATGCATTAATACTGAACGGAATTGAATAAAGAAAATCCATTATAGTAAAGATTTTCCCCATCTTACATTATGGTATACTAAAATATGAATAAAGTGAAAATATAAGATGATGTAAAATACAAACAAAAAGAAAATGAATTTTCCATTTCAATATATAGAAATTCGTTTTATTTTTCTGCTGTCGATGTAAAAACCACAATTTTAACTTGATTTTAATATGTTCACAGTATGGGTTTTCCGATTTATAATTTAATGATCTTTATTGTATTCAACGATAAAGGAAGACATTGTGAATGATGACAGTAAAGTGAGTCATTGTACCCTCTAGCTATATGAATTTTAATTTCTTTTTTCTTATTAAAAAAAAATCACCACAATATTTAAGAAAGTACTTTACAACATATAATTAAGTTAAAACACATCACTATCAGTAGGTAAAACTATAAATGAATATTTTAATTGAATTTTAATCGAAAGGTGTTCAGTAACCTATCACCTTAACACACCGTTATATAACACACATTTGGATATAATTGAACGTTTGTAAACTGATCGTCTTATTATCGCTTATTGAAATATACAGCTAAAGGAAAGTGATGGTATTAATACACACAATCGATTAAATACCGTTTAATCAATATGATAATATTCAATTAATTCGTATAACATTTAACATTGTTGTTTTAATTTTTAAACGCTGAATGAAAATGCATATGCATACTGGTGGTATGGTAAATCTCATTATGTATTAATAATTAAGTGAGCGTATAACGATCGATTATTCATCTATTAACAAAATATTATTATAGGTGGATGATTGATTTTAAATTTATAACATTAAATTGGCTACCAATTCACTTGGTTAACGTTGCACATCGTGAAACTGGGGTTCGAATTTTGTTTTGTTGTTTTCCAAGCATATGGATTTATGTTGTTTTGTAACATAGTGTTACTATAACTATGGGACGATCAAAATTATTTCAAATTGCTTGTTCATTCTCTCTTTCGATTTGGTTGGCTATAAGGGAGACAACCAATAAACAATTTAATCCAAAATTTAAATGAGAAAATACACAATACCATTGCATATTGAGTTTTTTTTTTATTTATTTTTGAATGTTAATCATGATACCATTCAACCAATAAAAATTTCATTCAAATCCATTATAAATTATTTATTATGGAGACCTCATTAATTTATTATGCAGATGCATTTTTAACTTATATTCGATCAAAGGAAACGAAAACCATTCGACTGGTTAGATAGTTCACGGTATAACTAGTTATACATCACAACATAATTATGTTTAGCTACTACAACAAATTTTTATTCTTATTTTTTAATTTTTTGTGTTCATTTAAAGTCTATGGATTTTATCGCTTCAACTGGAATGTTTTTATCCGTTTTCCATTCAATATTTATTATTATTCTGTATTAAAGAAAATACGTATAAAAATAATAGAATTGTTGATAGTTTTAATGCTCAATTTTGTGGGAATGTCGGTAATGCCATAATACCAAAATATTATTAGGAAATGGGTTAGGGAATTTAGTTTCGTTTTTGATCTAAATTGGTATCGGAATCAATGTAACTTGTTGTTAACATTATATGGAATTTATCGGAAACTAGGAAATGGATTTCACTTGTCTTTGCCATTAAACAAATTTTATGTCCAATGAAAAAAAAATTCTTATGGAATTCTATAATTTTTATCTTTGTTGTTCTCCAACTAATAAGAATTTGAAATGAGTCAGAATAAAAACCATAGCATAGAAACGAAACAAATTCTGATGTCTATCAATGTAATACTGGATTTTATCTAGGTACCTTTTAACACAAATAAAATTCATTAAAATGCGATAAACGCATACCATTTTATTATTGCTGTAAATAGCTACAATTAAACGTATCATAATCATGCTAAAATATGCACATTAAATACGATAATTAACCCAATGCAATAAGAATACATAAAAATAAAATGTACAGTGGTGGTATTTTTGTTCTTTAACGATTTATGTTATGTACATACTCGTCTAGTTAATTTAACACTGAATTTAATATCGTTATGTGGCACCATAGAATTTCAATAAGTTCACCATAGTTCTGCATGCATCTAGGAAATTTGTGAATTTGAAACGCATAACTAAACAATTTACTGTCTTATTAAATTGACTGTAATTGCATTTTAATGTTTGGCTTTTCGATTGGTGACTTTCATTCTTCATATCACTTACGTTTGATGAAAGTAAATGAATATAAAAACAAAGTAAATAATCAATATGCACTCGTATAATGACCATTTATGTAAAAGTGTCATATTCAACAATGCATATTCAATCGTCTGACAATGATAAATCAACAAAATGTTTATTTAAAAGTCGGTAATCATGATTTAAAATGCATTAAATAACAATTGAATATTCGTTTAAAAGAAACTCATATTCAATTAGTGAATAATAATGTACACAAAGGCAAATAGAAAATTGATAGTTTCTATTTTCTGTGGTTTAATTGTTATTTTATTTTAAAGCAAACACAATTGTGAATTTATTTACTTTAAACACCCCAAAATACATAGAACATTGTCACACTGACAATAGATTAGCTATTTATTATTGAAATTACGCGGATGCATATTTATGTTACTTTTAATGTTTGGGTGTCGCTTCTCTCGATTTAAATATTGTAAGAAATTTTATCTGTTTTCCTCAACTGAATCGACGTCAGTTGAATCACTCTCAGTTACATTGTCTCAGCTATGCGGAGTTAAAAGGAAGATAAAAAGGGCCACACACATGCTTTGGTACGACATGGAATGTGTGATATGTTTATAAAAATGATAATTACTTCTTGGTAAAATTCAGTAGTATTCTTTCTCTTTTTAAATAATTTTAGTTGTTTTCTTTTAAAATCATATGGTTTAACCCATCCTCAATCGGTGGTAAGATGCGGTTTCAATAAATAAGAATCAGAAGTTTCAAATTACTAAAATGCAACCAAAAAACGTAAAAGAGTATAAAACCGATGTAATAAAATCATTGGGGAAATTTAAAACCTTACCAGCCGTGTTATATTTAAAACAATTATTATTACAATGGCCTCACGAGCTCCTGGAAAAGTGACAATTAATCTATGATTATTATCTTCCATTCTGGCAATAAACTATAATTATAAAGAATAAACTCAAAAACGGTTTTATCGTTTTGCCGCCAACGAATTTTTCTAAGTGAAAAATGAAATATGAATTTTATGTCTCCATTTACGATTACATGAATAATTTTTCTGTATTCAACTGAATACAGAACAAATTTAAAAATGTTTCTTTTGATGATTATGCTCGTTGGTTTAGCAACAAAAAGTTTATATTACGTTTATCATTTCAATGGTATTGCAATATACTTTATTTCATTTAAATGTAATCGATTGGGGTCCCACATAAATATCCGTTGTACATAACAAAGTCAATCCTTTTGCCAATACTCATAAATTATGTAGCAATTACACGCATTATAGCGGATGCTTTTTTAATAATTTAGGCGGGTTATAACAATTTTACAGTACACACACTCCCGTATGTTCTTCTTTCCAAATGTAATCGTTACTTGAAAAGGAAGATTCAATTTGCAATGGTTTTATGAAAATCTAGGTCGATTATATTTGGAGTATGTGACTTGATCGCATTTCATCCGATTTTAATAAAGTCCCTTGAGGTATGAACGAGAAAAAAAAAGGGAATCTCGTTCTCATATGAATATTGGCAACCAAAGTGTCAGCCGAGTCAAACCCCTAATGTTTTTATCGTTATTTCCTCTTCAGTGTTGTAACCGTGATGCCACAATCTCACATGAATTTTGATATCACAGTACACAGATTCAATTGCAATTTACATTATTATGATCATGAAACCGTTGAAAATTATTGGAAAAAAAATAAATAAAAATCATAATGGCCATTGAAAACTAAAAAGAAAAACTTTAAATATTATGATACAAGAACACAAACATTCTTCTCCCCAAAAGAGAATATGTTATGACGATTCTACAGTTTATAACACAGACCAGATAAAACCACTCAACATTCGATCCGCTTTTATGATCGCAAATACTTAACCCAACGAATAGATAGAATACAAAAATCAATCGGTAAACTTTACGTAATAAAAAACGGAAAAATCCACTTAAAAGTTAAAATAACTCCGGTTCTATAATAATGATGGGATAACACCCAAAAATAAGACAAGATTGAATGAGTTACCAATATGATAAAGAAATGCGAACCCATTTAATGTGTTTTTTTTTCAGTATTTCAGTATTCCTCTTCACTTGGAAACATTCAAAATCTAATGCCGGAAATCCGATAAAAAAAGTAAATAATTTAATGAAGATGATACAAAACAAAGCACAGACAAAATTCTTGAATAAGAAAAATAGAACGAAAAATCAAGAAATGAAAAAGAGTACAAATACACAAAAGTTTTGATTTAAAATCAAAGGTACTGTTATTGGTTTATGAGTGCTAAAAGATTTTATTATAATATCGGTTTATGGTACATCGTTTTTTCTCTCTTTCGATGGCTTCAGGGAGTTATTCGCGGTCTGTTGTACTCATTATCCATATAACATTCAACAATGTTTAGAGGAAAATAAAGGCAGAGCTAAGTAAGATAAAAAATCTATAAACCACCACGATGTATACGAGAATGTTTGGGAATACCTAAACTCTGATTTTGATGATACCAAAAAGAGTACAACAAACAGTTCCATAACCACGGCGTACAGGTTCAGTATATGAAAACTCTATAAACATTGAATATCTAGTAATTTAAATGTGATTTCAATACGTAACCTATGATTTGGTTAAGCAAAAGTGATTCATTCACATACCCATAAAAATTGTAAATGCATTGATTTAAGGCACCGTATTTCCACTCAAAAATTCATTCATACATGATATCATGAGCTCATAAATCTGTTCAATCGTCATCTCAAAATGAGTAAGAAAAAGTAATACGAAACATTTTTATGTCTATTTGATATTCTTAACTCAAATCTTTCTCTCTGATATCTAGTCTCTAGCCCTCCAAAATACACCCATAAATAACAAAATTAAATAAACAGACAACTCATATTGATGATGAGTATTAGATCAGTTGATTCGACGTTATTTTTTTTATTCTTCATTCTGTATTTACTCATTTACATTTTAAACGAACTATAATTTGTGAATGACATATTGATGAAAACTTAACCATAATGATGATGATCAGTTGATGATTGAAAACAATTTCATCCGACCTGTTTTGAATGAAATAGTCATTTCATTAAAACCAAAAATACTTCATTGATCTTTTAGCAGAATTAGCCGCAATATCATTCGAAAACTGGACATAATCAATGTGAAATAAGGGCCTAATATAAAATACTTAAAATTCAAATTTATGGTACAATGTTTTACATATGTTTTAATGTAGGACTCATTTAAAATGTCTTTCATTTCATTTATTTTTTCGATAAAAATAATTAATGGAAAAACTACAGTCAAATGTAAAAGTAAATACGCAAAGAAACGAGTAAAGAATCGAATTTCATATAAGACAACACAAATTGTTAAAGAACATGAAGAATTCTTGTCTGACACTTTGTCACCAATTAATTTTATTGTATTGTATATTACGTTTTACACGAGCATCAAAAACCATTTGTTGATATTCAAGTATTTTTTGGGATAAACTTGTCTCCAATGCCCACCTTGGATTCCTACTAGTTAAACACAAATCTTAATATTTGAAATTTAAAATAATTTCTTAACATTTTGATTCTGTCGTTTCGTTATCATTTAATTTAAATGAACCATCGATTAGGGTTTTTATATTTTTCTTTTTTCTTGTTTACTTTATACTTTCTACCTTCGCCACTATGAGTAACTCGACTTAAACTGAAATTGATATTTAAAAATGTTTAACAAAATAAATTCTCTGGTGTGTAGTCGTTTAGAATTTAATTTCAGTATTTTCAAGCCATAACAAATGTGATACAGAACATTAAGTTAAACAACCATACGATTTACTAATGTCACTAATGTTTTAATATCCTCCAATAACGAAAACCAGAAATATCGACAATTTATTTCTAATCCCTATAAAACCAAGTGATAACTATCACCAGGTAGGACGATGATTTTTATGGGTTTCTATGTCATATAAATTTTCTATAACACAAAAAAATACGAAAATAAATACAAAGTAACTAAATGTAGGTGAAATGGCCCTTTTCTCTTCGAAATATAGAAGTCAGTAGAAGAATAAACATTTTCATTTCAATACGTTAAGAAGAGAAAAAGTAAAATAAGATTATCTCTGGACGCTCGTTTTCATCTAATTTATTTGTTTCGACTGGTGGTTTCTGTTACATCTTCGTACGAACCATCACGTTCTTTTTTTTTATTATTGTTTAAAGGTAACCACCAGAAAGTTATACTAAGAAATAGTGTATAATCCAATTGGAATCGTAAAATTAAATTGTTTTCTTTTCTTGTATTTATTTGTTTTTTTGGTTCATTTTTGGTATGAAACCAAACGAGAGATTCATTTTTATTATATGAGTTTCTCAAAGAAATCTTATTTGGATTACGCATCCAAGATAAACCGTTTAAAATGTATACAATAAATGACCAGTGGTCGCTCTATATATGATTTATCTGTATACGAGATGAAACACTTTGTACTTGCATATAAACTGTTATTGTGCCATAGACTTTAATTGTTGCCTCAATTTCCTTATTTATCAAATCAAAGTGCACAATGTATTAAAGTAAACGAAATAATTCACTTTCATGATGTAAAATCTCATTAAATTCATTTCTTTTTTTGGTTTAAAAAAAACATTTTAACTGAGCTACGTTATGGTAACCTATAAACAGTTGCAGGAAGATACCAACCAAAATTTGGTACACTAAAATTTTCTTCTTTAATTCCAATTTATATGTTTCACTAGAAATGTGTTATGATTAAATTTTTCATAAAACTAAAGCCATTGAATCACGGACTAAAGAAGATACCAAAACAGACAATCACAACGAATAAGTTTTTTTTTTATAAAATTGAAAGAAAAACACTGAATTTATTCATTTACCTTTTGTAACTGCTAATAATTTGCTTGATTATCATGAGAAAAGTATTCTCTTCTGTATACCACTTTTAAAGAAAGAAATACACAACACACATAAAACTTCTCTGTACAATCAAATTAAAATTCACTTGTTTCTTTATTTTTAATATAAAAACCGAACTGAAATAATACACTTTACGATTATACTTTATGCGATATAACAATTTTGAATGAATTTAAATTAATTCGATTTAATTTTTATATAATTCACTTTTAATTGTATGAAATTAACTAAAACATAACATCCAATTGATATTCTTTATTTTTAGCACTTCCAAAACCAATGGAATTATATTCTTCTCTATTTTATTATTAATTTGGTTAATTAAAATAATAAAAGACTTGGTTTTAAATAACTCAGTTGTACGGGATACATAAATAATTCACTTTTTGCATCACTTTAACTATAAGATTTACTCAATTCCTTTTGTGCTTTCTTAATAATAAAACCAAAAAAAAAAAAATTATTGCTTTTAATACCAACAACCAAACGATGAAAACAGAAAAAGACAATAAACTTTAAAACTCAAAGAATCGTCTTCGATTAATATCTTTGAATTAATTTAAATAATTATAATAAAACACCAATACCATAAACTAAATATTCCGGATGTTTTAATTTACTCAAGAAAACCAACATAAATTGGAAAAAAATATTGTTATTTATCAATCATTTATTTAACTCCAATCACTTATTTCAATGAACTAAATCGCCTGTATTTATTAATTATTAAATTCCAATTAATTGCAATTCTCTTATCAAAAACGACACAATTTAATTCAATTAATTTATTGAAAAAATAATTCCGATAATGCAATTTGTCGCGCGTAAAATTTTATTTTTACGTAAACTAAAATCAATTCTTTTTTATTTCTAATTCTTACAAAAACAAAAAAAATTCTTTCGTATTTTATTGAATCAGAGTATTATTGGACCGCGACCATTCGCTTCTATATCCGCGAGTATACTGAAGGTCTGTTGTTGGCCTCACATTGACTACCAATTGCATACAATATTACTGGTGTGATCACACACAATACAATAAACCTGAATGTTGTCTTCAATACACGGCTCTGTTATGAGTCTGTTATGCCTGTATCGAAACATCTGACTCAAACTGAACTCGATTATACACAACAGCCAGGTCTTCTACTTTTTTATAATTTTGTATGTGATGGTCTCATCACAGAATCATCCCATATGCCGGTACATTCAGTTCACATCATCTTTTCTCTCTGGCGAAAATTCTATTTCATCTGAATTTCTCGTTTGTATATGAATTCAAACGAACTAACGTTGGATCACAGAATGGAAAATATAAAACCTTGAAGTGTTCCTGTTCGAATGAACTGTTGAGAACAATTGTCAGATTCTGGTCTTTGGTTATGTTACACAGCCTACCATTTCTTCAGTTCCATCATTCCAATGGTGCACAACTACACTCTGCAGATGGATTTACTTCCATTACACTAATACAGTGACACCAAAATTGTTTGATTGTATTACGGCTGGGGTAACGAGACCGAATTATTTCCATACTTCCAATTTAGCTATTGTGGGCCACATATTCCATGGCGCAGTATTGGTGTATGCGTAGAATCGACTTGGAATCCAAAACGTGATGAAGTCAATCTTACCCGAATCATATAATGATTTTACCTGGCAAAACAAAAAACTTTTTATTCCAGCGGTTGTGAATGAATGTAAGAAAATTTCTATGCGTTGAATAGGTCAGTAAACTGAGTCCCTGGGATTACCACTCGTCGTAGTCTTGTGCTACCGCTGACAAGTAAAATACCACAAATTCATTGATTTCTTGTAACTGAAACGCTTCGTTCCATAGCTCAAGACGTTGTCAGCGTAACTTTTATGTTATATACCACAACCGTTGAATACTCAGAAAGAGGAAAAGGTGAAATTTTGGTATTTGTGAACCCTCAATTCATCTCATATTGACTAATGGCTAGCGTACGACATATAAATCAAATTATAAAATTCCCATTATCCAAATCATACGTTCAGTTCTTGGAGTTACCATGAGTTTTATATTATGCAATGGAATTCAAATCGTTTTACGTCATATTCTTGTACCATCTATGATTTTATATTTCTGTATGAATCCTAGGAATCTTTATTGTGTTGCCATTTTACCTGCCATTTTTATTCCTGTTTGAATGGAATCTGTTTTCATATTTTTTTTTCCAATTCAATTTTACATTGTTCCAACTGCCAAAAAGTTAATGCTACTGCGAATATAAAAATAAGAACAAAACAGAAAATATAAAGAAGTCATCACATATCAGGTCAGAATAGAAGCAATCATATCACGGTTTTTATCGAATAAAAGAGAATATTGACTGAATCCTTGAAAATATAAAAATAATTCTTTACAATTGCCCACCTGAAAAATGCCATTCAATCTGAATAAATTGGTAAACGATTTATAGGTCGATTCTCTACATAACCATAAATAAAAGACGACCAACGAAAGAATGCAAAATACAGAGCACTTTCGAATTACTCAATCTAATGTAATTTAAAAATGAATCTTCACTTGAATTGATTTCTACTTAATTTTTTTTTCCATTAGAACTGCAAAAATTCATATTAACATTTCTATGGAATTAAATAACTTATACTTTGGTTTTGTTTATTATAATTTTATAATTTAAAACGTATTTCATGGAAATTTATTCGGCTATTTATAAGAACCGTATCATATGGATAGAAATATGTTATGGTATAACCTAAATTGCATAAATGAATGCTTTCAGCAAAGAAAAAAGAAATAATTCATTTAGAATAATATGCAATTCAATGTTTAATGGAAAAGATGTACTCATGACCAGATCTTTCTAGCTGTTTACAGAAGAGTAACACAAAAATGAAAGAATCGTTTTTCAGCTACTGGATTTTGCACCGTTTTTAATATTGATTCAGATCAACCAGTGTATGGTAATTTAAATTTTACAAATCAATTATTAACGTATTACTTGTTGCTGTTCTATAGATTTGCCATTAATTTTGATGGAATACACTTGTATTTAAATTTTTTCATGTTTCACCTCTATCTTTAATGAATTTCCATTTTACCTTTTAGAATGCACATTATTCACAATTTAGGTTAAACAGAATCATTAAACGGATTCTGTATTACAAAACAAAAATTCATATGCAAATGCGATTATAATGATGATGTTGCGCTTTTTCCTCATTCCCTATTGGAATCTGTAACATTTTCTTCTTTTTTTTCGCTTCTAAAATGCAATATGAAAGTATAATTTTCCACAGATTTTATTTTTAATTATTCACAAATTGTATTGAATGATGGAACAACAACAGAACCAATAAAAAAAATTTGTGAAAAATTAATTAGCGATAAAGTAAAGAATTGCTTTTTATTGCATAATGTTGACGTGTACAATGAATAATTGGTGTATAGTCTCTGTAACATGTGAATTGATATCAATGAATCATAGAGAGATTTATCATTAATTGATAAATTAATTAACACCGGTTTTATTATTTATGTCCTGACTGTTTGTTTTTATAATGTTCAACTTAGTTCATGTTATAGTACATTATAATACGAATATATTGGATATTAATAACCATTGCGGTTTTTTTACCACATCAAAATAATGTAAAAGATTTAATATGTTGAAAATAAGAAACATTACATTCATTAACTTCATTGATTTAACGGTGAATTGTAATATTTTCTGCGATGATGTTCATAAATAAATGAATATTCTGATAATTTATCATCGTTTTTCTCTATTAAAAATATTGTTGGTGTACCTTATTTTTTTTTAGTTGTTTCGCTTTGGTGTTAAGACTTAACATATAAATTACTCCCGCAGCTATGATCTAACGGTATTAAATAAATTGCTGATTATAATTTTCTCGTATGGTATTACCTGTAAAATTGCACAATTGTTTACAATGATGTTATTCTTTAGTTAATACTCATCTCTCATGTGATCCAGTGATGGTACACATGCTATTACGGATTATGCAATTGCAATTTTGTTTGCAAAACTCAACTCAAAATGAAAAACCAAAAACAACAACAAGAAGACAATCTAACGAATGTTTTTTAATTAAATGCCCAACGGCTACATTAGAGAAAATTGACCGTGTGTGCACTTCCTGTTATTATTAAGCTCTCTATACGCTTTACTGTTACCAAGTAGATACGATATCTTCAATAAGCGAAAGAGAAAATGACTCAACGCGGTTGTATCATTGCATCTTCTCTGGTAGAAAACTATGCAGATGAATTAAGAAGAGAGAGACTGAATAAAAAAATAAAGATAAAAGCGACATCCTCCAAATTGAATAGAACATCGGTAATGAATTCCACAGTCAAGTAATACATCTCTGATGCACGCAATCTATTCTTCTCACAATATCAACTACCAATGAGATGACGATAGAGTTTTTCTTACGTGTTTTTTATTTCTTTTATTCGGTGCAACATATGAGTCCATACATCTGTGGATACAACATACAAGGAATACATGAGAGCTAATCATTACCTTAAATCGTATTCACATTCAGCGACGTTAATTTACGTTATTCTTATCTGGTGGATTACACTTCATGGATTGTAAATGATGTGAGATCCATTGTCTATTCTATTCAATTGCGGTTTTTTTTTTCTCTTCTTTTAAACATCCATTTGATTTTATTAAATTTTTCTCAATTATTTGTCACACAAGATATCGTTTGAATAGATTATGGTTAATAACATAACATCATGGTATTCATCAAATGATAAAGTAACAAAACAAAAAAAGAAAATGAATAAAAATTTCATAATTCTTGTGGTTTAGTTCATAGAATCGAATAGCAGAACAATCATAAATTGAAATAGATAAATTTAAAATTCTAGCCATGCATTAAATATGTTATGGGAAACATGTTAAATGTCAAATAGATTTTCATACCAAAAAAAAAATAAACTGATTTTTTATATTCCATCATCAATTCGGTTGGTATTCAATCTTAATTCGTTAGTTATCTTATATGTGTACCATAAAATGAAGGTGAATTTCATGTTCTTTAAACGTAAAAAACAAACTGAACATAAAACAAGCAGAAAAAAATTAAAAGTAAATTCTCTTGATTTTCGCAATTATGGATACCACGTACTTGATGTACATGCGAATGAGTGAACATAGAAAATTCATCTTAATATGCAGAATACCGTTCATAAAATTTGATTTATTTCATTTAGTTATGCGCTTCAATTCATTCCTATGTGTGTTGACTTATTTTGTGTAAGAATTAAACTACTAACCGTCAGTATAATCGTATCATGACATAGGATCTATGCTTTTATGAAGACAATGTGTTACTTTATGGTTAATTATGATAAATCAACCTAAACAGACAAATGTTTTTTAAACGAACCAACGATTTTCTTCCTGTTGTCACTGAATTGGTGTACTTTTAAACGTTAGTCATTTCCATTGAACTAATTTCATGGCACACGGCATCATCATCTTGGAAATTCTGTTTAAAAAACACATAAAAGGATGATGTTCTCTTATACTTAATATTTGCCATAGTGATTTAAGAGTCGTGAAATAGAACACTTTAATATTAGGCGCGTGCAGAAAACTGATAAACCACAAGTATTTATTTGTTATTTTCGATTTAATATTCCAATAAATATTCATTCATTTCATTAAAGGTATTAAAATTTATGTGGGGTATCGCATAAGGTGACTTCTTGAATTTGTTGGATCATTTCTCATATACGAAGATTATGATTTTTTTGTTATTTTGGTCTTCTTTATTCATATTAATCTGACGAGTTATTAGCCATTTTTATCGTATTCTAATTTATTAGATTTTACTTCTTTGTTTTGTATCTTATGTCTTGTGAATTAATCATCATAAATAATAATCGCAATAAATTTAAAAATTCAAAATTCTGTTCATTTGAAAGAGTCAAATGAATGATATTAATATTAGATGATATTAAAATCATTTATTTCTATTTTTTTCTTTTATGTGATTTTTGTTGATTAATTTATTGGACAACACGTTTATTATCTTGTAATTCATATAAATACTCATCAAAATGATGGGGAAGTAGAGACTACCTTTAATTCCGAATGGTACATTGATTCAAGGTCAATGGTTAAATCAATGCAATAAATCCCACTTGAGATAAGTGAATTGCTATTATATTCTATAGAATAGTCTCATGTTGGCATATAGTAATTTGGCAACATTAATTTGTGCTCTTTTGAACTGCCATTATAATCATTTTGTACTTCGAGTCCACTTTTATGCTTCCCAACGAAGATTAATGAGAGATCCTTGACCGATACAATAGAATACAGTTTGACAAAATACACTAGCAGATTATTATTTCACATTCGCTCCATGTTAGATCATCGGCATCGCTTTTTTATTTTCTGGTTTTATGCTATGCAAAAACTAACATTTGATTAATTCCTATCCAAAATCACTAATGATTCCTAATTACTGTAATCTCATATTTATTCAAATTCCATGTAACGGCGTATTATTAATCAACCACATAATACTAAAAAAAGTAGCATAAATGTTTATCATAGAAATCAAAAAGATTAATAATTTACAAATATTTTGGCATTTCATGAAACGAAAAAAAAAAATTCAAACATTTAAAGTATTGACACTCACTGCTGGAATTTAAATGACTGTAAACATGCGAACCAGTAACATAAAAATCATCCAACAACAGCAATAGATAAACGAAACAAAAATTAAAAAATAAATTCATGTAAATAATTAATCAAAAAAATCATGTCCATAAGTCCTACACACTCATCTGAGTTTTATATGACTCAAAAACATTGTATTGGTTCATTACAACAATTTAAACGTATGCTATTTATATTGCATATAAAATTATGAATACATAAAAACAATGTTATTCAATAACCATGTATTTATTATGGTTACTCTCTACCTCATATTGTTTTATAGGCAAGTGAGTACTACTCACCAATAAATTCAAAAAAAAAATAATGACGAATAAAAAATAAAACTTTTTATAGAAAAATGATGCGATATCATAAAATATTCCATTCATAAATGTCATTTTGTTAAATAAACGAGATGAATATTGGCATAGATACAGCCACTACTGCGAAATACCCATCATACAGTAGATGCAAGTATTTTATGAATGAATTGAGTGATATATTAATATTGTAAATCCTTTTGAATTATTTTAAAATCCAAAAATAAAAATGAAAGAAATTCAGTCAAATCATAAGCATGATATCATATGCTTCCAGGCATAAACAATCATTCACATTCACTAGTTTTTATTCAGTTAGAATCAAATATAAAAATCAGACAAATTGTGTCTTTATGCCAGAGTTAATATGGCTCGTATTAGGTAGTTGTAATCTAAAAATGGTTAACTTTCTTCTACACAATTTGTCTTAACTTGATAAATTAGTTCACTGCGCCCAGACAGTTCTGTCATAATTAAGTTAGAAGATTTCTTCTTACCCGACTTTATTCTCAATGAATATCTCCTACAATGATTGTTATTTTTGATTTTCATCTAATCACTTGAGTAATAGAAAAACAAAAGAAAAGAAAAATTATCAGAACAGTAAACAGACTTTGTACAACCTGGTGATCAAACATGATTTCCTAATTTCATCTGATCATAATCACATCATTTGCACCTTTGTTTTCGTTCATTGGTGGTCTGTTATTACAAAATATTTATATAAAACTGTTTGAGTACGAATTTATATCTGGAAGGCATTTCAGTTGTCATATTTATCTTATGATTTTTATGCGAATAACAAGTACCACAAACATTTGGTGAAATTAAATTTAATTTTATTAGTCATAATATAATGATTTTATATTTTCTCAGTTAAATTTCTATCATGTCTATCATTTAATCAACCATATTGAAAATGAAAAACCCCACACTGAAGATAAAAACAATCTAACAGAGAGTTATCCCACATCATTAAAGTGAAATAAACATCTGAAGCGCCACATTAAAATGGTTCAATAACACTTCTTGTTATTTTATTTTGGTTAAAATTTCTTGTTATTCATTTTTTTCTGAGAAACAAGTGCACACCATGTGAGACATTTCTTTTGTCGGCCTTGAATGGCGTTCATTTAATGGGCGTACGGTAGAAGCGTGGAAAATTTAATATTGCCATTAAAACACTACTTAACGGTTACGAAATTGTTATAAATATTCAGCTCAGTTTGATTTACATCATTTTGGGGAGAAAAAAAATAAAAAGGAATGAAACAACAGCATAAGCCTTTAATCAATTGTGAATAAGAAAAGGGGGAATTGGCTTTAAGTTCAGTATTATCCATTACAAATGTCTTTGGCCAAAGGACAATCAGTCGATTTTCCCATTGGTTGGTCGCAAAAAAAAAACAAATACATCAACTAAAAAACGAATCCAATATGCATTAAACGCAACATTTTAATATTTTATGAACATGGGAAATGATTCAAGTGCCCAGCCGTAATCAAATGCGTAAAATAAAGTGTTTAAAGGCTCATTTTATGGGTTTTTCGGTTTATTATACAGAAAAGTACTATGTTCAGTTAGAAGGGATTCCTTATGCATACCCGTCTACTTTATATTCATGCGACTCTCTCACGAAATCTTTCTATTCATATAAAGTTGAAATACCATTGCGTATGCAATCTTCATTGCGTGCGGTGGTATACCGCAACACTTAATGCTTTCACTGTTAAAACGAATTTCCTTTTTTTATATTTTTCGTTTGAAGAAAGTAGTCAATCGCCTAGACAAAATTATGGATTAACATCTTTCTGCCCCCAAACCAAAATAGACGACAGGAAGAGGCGCTATTCAAATTCACTTGTTTACACATTTCCGTTTGCATACAATTTATATTTAACTTTCACTCGTAGACTGAAAATCGGTTGTTTGATTTATAACATTTAATTCTATCATAGAGACATTAAAATACAAGAAATCACATAAAACAAGTACATGTAGATTTATTAACTTGACACATCCATAAATAAATGGTAGACGCATTATTATATTCGTACTTTTAATACGTGAAAAAGGTATCATAAAAGAGTTTCAATATTTTACCATTTTTATTTCATTCTGTTGATAAATCGGCATTGATAAATCCATCAACAGTTTTATAAGTGAAGAAAAACAATAAAATGACAATAAATTTGTTGATACTAAATGCATGACTATAAAATATCAGTTCACATCAAGATTCAGAGTCTTTAAATTGTGAGACAGTTGGATAAGAGATGTGTATCAAATGCGAATGGATAACGAGCACTTAAATGAATATAATGTCTTTGATATGTCTCAGGATTTGATGTCTATTCGTATAACAGAATCTGAACCTATTCACATTATGACATGTTGTCATTATTAATTGTAAATAGAAATTATAGATAGAAATATGATGAACATTGTGATAGAGGTCTATAATACCTGTATGCCATAGAAATCAATCTAATGAAACAGGTAGAATTAAATCGACCTATATCCGTTTATTTTCAAAACCAAGATAACTTAAGAGTAAAACTGAGGGACTATTGAAAGAAACTTAAGACATTTGAAACTATTCATGCGAAAGGACGATGAGAAATTGTTACATTCATCCCAAAAATTTAATCGGATCCCAAAATTGTAAAAGTATCAATTCAAGTGTTTTCATGTAACTAGAGATGTTTATATGTATGACGTATAGATCAATTTCAAATATGTAACTATCACATTCTATTATCACCATACAAATTAAATGTAAATTGAGCATAAATATCAAGGATTCATTTCTTTAAGTGAACAGATGAATATTTTATGTATTCTATCATACAGACATTTAATGCTTATGATGATAAAAATCTCTTTACGTTGAATCAATGTAATTAAAAATTTCTTATGGTTTGTGTCATCATTTCTTTTTCTTTTCATTTTGAGAAATGAAAGAATCGAAGAGGATACTTCAGATTAAAATCATTTAAAATGATGGAAATGCATTTTAATTCCGTTTCCAGATGAATCAATTTTCATTCGTAATATGAATGTGTATTTAAGAAATAAAATGTGAATGATTCAATTGATGGGGTACTTTTTTATTTAAACGATAAAATTTCATTTGGTCCGGATATCCCACCTACGTTCAACGAATTTAATTTGAAAGGTTGAAGTTACATCCACAATACATTTAAATTTGACTTAAACTGTGTTGTTCCTTTCCTAGTATCAACAATTGTATTTTATTTCAATGTACTTCTAACCTTTGTAAGGTAAATAACTAGACTTTTCGCGTTGGTTGATTATAAACTGTACCACATTTAAACAGCAGCGTTGTGTTGAAACAAGATACAAATTTTTCCATTGAAAAAGGTTAACGTAAAACTTTTCCAAATCGCCCACCATAAATTTTCATTATGAATGAAACATTTTCATCGATCGATTATTAGGAAAGGTCAGAAGTCAAAAATCAAAAATTTCTTCCTCAATTGTTCTATACTTTCTGTATTGTAAACAATAATATTGATTTTATTTTACATATTAAATTGTAAAACATTACAAACAATTAAAGGTTGACATTGTAGATTAAATTCAAATGATAGAAAATTTGTTAAAATTTCTTAATCTACATCAGGGATATGCATTTTACTTTAATTAAGAGTTACACAATAAAAAGGGAGGAAAACATTATTTTAATAGAAGTGCATAAATGTAGAACGTAAACGTGAGATGAATTTATGTTTTCTATAAAAATAAAATGCCGTTGTTCAGTGAAACATTGGTTGATTTAAAACATGATTTAAGATACCTCATAAGAAGAGTTTTACGATAGCACACAATACGATTAAAACCAGCCAGTGAATCTAAAACGGTTTAATCAGTCACATACTACCTTGGCATTTTACCCTTTCTCTCACTTGTAGTGTAGAGTCTCATATCAATTTCAACTGGATCAAATTATAGTTGTTCCATAAAATGTACCCACATTCGTATGAAATAAATTGCAATATTAGGAGATACTTAATTTAACAGAAGATATTAATTCAACATTTTGCATAAGCAACACAACACAAAAAACCATATTCTTCCTCATAGTGAAATGGTAAAAGATAAGAGTGACATAAAAGGAAAATCGGAGTTTTATTTTCTGTATTGTTTGCTGGTTATGCGAACGTAAAAAGTGAATAATTCACTTGAAAATGTTTAGATTGATGCAATGGAATACACTTAAAATGAAAAATGATTGTAATTATTCTATCTGTAAAGAGAGTTTAATTATTCGCCTGATATATTCACAAAACAACGCGTTATATTTTATGCTGCAAATGGATTAAATTCGGAAAAATAAAAACAAAACAGAAATGCTGCATAGTAGCATTACCGAATGAGATCAAAGTAATCTGTGTAGTACCGAACAAAAAAATAAAAAATGGATTTAAAAAAAGGGTTATTGCTTTTGAATAATACAGTCAATACCATTCATACCTGTTAGGTTTTTATAAAATGTTCACCTGAAATACAAATGAAAATCAGTCCAATAACGTTACGTACGATTTAATTTGTGTCCCACAATGTGATTTTCTCATTTATCTCATGTGAGTGTATCTGTGGATTTGTACAAATATTTCAACTATAAAAGGTGAGCTCAAAAAGAGGGGTTTAGTTATATTTTTCCTGTTAACGAATTTAGCATCACTATGGGAAGTTCCAAATAATTCATACATAAATAAAGTCAAAATATTTCATTTTATATTTTAAATACATCCAGGGTTTTTCCTGCACACAATTTTACTGATGAATTTTCTCTGTATTTTCTGTCGAATTAATTTCTTTTTTTTTTATGACGTTCAAAGGTATTTTCCCAAAAATTTAACTGTGGCATGTTCAGATGTACTGCAATTTGAAAATACCCGAATCATAAGAGAGAATATTTTCATTTTGATTAATTGCAGCTGCAGGCATATCAAATACAGTATGTTCTCATATCAGTTAATTATATCCTCACAGTATTAATTGCACAATAGACAAATTGTAAAACTGATGTTCGTTAGTCATTTACATGGTTCACATTGGATTGGTCTCTTTTTATTCATTTTTAAATTCTGAAATGTCCATTCAGTTACATTAAATGATGGAAATTACTTTATTCAAATACGAATTGCCACAGATTAACCTTTATTGTATTGAAGAGTGGTCATGCCATCTGATTCATTATTGATTTTAATGTCTTTTGAAATCCACGATTATGTATACAAATGCGTATAATTCAGGTGGTAGTCAAACATCACATTAAATCACAGAGCGATAATAATACAATTTAGTACATAAATGTTGACAACATTTTATCCACATTGCCAATGATAAAAAATGTTGTTTCTGATTCCTTACGAGAAAATAATTGACCAAACATTGGAATTTCAATAATAAAACATGAAAATAAACAGTGAACTCAAATAAATTGCGATAAACACAAAGAACCATATAAATCCAATAAGAGTTTATTCGATTTCAATTTATTTATGGGAAAACCATTCAGTTTTCCAATTGCGTTTGTTTCAATTACAGCAATTCATAGTCTGCAATATTTTCCATTGATAAAAGTGGAAAATAAGCGCTGAGTCTTCTAAAATAAAAACAGTTCAATTCATTTTATATATTTCGGTACAAAATGATTTAGTCTTAAGAACCTCATAAATATTACCTTTATGTTGTTCTCGAATTGAGGTGACACAGCTAGGGAGTGTCAGAAGCGCCAAATCGTTCAGTTTCCTGTTCCAAACAAAAGAAACAAAAATAAACGGGTCCAAGTACCTCTTGCATTCAATTTTATGATTCCAATACACATTTCATATATGTATGATGTTATGTTACATAACAAAATCGAAATGGTGCACTAAATTCTATTTCATTTAAACAATCAAACAATGAAAATATGCTTTAGTCGCGGAAAAAAAAAGACAACGATCAGAACAACAACAAAAAATGGCATTCAAGAACTCGATATGAGTGTATTCCGTTTATCTCTAAGGGATGATGGTTTGGATACTTTTAGTATTGCAGTTAAAAGTGAATAAATATAAAAGTTTTGTTCTTCACCATAAATGGTACATACAAAAGAACTATTTTCCACTTGTACACTAAAATATTGCGGGTAATCGAACTTGGGGTAGAGAATGAATTGGTTTCGACAATAAACCAAAAAAAAAAAGAAAAATAGAATTGTACACATAAAAGATATTTACTGGCAGTTTTCTGTTATTATTTGCTGCGGATATAAAATATGAAATTACTACTAAATAAAATAGCATAAATCACTTGATTTTACCTGAAAAACATTCAGTTATCTGTTTTGGCTCGTACAAATCAACGAAACTGGAAAAACAAAAAATAAAACTGAATTTTAGACGAAGAATCCGAAGTGATGTTGAGTATCAATGAGTATCGCGGTATATGTTATCCACTAACAGCAGCTGACTGTCAATTGGGTGTTTTCGGCCCCCAAAAGAACAGATAGAAATAAATATGATTGAAAATTGGTGCAAATGGTTTCTCCATTTCTCTTCAGGTTTCATTCCGAATCCATTCATCATAAACTTCAAAAAATTGCGTTTTCATTCTCCAAATTGGTAACATAACAATATGTATGGACACCTTGTTTATCCATAGCTCATCCAAATCCACATTTTAACCAACTAGAATCACCCACTAGTAACAGCATATACGGATGCATTCTGTTGAATTATTTTACAATATAAATCAATAAAATGCTTACCATTCTAAACATTAATCCGGTGTAAAATGCAGTATATGCTGTCAATTGAAAACTCTGTTTATTGAATCATCATAATTATGATTGAATAATAATTTCCATCACATTCTTGTATACTCTGATAGTTCATAGGAAATGGAAAATATTCGCACTTACTAGCACTCATCTAACTATGAATGATAAAGAAGAATGATATGTGATCATCTGTCGACACCAAATATGGTTATGCAATGGAACACATTGCATTAATAATAGATAACATAAAATTTATAAAATGATATTTTTGGATTGTTATTCTTACGTTCTAAGTCTTTCATCCAATTGCCATTGAATTTAATTTAGTTCAATGCATTTTCACTCAATTACAAAATAATTTCAACATTTAACACCATCCCCTGTTACCGTATACGGAAAAGATAAAAGTGAGATATGTATATAAAATCTATTTTATTGCTGGATAACATGTTGTGTATTCATCGTATAGTGAAAATCTAATTTCAATTCAGTATGACTTCATACAAATAGTCAATGTGTACTAAATGGAAGATTCACTTCCAAAAAATAGAAATACCTTGATCCAGGTGATACGATTTTCATAATCCGATATTTAAGTGATGCAAACATAATTTTCTTTGTAAATATTAAGTTTCATGTAGATGTTTATTCATCACTTCATATTCACTAAATTTCTCAATAACAATTCAATATTGAAATTGAGGAAATGAAAATAAAATGAAAACATTTTGACTGAAGATAAAATTCCTGTGTTGTACAACAACCATTTGATATGATTTCATCAAATGTGAATATAAAAGGACCCTCATTTAGGAAATTTGTCCTTTTCACGGATGATTCATTTCCATTTATTTTAAAATTTTCTATCTAAATAACAATCCGAATTGATGATACAATACTTGTCACCATACAAAGAATATTGAATATTTCCATTATTCAATTGAATATAGTGATGAACTTTAACTTTATGCATCTAATTAAATATCCACCAGTTTGATTGAGGTTTTTTAAATAGAAAATTGTTATAGAGCCACCATTAATTTCTAATGAAACAATGAATATAAACATAATATTGCACTCAATTTGAATCCATCTATATGTTGTACTGTCTCATATTAAACGACAGAGAACTCGTCAAAAGACTAACAACCCCCAATTTAAAATGTGATCAATTTTAAAGGAATTTGACAATACCCAAAATAAAGAATAACTTCGAATACGAAATGAATTAATGTTGTTTCTGTTATTGATTACTTTGATGAAGAAGAATCCTCTATTTTATTTGGTCTTTGTGTAACTCATCTGTATGAATGTCAAAATTTAGAATGTTATTTTGGTCCGGACTTGTCACTAGCTCTCTCGTCTCTGGTTTACGAAAATTAAGTAACTGATATTTATCTTGTTCACCGATTCCATACTAAAATGAAAGTAGTTGAGGCAATGAAGAGAAACCACAAGAGGGTTTTTACTGTTGATTCAGAATCCGTTCCATTTCTATGGGCTCTGTTGGTTTTATCTGGAAAATTAGTACTCAAAATTCGGTGTAACTGTCTACCTCATTCGGTTAAATATTCTTTTGAAACCAGCTGCACCCAAATAAATTGACTCCCATTTCAATATTTCTCCCTTGAGGTGATGAAGCATATGCGAGTTTCGTTCATAAAAACATTATACACTTCGATTCTAGAGGGGATTTTATATGACTTCGTTTACATGAAAATACATGTGAATCCCAATTAAATGGATAATTGATTGATTACCGATACACACTAAATTGAAGAATCCTTCGGTTTACTGATTAAAATATCAAAATCCACTCAATCAATTGCATTAACACGCGATTCTTGTTATATTTTAATTAATTTATCAGTGAATATTATTCAGTTGTCTCAATATTTTATTATTATTGACTGGCATTAAATTAAACCACAAATCAATGACAGAATATATTCACGTAGATTCGTTTTGTTGATCAGAATAATCTGAATTAGATGTAAAATCTTAAACATTAATTTCAAATATTCAATCAGGTCCATTAATATTCAATATGTCTGTTTCTTAGTAAAATTAGTTTCAAATTTTAATGTACAACATATGAAATTTACATTTAATTTCATTATTACGAATATTTACTTTGTATAATACTGATGAATTGAAAACTCATCAATAATCTATTAGAACTTTGAATAATTTGAGTGTATTTACTGATAAAATTGAATTCATTTGACCCGAATTAAATGCTCTCGTTATTATTCCAAGTAAAATTTTCCGTTGGTTTATAGCAAATGACCACACTTTGATCGCATGATAGATTTGTGGTTATTTGGAAAATTACCGAAAAATTTCCGGTTCAACAAATGTATAAATCCTTTTAATTTTCTATACCTTTTCCACTCTTGACTCTACAATTTGATGAGTGTAGTGGTTTCCGGGTGGGCTATAGAATCACCGAATAATACATTTTCATTGCGCATCAATTGTTCAGTTTTAAATCATAATCGCATTTGAAAATTGGGCACAAAAAAAAAGTGAAATAAAATTAATTCAATTTTATAATTAACCTTATTTGGTTGATAACTTTTTAATTGGCATTACACAATTGAATAGGCACAATAAAACCCCCAAAAATAAATGTTTGAATCACATTAAATTATGATTTAGTTTGCCCATTCTTTTCTCTAATTTTTATTTCATTTCAATTTAAATTGTAATTGATTTAAATGCAATTTATAGGAAATATTTAACAGAGAATCCCTTGAATAACAATTTTATTGTCATTTACGTTTAGATATTTTGAATTTTGAACGTTTTAGGGACATCATTTAACGAATTTTAAATGAGCTGAACCTTTCAATAGTTGAAGCCAACGATAAAAGATAACTAATAAATTATTTATCGATTGAATTTTAAGTGTCACAAATTTGATTTTCACCCCAAAAACACATCCAATGTGTTTGAAATTCTCAATGTTGTTGTGTATAATGCGCCCCTATCAATGGCCTCAATTTAACTGAATAAATTGTATCTAAATGGGACTCTGATTAGTGTTTGTTCCATTTAAAAACTGATTTAGTTCACCCGATTATTGGTACTATGTAGTGTATTTTATTTTAAAATTGTTTTCGATTACACTATGAATTTAACAAATGACGAACATAATTATTATGATGGCGGGTAACTCATAAATTATTTATTGTACTATAATATTATAATACAATTTAAATTGTCTCACAAACAATATATTTATAGATAATTAAGAAAATTCTGGCCTTTTTTTATGATATCAGTTTAGTGTATTAATAATTCAACAATGGAATAGTATAGAACCAAATCAAAATGTTGATGGGTGATAGTCTATATTAATGATATTAAGCCTTTAGGATTTCTATTTTAATCATTATTGGTATGACTCTACGGTATCATCAAAATGAATTCACTTGAATATCATTCACTACCACTGTTTGAGGATTTTTGTGAAAAAGCAAAAGTTCTCAGTTGATTTTGCTAGAATAATAATTATGTAAATGTATCAGAGCTGAGTGCTGATAAACATCACTTAGAAGGTATTCATTAGTCCTATCAGAATACTGATATAATTAACGTTCTGGCTAATGAATCATGCGACATTTACATTTTTATACCAAATATCCATATTTATTAGTTATGGTTCATTCAACTTTTTTGCAAATTATTTAAATGAAAAAACGAGACAATACCTCACCGTTAAACGTTCAAGATTTTAATTAATGATTGTCTCAAAGGGACGAAGGATATGATTTTTTAATTCATTCCATTCATATTGAAACGATACGATAAACTTCTGACAACTTTTGTCAACCAAAACTTCAAATTTTCTTGTTTCCAGCCATTTTTAAAAGTGAAAAATAATATAAAAAGCTTTTAATAATTCACGTTAAAATGTATCGGTCATTAATCCATTTTATAGTTTTTGATGTGGTTAATTGATTTTGCCATTGGTTACAATATTTAAAGAGTATATATCCCTTAATTAAGTATCCTGCTGTTGTCGAACTTTTTCCTTTTATATTAAAACAAAAAGCTAAATTGAAATGTTCGTCATATTTAAGTATTCTAATGAAGTTTTCTTAGAATGTTTAAGTGAATTTTCTATGCTTACTGTTTATCATTCGATATAGCTGGAAGTGTTGGACTCAAATAAAGTTTTATTCAGTAGCTCTATGATGTACACGAATTTTAAAATGTTCATTTCATCAACCTTTTCGGTTGAATAATATTGATCTTCTCTGTCTCAATAATCTAAGGATTTGGAATGGTAATGACTAAACCATTAAATAAACTAAGCTAATTCTATTGTCCATATCACTTAATACAAATCACTCAATTGCAAATAGTCTCCTTACCAAAATACCAAGAACTAATATAAAGAAATCTTTAAGTTTTCTAGATAAAGTGGTTGCAAAACTTTTCTTCTTAGAAAAATAAAAAAATTTTACTCCCTATAAAAAAACCAAAGATGAAAAAAAAGAAAAGAAAATTCTTTTAAATTTTAATGATTAAACTTTGTTTCGAGAAGCCAAAAGTAGATGCAAAAATATTCAAACAACGAAAAAATTGAGGCAGTTGAAGGAATTTATTATATTTTATTCCCTTCTTTTTAAAGTTTTTTCAATATAATTGTGCGAATATTGTCCGTATACCATTGCATTATATTTAGTTATGTTATATCGTATTATAATAGAAATATTGTTATTATGGAATTCATAAAAATTAATAAGCTGTGATTTCAACACTTCAACTTAACTTTTACGCCATCATACGGTTTCAACTGTGTGATTTAACTTCATCGAGACCCAATTGATAATCTAGTTATAGGACGAGGTTTTCTTTTCATTCAGTTTCGATGTTGTTTTTTTTTTGGTGATTTTCTTAAAATAAACTTTGTCCGCAAAAATATGAAAAGTAATTTAACTAATCACCTGGGTTTTTGTCGTATAAAGTAATGAAGTTTTATTTTCCCATTTGACTGTCATCAGTCGGGGGCCTGTTTTCCATTGGACTTTAACATTTTCTGATAATTCCCAATCTACAAGTATGAAAATTTTTCCTTTATTGCATTTTATTCCATTCACATTAATTCAATTATATGAATGACAAAAACAAAGAACCACACAAATACAATTCAATAATATACCAGCACGTGGCCAATGACTTTTCATATCTCATTCATCACATTAATTCAATGAAGCACAATCACCTACACCATCGTCATTGGTATTAACATAAAATTCTCATCAACCCCTTTAGGGCTATTAAAACAATGAAGAAAAACAATTTTTTTTCTTTCAAATGAAATTGAATATTAGTGATTCATAATAATGCGTACTCACGGTTTACCTATAGCATATCTTATCAATGAATCATCCAAGACTCAAGTGAATGGCACGGAGAGTAAATTATTAAGATTGTCGACAATTTCATTATGGATTGTTTGATCAACGATCCTAATCGTTTCTATGAATAAATTTTTATTGTAAATACAATATCCTCAAGAGAAAAGTATTCTCAACGAAATACCAATAATTCATTGAACGTTTCTGTTAAATCATTTAATTATTCAATTTAATCTTAAAGTACTTACAATCAAATAATAAAGATTCAATTGTTCAACAATTTCATTATTGTTTATTATTTTCATTCCAGTTTTTTGTCCTTAAACCAATCGATTGGTGTAATTGTCATTAATAATTATTATAAATAAACATGTCAATGTTCCAATTCATTGGAAAAAATTGTAACATAAAGTTTAATTAAATTTTCATACCAATTAAAGTTGATTGTTGGTAAAAAAAAAACATAATGTGGTTCTGTTCAGCTAGTTACTTTAAAATTACATGTAATTAAAGTAACGATAAATATCAATTTTATGTACCAAATAACACGACAATCATTCGTTAACTGATAATTTTCCATGGAAAATTACACTTGATAGCAACTACTACTGTTGTTAAACACAATACAGTCAAAATCAAATGTCTAATATTCAAAATAATTATTGTAAATTGATATCTGCAGCTAAAAATCAATGACTAAAAGAGGAAAATTATAATTTTCAATTCCAAAAAAAAAACAAAAAAATTAATCATGAATATGAATTTTAATATGTAGCAATGTTATTAAATTCCAATGTCCATAATAAATGCAAGTGAAACTAAATCCAAAAATTATTAAAACCAATTAAACATAAATTTTACATGTGAAATGGTGAGTAATTTTAATGAAATTATTTCATCTGTTTTCCCTGATTATTTTCCACACATTTTTTTGCCCCCTTCACACTTACCCATTGACTAAATAAAATTTTCCTTACAGAAAATAAAATACCGCAAACAAACGTAGTTATGTTTTGAATGTTCAATGAAAAATAATTGGTAACACTAATCGAATACACCAATAATTTATTATTTGAATTTCTGTAAACGATAGAATGAGAAAGTAATTTTATTTTCCATTAATTTATCAAAATTCAATTGTTTTAATGATTTCTGAATTTTCACCGCGAAAAACCAATTTGATTATACCAATTGTATTATTAAAAATTTGATTCTCAATGCAGATGAGATAGTGTAACAAAATTATAAAATTCATATATGAATATTTAATCAAATGGCCGAGATACACAACTCGGTTGAAAATACTAAAATTACAATTGATAAAATCACTCCAAATAATTACCACAATACAAAGACCAGATTTAAAATTATGATATTAAATCCACCATTCCAATCGACAAAACAATTGTTAAAATAGGAAAAATTAAATTAAAAACCAATTAAATCCATTTAAAATTGTATCACAAAATTTATGGACGACCATTGGGATTATACAGGATTTGGTATTGGTAGGGGGATAACTAACTATAATTCTATTAATGTTTTAATGTTTTTCATTTAAAACCATAATTCTTTTTTTTTTGGTTTTAATTGATTTTCAAATTGTTGACTAGTGATCTGACTAGTGCAGTAACAACATCTAAAACAGTCATATACAACTTGTTAACAACCTGATGTTGATTCCAAATTTCACATATCAAATTGTGAAAATATTCCTTTGGGCCATTTAAAATCAATTTGTGTAATATTTATAATCATTTCATTGCAATAACATCAATCAATTTTACCCAATTTGTTAACATTTTAAAATGATTAAAGCTTTATCTGTAACTGACAATATTGCCATTCATTGAGACATATTTGAATTAAAAACAAACATTTATTTGTCAAAAGAAATTTCATTAATGGAAAACATTTAATGTAAAACACATTGATCAATGTTTCGCATCAGTGAAAAAGGATTATTTTATGGTTTCCATTAAATTTGCCTTCAGTCATTTAGTCTTGTACAATAACTAATTAGTTGCTATCATACCTGATGAATGTTGTATGCAAATAAACAATGCATACGATTTTATGACATCATTATTAAATATTTTAGAGACAATGTTAGTGCCTTCTGCAAACGGTTAAAATTAGTTACTCTCTAGGTGTATTGTCCAATCATCTATTATTAACGTATTCAGTTGATTAGAATTTTGCATGAGCTACATATTAATTAGTTTATCTTAAATGCAGTTAATGATAACAATCGTTTGACAAATTTTGTATGCAATTTTACTAATATTTTTTATATTCGTTCCCTTTAATATCTCTAAATTCCCATTATAGAAAACAATTCTATTGTTTATCAAACTGAAAATAATTTGTTATGAAGATTCATTAAGTAATTAATATTTGATATAATTGTAATGGTTATTAAACCATAATATTTATATTATTATGTTTCATGTGAATACACAATTATATCATATTACTAATATATGGACAATATGAATAGACAATGTGAATATTTAGTTGTAGAAATCTCTGGTTAATTGAAATAACAAAAATTAGAGATAAAATTAATCGGATTACTTTTATCGTATGTTCATTAGAATAACAAAACCAGAATAATACGGTAATTTCAATAAAATCGATTGAGCCTATTAATGATTTTATGGAAAACAAAATGAAAATCGCATTTAAATTTTGGGTTCAATCTATTTTGAGTATGAACAGAAATAAATTATAGGAATCATATAGAATAGTTCCAATAGAGTACATCATTGTGTGATGCAAAGGATATATCTCACAGATTGGATAGAATACTCAAATTAAATATCTCTTATGTACCTTTATTGTTATCTCGTTTCATCATATAATACCACCCACAAGGCTTGAAGAAATACTTTTTAATTTGTTACTTAATGCATTACTGTGTAACAATATGAATTTAATTATTTTACATTATTCTTTACAATGCAAGCTAATTATCCATTAAATACAATTGAAATTGAAGAACATTTATTTGAAGAATTGAAATAGTCAGGAAAATAGTTTCCTTTTAATTAAAAGGATTAATCGCTGTTCATGTGGATACTAATCACACTCGAGTGTAATCTTTTAATTATCCCTTAGATAAGCCGTTGGATTCCTAAATTTAATTACGCAATAATCAATCATTAATGAATTGGTAATTTTTGTTTCGATTCTATTTAGTCTTATCATTCACTGTTTATTCCTTTATTGGCTTCAGTTGAATATGAGCAGTTGACAATGGTGCATGCCTAAGAATTTTAATTATAATTGATAAAATTTATGATTAATTAAATGTGTGATATTGATATCCAATTAGTTGAGTATGATCAGTAAAAAGTGTTTGATTCTTTCAAATTTTCAATTATTTTATTTTTTGCTCAGTAATTGTTTGAGTTTTTTGTGAGTGTTAATACTAAATGAATCACGACAGACATAAAGGTTGGTGATATTAAGTTTATTACTAGATTTTATCTAAATTACATCATATTGTCTCGTCATTAAATTAAATCTGATGTTATTCTTTCTGAATATTATGAGTTCTTGAATCAATAACTTAATAAAAAAAAATTAAACACACATGCATATAGATAATGGACAAGAGCACCCTTTATTAAAAAAATTATTTTTCTATCGACTTTTGGAGGATTTTAATACTTTGATACATCCCTCCTTGAATGATACATAAATAAACTATTAGAGAGTGAGTAATCCTTTTTTGTTTATAGAATTTGTTTTTTATTGACTTAAAGACGTTATTAAATTCATAAATCATTACTTGTTGACCAATCCAACATTGATGAGATCTTTCGCTTTCGGTTCTAATCTTAAGTCGTTAAGCATACAACTTCACTTCAATCTATATCAGCTATAGTGGACCCTTACACTATAATCAAATTGCTTAATTAAATTTAGTTTTAACTTCCGGGCACAGAAAAAATGCGATTCATTAGTAAACATCGTTATTAGTTTTTCCCAATCCTACGATTAATCAAAGCTATTGAGATGGCAACAGTTCAACATCCTTTTTGTGTAAACTTTATTAAATCCAAACAGAGTTCATTTGGTCAAAACTAAATAAATTAAATTCTCGGCCATTTCACAAAACGATAATTCAATTTAGAAATTAGAGAATGCTTTTCATTCTCATTTAAATTCTATATAATGTATGAGTTAATCACATACAATTTTATGCAAATACTCGAAAAATAAATTTATGTTTACCATCACCCACATAACAGATTGAATTCATAAACAATTGTGCTGAAATAATTACGAGAATATTAACCCCTTTTATCATTTTGAATAGTATGTTCAGGTGAATTAGAATATTATATGTATCAGATTATGTCATTATATTAATCTGATGGTTTTGTTATTGGTCTCATACTACAATCCACACTGAATATAATAGTTTCTCACTAAATTTTTGGTTCACCGAAAATAATCTGAATGTTTCTGTGGTTTTTTGGTATAATGTGGTTTACAAATCACAAATAATGTATTGAAATTTTAATGTAACAACAATTTGAATTATGTATTTACCTCAAAACAAATACAAATATCCATTGACCACCAACATAACTTATTATGATAAAATTCTATTAAAGCATTTTCTATTTACGTGTGTTTATACAAAAGCACTTAATAAAAAATGAGAAATTAAACTGGAAAGGTGATAAACAAAAATGTGTAAAGTTTAACAGTATTTTATTTTACCGGATTTAAGGTAATTAACACTCTCTGATTATTTTGGAATTCTTTGAAGAATTCATTAAGGTGTTTAAAATAGTTCATTCATAAATTTAACTTTCCAGTCAATTAGTATGGCTACTATGGCTAGTGATCAATGTTCATAATCGACATTAAAGGTGATTATTAGCAGCTGTTAAGTCGTGAGCCAGTAATAAATATTGACTGATATAATCTTAGTAATGTGTTAATAAAGAAGAGAATTTTGCACATAAGAAGGCATTTGGTATATCGTTATAAATATCAATGAGTTCATCGTAAATTAATCATTAGTTTACTTGTAAAATTGCAATATTTCAATATTCTTAATTCTATACCTTTCTATCATAGGTATGCTGATTCTCAATCATCATTTTAATAACACTCTGTTCAATGCTAGAGTTATCTTCAATCAACTATACTAAAATGAAAGAAAACAGTTTGATTGTCTAATAATTGAATAAAGTGAGTACAACCTTTACCATTTAATTTACATACACGATGAAAGGTAGATTAATTCAATCACAATTAATTGTAATGAGTCTAAAACGTATGATTAATTCTGTATAGTCAATCACATTTATATTGTGCACAATTTCATCTCACGGGATTTTAATCAGAATTGACAAATAATTTGTAGGATTAGTTGAACAGAAAATAAAAATAAAACAGAAAACAAAAATTGATAGAGAAATACCTTGTACACTCTAAAGGTGATGTTATACTGTCACAAACATTTTACTGTTATATATGGATTACACATACCATTCACCAGGTAAATCCCCCCAGGAAGTGTTAATTGCTGACATCCCGTTTTGTTGTCTCGTTAACATTCTTTACATGGTTGGGGATGATTGCTTTCCTAGTTCGACTGTCGTGTGTGACCAAATCATATATAAAAAGGATGTGAAAGAGAATTTTTCGTTTCACACACGATTGAAACACTGAATATGAAAATTCAATTGATTTTGGCTAATCAACATATTGGAAATGTGGTTGAAATTTTATCATTCATTTATTGGTTTTTAACAAGGGACTTTTTAGTTATACACGATAAATCAAAATGAATTCAATTATCAGATTCTAATTGGTTGAACATTTAATTTTTACATTTTGTTTCAATGTTATTTCCATGGATTTGTATTATGGCAAAACCAATTAATCAAATTACGGTAATTAGAACGAAAATTTTATTGAATTTAAATAAACACATTTGGTTTTGACTCGTGAACATACCAAATTCTGTTATTCAATTTATTTGAAAATACTAAAAAGGAAAAGCTTTCTATAAACTATTGACGTATTCTCAACTGATCATTCGTACTAAATCGGTATTGAATAGAGTAGAATCGTTGTAAATTAAACAATTATCTTTTGAATCAGTTAATTAGTTACGGTGTAGAATTGTGCAGCTGGTAATAAAAATGGATTAGAATAATTTACATTCCGATGATGTGGTGAATTCAAATGTAATTTAGTTTAATCAAAAGGTATTGTGGATAATGACGTAACCACAGTTCCTTTAACAATATTGTCATTAAAGAAGAAAAAATTATGGACAGCGATGTACCATTGATATTTGTTCTTTTGCCAACTCAACTATCTCCATCCCAGACCAATTCAATGATCGGTAAATTTATTTCTTTCCTGTTTCACTAACAGAGAGACGAGATTCAAATAAATAGATGACTGTTTATCCGGGTGGGTAATGAAATTTAGTTTTTATTATGAGGTTCTGTTGTTATTGCTAAAAGAATGCCAGTAAACGAAGTAGCAGACCACGTTTTCCGGTTACGTATTTCATATATAAATTTAATCTTTCAACTCTATTATGGTTTAGTAGCCAAACCAAAGGAAAAATAAAACCGAAAAGCTTAAACTATAATCAGGTAAGGGCTCTGGATGGAATGGGGGATCATAATAGATTTCCACCAATCTCTTACATGATGATATGAATCATAAACAATAAATCTATTTTAGTTGGTTACCAGTTTTTTTTTTCTTTTTCAATTCGGAAGGAATTGTTGTTAGTTGTGTCTACGATTTTCTCAGAAATGACTCCCAAAATTCATGGATTTTCGCCTTAAAACGAATTTATTAGTTTCGTTTCTAATGGGTCTACTTTCTTCCTTTTTTTTACTGTAAGAAAACAGAAAGTACAAAAAGAAAATCGGTAAAAGTGAATTGATGGTATTTTTTATTGCAATTATTTAAGAGACCCTTGCGCCTAAAATAGTTGAATTAGTGTTTCCATTTTCATTGGTGAAATTACCTATAGACGCCAAACAGTTATATCGACAAATAGTGGACAGGTTGTATGCATTGCTCTATTTATAAAAATGGGAAATAAAAATCGGTGAGGTTTCCCATTACCATTTATAACGTGAAACAGAAAATCTATCACGAAGATATTTGATGATAATTTTTCTTTTTTCTATCGACGGGGTGGTATTCTATCCTTTACCAAATATAAATTCATTCTAGTAGGGTTGGTATATTACGTTTATTTATATTGTGAAACGTCTGGACCATTTCAAACGATATTTACCGCGTGAATGAAGAAAATACATATTCTTGAAATATTTTAATGCTGCGCTCATCCAACTGTGTACCATAATTCATTTATTATTGAAAATAATAAATATCTATAGATTTATTCTATTTTTTTGTTTCTGTTTTTTTGGTTATGCTTAGTGTATTCATTTTGAATGTGTGGATTGCGTGTTAAACGACGGTCAAATTCATCACAAGTTAGGGTTGTTATTTTGAATTGCTTGCCTAAGCACTGTAAGGGAGGATATTTGCTAGTACAGGAAAAAATATTACAAGAAACCATATGATCAAATAAGATGCTATTAAAACAGATTCATTGGTAACGATTCACCTGGATTGCTAAATCTATTTTATATTTCTTACCTTTCGTTTTGTATTGAAAATAATTTAGTTGATTCTATGGATTACATTACTTTTCTTTTTGATTTCGTGTGTTTCCATACGATATAAAACACAATATTATTGATGGTGTATTGGTATTAGATTAAATCGAATAATGATGGTAAAACACGTGGATGGTATCAAACATCCTCCCAACGGGTTTATGATTGAGATGTGAAAATGGTTTTCTTTTATTTGTTCAATTCCAAATTTGGTGTTTAGCTAACGTGACTTAATTCACGACCTACTAAATACAATTAATTAATTAATTTTCAACCATCAAGAACAGATATGAGAATTCGCATATAGTTTAATGGATAAATAAGAAGTTTCTGATGTTAACATGGTATTACTGAATTTCGTTGTTTGTGTTAGACATTAGTTATTCGGATATTTTTATCTTGTACATTGAATTATTATGTTGGTGTTAAATGATTTATCTTAAGGTTGAATAAATTGCTAGTACATAATCAACTGATTGCTAATCGCCTAAGGTATCATTCGAGAATCAAATAACAAGTACACTTGGTAAATTCTTAAACAGATGAATTTGTCGTTCAACTCAGTTATTAATTAAATTTATTTATAACAAAAATTATCTTTTACTTGGGAAATGCCGAAATAAAATACAATTGAATTAAACCATGTTATGGTGGTAGTTACTAATTATCACTATTTTCTGGCTTACATCATTCCGCTAATTCCGTTCATCCCAGGATATCCAAATCCACGATTTGATCTTCCTCGGTTTAATAATATTTTTGCAGAATCACCCATGGCTTTGTTAACTAAATTGCGTGCAAATCCTGATGCACCACCTATACCACTTTCATAACCATCTCCTCCTAAACCATCAAAATGTTGAAAATATCCAGGAACAAAAAAACAAAATAATGATAAAGTTATGAAAATACTCTTAATGTTCGAGAACAACATTCTGATTGACTGGTTTGACTGAAACTGAGATAAAATTTAAAATAAAGGAGATTAAAATCCTTTAAATAGTAGTCCCTCATTTACGTAACAATCGTTCATAGTTAGATATTATATAAGTACATTGTATTTTAAAATAATAATTTATTATCAAAATGCTTATTTAAATCTATTGATTAATTATTATAAGTAAGAAATTGACAATAATAACCACCTTAGTTTAGTAAGTACGTATATTAAGCAAATACTAAAACAGTAATTAAGTAAAATTATCGTACAAAAAAGGATTATCTGTATACCTTTATTTACCTGTATACTTTATACCCAACAGTTAGTCATCGTTATCACGATTATTTTCATTATCCAAATCATTTAATCATTTTGGTAAATTATTTATTACATTAACGTAAAGAAAAGCCATTCTAATTTTAGTGAATGAATTACATTCCTTATCGACAGATATACTTTGTCCAAATCAACGGATACTGAAATCATTCGTCTATTACACTTCTGATAAACACGAATACAATTATTCCTTAAAATTGCTACGAAAGTTTGTATCTGAATTGACAAAACCGGAAAGAAAAGTATGGACATTAAGTGATCACTACGCCTCTATGTGTCAAATATAATAACCAATCAAATACATTAATGCTAAATTTAACGTTATTTCTTATATCTAAATCAACGTAAGAATTAATTTAAAATAATTATTGCTTCTCCTTTAATTTTAATACAGGTGGAGAATCTGTTGTTGTGAAACCAGCAGCAAATACATTAATTATCGTCACCAAAAATACAGCAAGAACAATATAATGTTTATACAATTTTGCCTTTTTTCGTTTTCCCAATGATTTTATATGACGCTGTAATTATTTATATTGCGTTATCGATAAATAACAACATTTGTTGAATATACTTACGCGATAAATAATACCAATACCAACAAATATTTGAAGACATAGTGAGAGAATTATTAAAGCAAAAACCACATAAAAAGTCATTGTTTTCTGGCAATAAACTAGCAAAAATCTTAACTGATTAGCATTTGCTGTGAGCAATGCAATATCCATCATTCCTAAAGTACAATGAATTTCGTTAACTTCAATGAATAATGCAATGGTAATGTATTAAACCACCTTCAGCTGCAGCTTTGCGTTTTAAAAAGGTTGAACTGACAGCAGTTGGTATATGATCAACTTCTTCCTCTTCAAATAATCGTTCAATGGTCGTACCCTTTTCTGGATCCATCGATTCTACAAAATGTTTGTTCATTAAACCATACCCAGAACACTTATCGGTTTACTATACCATGGTACATGAACTTCTTCGTAACATCCATCGACGGATGATCACTATTATTCATTTTTAATTCTTTTGAACTTTCACCTTTTAAAGGTGTCAGATCATGTAATTCTAAATTTTTACTACCCACTGTATCCATTTCAAATTTAATTGTCTTCACTCATTCACTTACAAATGTTTACTGAAATTATAATCCAGTCTGACCACTGTATATTGTTATCAATATAATTTGTGGTAAGCAAACTATCAATTTCCTGGAACAATTTGTGAATATATGCTACACACTTGAATCATTAAAGTAATTTTTACAAATTCACAATATCTTTAGGTAATTGTTGCATGTTTAATTTTAATAATAATTACAATTCATAAATTGATAATAATTAGGTCGTCATGATTTCTTTAAAGTGCCATACTTTTATTCGCCTTTATGGTTTGTGTGATCCAAAATTTAGTTCTTTTTAAAGAAATATACAATGGTGGTTGGCCTGTACAATTTTTCCCAATTAAATTAATAGCAAATATTTGGTTATTATAAAGTGCTGCGCCACCATTATATCCCCAACATACATCCGGAACCGATGAACAAAAATTGAAAATACCCTTAAAATTATATGACCTACTACATATTTTGTCATGAATTTTCTCAAGTTTTGCCTCTCGTAATTTCTTCACAGAATTCTAAAATCAATGAAATCGTAAATTTTATTGCTTAACTAAAACTTGAAACGTACTACATACTTTGCCTTTAATATAACTGACAGCCGTAAATGTTTTTGGTAATCTTGTTAATGAGAAAGTTCTTATTTCAATTGGCTGAGTGTATTCATCAATTATCACTTTATCATTCGTTCTTAAAAGTGCGATATCATTATTTCCTTTTTTTTCCGAATGTTTAATTATTTGCTCTACGGCATAAACATCATCTCTGATATTTTTGACGTATACTGAAATGTATATAGACCACGCAGTTTGATCATCGATACATTCAGCTGCTGTTAAAACAAATTGATCGCTAAGTAGTGATCCAGAACAAATTATTTGATCATCGGCCATAGACTGTATTGCTACCATAAATGAATACTTGCTGAAAACAGCGTCAACTGTAAATATAATTATTGATCAGTTTTGTAATGATTACATTGCTTGATGATAAGTTGTTAACCGTTTGCCCCTAAATTGGTAATATTTGCTGT
The DNA here is from genome assembly GCA_001014335.1 of Coboldia fuscipes. Taxonomy (NCBI): domain Eukaryota; kingdom Metazoa; phylum Arthropoda; class Insecta; order Diptera; family Scatopsidae; genus Coboldia; species Coboldia fuscipes. Next base: position 291,450 of record JXOR01000214.1, read on the forward strand.
TCGAAATGCATTTGCTTCTTGAGTTGTATTTGCTAATTTTTCAGAAGTTTTATCTGAAACAAATGTCATTGTTCTATTAAATTGGAACTACAATTTATCACATATCACTATTACGAACTTGTGGGATATTCTTTAATTAGATTTGTTCCATTGTTATTAACAATTAATTTATTATTTTCGACAGAATCTGTTGCATTGATATTTTCTATTGGAACTTTTATTGTCACATTTTCTCTGTTTTCTATTAGATGTAAATCTAGAAATTGAATTAATAGTGAAATTGATTTATCTGACTCAAATTAACTGCAAATAATGAGAAATTAATATAACTAATTTACATCCAATGTCAGATAGTGATAACACAATAATTAACACTGATAATAAGCGATACATTTTCACACCAAGTTATTGGTACTTTCACTTGAAATACTTGAATGAATTATTAACAGATCGACACTCTTTATAAATGATCAAATCGAATATATAAATTTTGATAACAATTTATATACGATTTAAACGGATATTTGTGAAAAGATTAAGATTATATCAACAATAGTAAAATTAGTGGATTATATTGCAGGCTCAGTAGCATAAGGGAACAATCGACTTAGTAGTTTTGAGATATTTCCGTTTAAAGATTTTATAGCGATATATCAAATCTCCTTATAAATTTCTCATATGCCATTATGATTTTTGCCGATAACTTTCTTTGAAACATACAGATCGGCATAATTGTTTAACACAACAGAGATCCGTATACGTAGAGAATCCATTACGTCAATAACTCTGAAAGGATAGATATGAAGTATAAGACCATATGTGTCCGAAACAGCGATATATTAATTGAAATATGGAGACTATTTACTGAATAATGTTCAATGAAATTAACAAACGATCGTATTCGACATGTACCTATTAATACGCAGTTCAATCTATTCAATTAATTTGCTGAAGTAATTAACCAGTACGTTACGTCAAACAAATTATTACTTAGACACCATTAAAAATGCAGCAAATTTATGCAGATGAGTTATAACTTAATCAGTTGAAAATTAACAAATTTAAAAGTGTAATGCAAATGTACCATGTTTTAGTTATATTAGTGATATTAGTAAACTGTGTTTATAAATCAATTATCAAGGAATTATAACTACGATATCATTTGTTTGTTGTGAAAAAATGGTTAATTTAGTGAACGAACAATCGTTGATGGCACTATTTCTAAATTAGGATAATTTCAATTTTTATTTAGGGATTATTTCGTTATGCCCTGAGATTATTTTTGGGATTAATTCGTCATTTTCTGTGAATGTTTTACAATTGCACTTGATTGGTTTTTAACTGCTATTTCATTGTTTCGATGATTTTGATAATGCCACAATTATATATGTTTCAGTGAGTACAATTAAATCAAAGAATTTAAGTACAAAATATTATTTCGACTGGTTTTTGCTTCAGACAATTGATTTTGATTGATTTCAATGGACATTAGGGCCCAACTCGAACGTCATCCAAGAAGACTAAAAATTCAGAAAATTTCAAATTGTCTAAAGAAGTAATTATTTATGCATTCAATAAATTGGAAAGAAATTTTTAATATTTAATTATACTGATAAATGAATTAAATTTTGCATAGAAATCGATATTCGTTAAGTAATTGACATAAAACATTAATCAATTGTAACATCTCCTTGTGTGGTCATTGATATCCAGTTGGTAAAATGACTTACGTGAAGCAATAAAAATGGTTTTTTACTGTCACATTGTTTATTCGTTACACGTATTGCCGTTAATCTATCTTCGTAAATTACTGGTGCACCTGACTCGGCAAAACACATATCATTTGATACTGAACACAAATGATGATCCGCAATATTTTTAAATGTACTTTTACAATAAATATTATCGCTAACAGTGAACGGCAACCATACTAATGGATCATACATTTTTTGTCTCTACAATAAATAATATCCAATGAATAATCTAATTGCTATAAAAATAAAACAAAAATGAATGATGATTCACATACGGTAAGTCTACCAAATCCAATAGTTGTTAATCTCATTCCATTAGCAATATATTCATCATCCAAAGTTGCAATTTGAATTGGTCGAATATTTTTATTAAAATTAATCCTTTCCATTGTTTCAAGTAATGAAATATCATAATTACGTGTATTCCTATTATACAGCGGATGTCCTTTTAAAGATTTCACTTCATATACTTTACCATATTCAGCACGATCAATAGTACCCAATGATATAAGTATATCAAAACCTGTTTTCGCTCGTACACAATAAGCGGTTGATAATACCCATCTATTACTTATGACTGAACCAACACAATATAAAACTCCAGTATGTCTGAGACGTATACCAGCTACATATGGAAATTGGCCTAAATTGGCGGAATGTCCTCTCGCTTTCTCTAAGTTATGATCGCCACCAGGTAATCCCATGTCTGGTATTAGATCATAGTCGTCCATATCGTATGACTTTGGCCTGGAATAAAAATCCTGACGGGGATTTCTATTATTGCTGTTTTTACCATAACCGACACCGCCTTTATAATCTTGGTTTTTATTTTGATTCAATCCACGGCCCATTAGTTCGGGATAACGTTCATACGAACTTTGTTCTAAATTAACTCTTGGCATTCTTGTTCTGCGTGTTCCTCGATCCCATGTTCCCATAACTAGGAATGAAATTTTATTTCTCGATTATTTTATTTTTAATGTAAATAATGCAATACGATTCGAATAATTTAATTATCACCTAAATGAATTAATAAAAATAAAATGAATAACACTAATATTAAACGTTTCATACTGAAAATTATTAAATATAAAATTCCTTTTAACCACTTTAGATAAGAGTTGAACAGAAACTAAACTAAAATTAATAATTTACTTAACATTTTCTTTTGACTTAATTTGATTATTTAATTTGTTTTAATAAATTCCAAAGTGTATTTGTATCTCATTTAATGGATAGTTAAATAATTAATAATTGGATTACATTAATTTTATTCCGTAATTAGATATTAACATTTTGAACAAATTTCAATCACTTTTTTATATACATTTGTTAACTAATGTGAAATTTAAGCATCCTATTTAGTTCAATGAAAACAGTCATCATGTATAGATACAGTAACTGTGTGAATTTTAAATTTGCTTCACGTTTAATAGAATCCGAATTAATCAATTAGATTTCATAATCTGTTACTTCAGATATCCAACTTTTGTAATTGTAAACACGAACATAAACGTCTGGATCACCTAATGCACATGGGTTACCAAACGATACAATACCATGCAACTCACGTTGACGATTAATCAATGGGCCTCCCGAATCCCCCATACAAGCACCTTTTCCGGCTGGTTGTTTTGTACATAATTGGGCATGGCCATCAATCATAGAAAGTACATTATCACAATGTTCTGTAGTTGTTGTTGTTAGCCTAACACTTCGTACTTCATATGATTCAATATCAACCTAGAATATAGAGATATATAAAATCAACTAGTTAAGTGTAATATTAAACAAGGGTCTTACATCTGTATTGCCCATGCCTATAGCAATAACACTCTCATCAGCATCAATATTGTAAGATGCTAACTTTATTGGTTGAACAAGTGAATTATATTGAATTTCTAATGTTGTTTTCATTATTGCAATGTCGTTCCATATATAGTACTCATGATATTTTGGATGAACCAATATCCATTCAATGTCATAAATATCTCCTAGATCATTATATTCAATAGAACCAACTGAAACTATTATATATTCTAAATAATATATATCTGCCACACAATGAGCAGCAGTTAAAAACCATTTAGATCCAATAATTGAACAACCACAAAAAATTGAATCATCATAAGAGAAACGAATTAAACCCAAAAATGGAAATTCTCCTAATCTCGCTTTAGTACCACCAACAATTCGTGGCAACGAATTAGAATATTTTCTTATAATTCCTTGTTGTTTTTCATCTAAAACGAATTTATGTTGAAAATATGTGAATTAAAATGAAATTAAAAAAATTCTATTATTTAAAGGAAATACATGCTAATCCATAAGTCACAAGAACAATAATCAGGATCACTAATTTACGACATATTTCCATCTCAATAACACTTTTATATCGTTCAATGTTTATTTTATATTTAAACGAAATCGATTGTGCATCATTGAAATTTATAATAAAATTTCTATTTAACGGATGTACAATAACTAAATATACCTGACGATATAATTAACAATAAAATATGATAAATTACAACTCTATTATATTTTGATGTAATTTGTATTTAGTTAAGCGGAATCAGTCATCTTGTATACTTACAGTAACTGCATAAATTTAAAAAAATTTAATTCATATTTAATAGAATTAAATATATTCAATAATGATATTATTCTAATCAAATTTCATTATCTGTCACTTTAGATATCCAATTTTTGTAATTGTAAATACGAACATAAACGTCTGGATCACCTAATGCACATGGGTTACCAAACGATACAATACCATATATCATTCCATATATGGAAATCATTATAATTCGGATGCATCAATATCCATTCAATGTAATGAGTATAACCTAGTTCAAAAAAATCAACAGTGCCAACTGAAACGAATATATTTTCTACATGAGCCACTTCCTCCATACAATGAGCAGCAGTTAGAAACCATTTAGATCCAATAATAGAACAACCACATAAAACTTCAAAATTTTCAATGAAACGAATTAATCCGAAAAATGGAAATTCGCCTAGTCCCACTTAAGTTCCACCAACAATCCGTGAATTAAAATATTTCCTATGCTGTTTTTCATCTAAAACCAATATATGTAATTACTAAATTTACTAATACTAAATTGCCATAGACATTCGACGAATAGTAATACAAAATTGAATAGATCCAAAAGGATGAAATAAAATTATTATTATTACTAAATTACCATTTAACGGATGTACATTAATTAAATATACCTGACGGTATAATTAGCAATGAATTAAATTTAAACGTGGTAAACTCTATTGCAATTTTAACTCTATTGCATATTGATGTGAATTTAATAAATTTGGATTTTTAAATGTGGTCTCCCCATTGTATTCTTCTTCATGAGGTCCATTTAACAATGTCATTTATTTTCATTGGTATTGTTTTTAATCTAAGGACGGAAAATAAGTTATTGGATATTATAAAATTCTATTCAGAATTTTAAAAAATTTAATTCATGCTAAATAGAATTAAATTTATTCAATAATAATTTAGAATAATTAAATTTCATGGTCTGTCACTGTAGATATCCATCTTTTATAATTGTAAACACGAACATAAACGTCTGGATCACCTAATGCACATGGGTTACCAAACGATACAATACCATGCAATTCACGTTCAAGATTAACCAGTGGTCCTCCTGAGTCTCCCAAACATGTACCTTTTCCGGCTGGTGCTTTCGTACATAATTGAACATCACCACTAATATAACGATAGGTATTTTGACAATGTTCTGTAGTTGTTGTTGTTAGCCTAACACTACGTACTTCATATGACATAGTAAGAAACTAGAATATAGAGATATATAAAATCAACTAAGTGTAATATTATACAAGGGTCTCACATCTGTATCTCCCATGCCTATAGCAATAACACCTTCATCAGCACCAATATTATAAGATGCTAACTTTATTGGTTTAACATACGAATCGTATATAATTCGTAATTTAGTTTTCATTATAGCAATATCATTCTGCTTATTTGCAGTATTATGTTTCGGATGAACCAAAAACCATTTAATGTAATACATATCACCTAGATCAAAATATTCAACGGTACCAACGGACACAACTATACTATCTACATTTTGCACACTAGACAAACAATGAGCAGCAGTTAATAACCATTGAGATCCAATAATTGAGCAACCACAAAAAGGTTCATAAATCGCACTAGAACGAATTATACCCAAATATGGAAATGCTCCTAATCTCACTGCAGTACCGCCAACAATCCGTGCCGTTGGACCAAAATATTTGCTAATAATTCCTTGTTGTTTTTCATCTAAAACCAATTTATGTTTAAAAATATCGCAATTAAAATAAAATTTACAAAATTCTATGTATAAGTAAACGAAATACATGCTAATCCATGAGTCACAAGAACAATAATCAGGACCGTTAGTTTGCGATATATTTCCATCTCAAAAGCACTTTTAAATCCTTCAATTTCTAATTCATATCTATACAAAATCGATTTTGTATCATTGAAATTTATACTAAACTATCCATTTAACGGATGCACAATAATCAAAAATACTATTCGATGTAATTAACAATAAAAATAGATTTAAACGTGTTAAATTACAATCCAATTACATTTTAATGTAAATCTTAACGAATTTTATTGGATTTTTAAACGTATACTACATTCACATTAATAAAAGAATTCATCTGAAAATATATCTCCATTAGTATTCATCTCAATCTTCAATACTTATATTTTCGATAAGTATTTCCATTGTATATATTTGAAGATCGTCCATTGCAGCAACTATAATAGCATAAAATTGGCCACCAAATATTAAAGTTCCTCCAAAGGTCGCCATTACAAATTCCAGTACTTCTTGTCGATCTTGTTGATTTCATCTTGATGTTATCATCATAACGTAATTGGTCTGATAACTCTGTTCTCTGAAATCATTGTGAATTATACTAAATCATTAGTTCAAAATTTTTAAATTCTTACACTTTTTAGACCAAAACCAATAATTGTAACAGTTTCCAAACCAATGACAAAATTTGCTAATTGAATTGGTTTTACTGTTGGAGAAAATTCAACAATCAATCTCGTTTTAAGAAGTGCCATATCACCATCAAATGAATCTTCACTAAATTTCGAGATTAGCTATTATTAATTGTAAACGATATATTTTCCCAAAATTAAATCGACGAACTGTTGACAGACTGATCGTAAACACAATGACCTGCCGTTATAATCCTTGTGCTAAATAATATTACCTCTACATTCATGTAATGGTATTATGTTGATTAGGATAAAATGTAAGATATTCATATGAACAAAGTAAATGAATTGGAACACTATATTGAAGTGTATAGACTGATTTTCTCTAATAAATTCAACCTACTCCCTTTTATTAAGTAATCGTCCGGAATGAAACCATCAAGGAAAGACTGCATATCCAGGACAGACAGAACATTGTGGAAAGAGTAAAGTATTAGATAAAGTGTAATCAATCCAAACCAGAATACCGATAATTTCATTTAATTACTTAGTAAATGATAATTAACCATAATATTATATGTATTCTATTATCTCTAACTAATCAATATCAATTTCTCCATCAGTATTTTCTATAATCCATTGAAGGTTGTAAGAAATTCGATTTCCAATTCTTGGTATTGTTGTAAGACAGTCTAAACCAGCAACTCTTGCTCCACCAGAGTCTCCGGCACATTGTCCCTTTCACAATATTGATCTTGTACAAACATTATTTGCAGTGATCATTGGCCATTCACGTTTGCATTGTTCATTCGCTATTGTATTAATACGAACATATCGCAATTCATCAGAGGTACTAAATATAGCATCCTGAAAAAGATCATATTGATGCTAATGCTTATCTTTGATTAACGAATACCAGTTGAAAGTTATTCTTACACTCGTAAATCCGAAACCAATAACTGTAACTCTTTCTAAGCCAAGCCATGACTTTGCTAAGGAAATCGGCTGTATATTTGACGTATATTTAATATAAGTATCCGTTTTAAGAAGTGCAATATCACCTCTAAATGATTTTCCATCAAAGTGTCGATTAACGATTATGGTTTCTATGTTATATACCGTTCCAATATTTTCTCGATGGATTGTACCCAATGAAATATAAACATCATTGGTGGTTGATTTATAAACACAATGAGCTGCGGTTAAGATCCATCGTCTTCCAAGCAATGATCCTCCACAAACTATCACATCATATTTCTTATGTAATGCTGCGTGGAAAGGAAATTGACCCAACCTAGCTATATTACCGCCAGCAATTCTACGCATATCTTCATTGAAATATTCACTAGTGTTATCTCTAGACGGTTGTATCTCTGCAACTGAAATGGATGCATCTAAATTTAATAACTCAACATAGATATAATTGGTTTTAAAGACTGTAACCTCCATATATACTGAACGAGATTATAAAGATTAAGATAAAATTTGAGTTAAACATATGGAAAACTCAATTTATTGGTACACTTGTATCTAACAATTGTAGTGATTATAATAAATTAATCTTTATTAACAATTGCTTAATACTGTAGTAGATATTGACACTACTTAATCTAATTAAAGACTATCTATCGAAACTTTATTTATCGGAACACAATAGTATACTTGAACTGGGCGAATATTATTTTGTATTCAATAAAACATTGTATCAAATCAAATAATGATATATCCGAAGATAAAATTTTAATGTTTTTTGTTAATTTTATTATTGCAAATAAATTTTATTTAATCTTCCATTAAAATTAATGAATGTCAATTGGATTTTCTTGCACTTATTCTGAATATCTCAATCAACTGTGTTGCATGAGAGTTATGAATTAAGTAGTCGGTCATTGTATTTAATAATCGAATATTTTACGATACCTAAATTGTTGTGAATAATATTTAGTGTTGTACCAAATTATTTAAATTTCATAATCTGTCGCCAAAGATATCCAGTTTTTATAATTATAAATACGAAGAAAAATGTCTGGAAGACCTGTTGCACATGGAATACCTCCTGAAACAATTCCATGTAATTGATATTGAGGACTTATCAATGGACCTCCAGAGTCCCCGAAACAAGTACCCAATCCGACAGGCGCGTTTGTGCATAATTGTTTATCACCATTAATAAATAACGAATATTTGTGTTGGCACTCATGTTCAGTTATTGTTGTTAGTCTGACACTTCTTACTTCATATCCGAGAGTATCAATCTAACCAAAATGATATTAATATTTATATTCAATTTAGTATAATAGTGTAACGTTAGGGTCTTACTTCTATCCTGCCATGGCCAATAGCAATTACGGCTTCACCTTCACCAATATTATAAGAAGCTAACTTTATTGGTTGAACGTAGGAATTAAATTCAATTGGTGAAGCAGTCTTCATTAAAGCTATATCATTTTGATACACGAAACCGTAATATTCAGGATGAATTATAATTAATTTAAAGGAATAAAAAGTTCCTGGAATTCTAAATTCAATTGTACCAACTGAAACCCTCAAAATAGACACATCCTTTACATTCATCACACAGTGAGCAGCAGTTACTACCCATTCAGATCCAATTATAGAACAACCACAAATAAAGCTATCAATTGCATACTCATGAATTAATCCAAAAAATGGAAATTGGCCCAATTTAACTTTAGTGCCACCAACAATTAAGGGAACAGATCTCTCCCAAATTGATCTTTTATCAAAATGCTTTCCAACTGGAAATGTTTTTAGACGTTATTTGTAGTTATTGCATTTTTTAATTTATCGTTCATAAAATGCTTACCTGTTAATTCATGAGCCGTAATTATGAATATTACAAATGTTACTAATCGACACATATTTGTTTTCCACCCTTTGATTTTTAATTTACACTGACACAAAACAAGACACATTTAATTATTTATATTTTCATTTAGTGGAACTTTGACGAACAAAAGTTGTTAGTTAGTATCTCTGTATTTAATTGGATGTAATAAATTTATGTGCTTTTATAATGATAAATTACCAATAATTTAAATAAACTACGATTTCTTGCGATAATATTATTATTTAATCACTTTTTTGAATTCTTATAATTACTGACACCTTCATTATAGTTTCATTACAGTTCAATCATTTCACGAATTTCCAAAGACTAACATTATGTTTGTTAGTTTATTTAAATAACATTGATTTTACTTGCATAATTAAACAGCAAAATTAGTTGTCTCTGATATCCACTCTTTGTATTTGAATACACGAACAAAAATGTCAGGATAATCTAATGCACATTCAACACCACCTGAAATAATTCCATGTAATTGGTATTGAGAATTTATCAATGGGCCCCCAGAGTCTCCTCGACATGGACCCATTCCAACTGGAGATTTTGTGCACAATTGTTTATCAGTATTAATTGGAGGCAAAAAATTTTGTAGGCACTCATGTGAACCAATTGTAGTTAGTTTGACTGCTCGTACTTCATCTGCGCGAGTATCAACCTAACAAAAAAGAAATTAATATTTGCATTCAATTTAATATAATAACATAATGTAACATTAGAGGCTTACATCTATCCTGCCATGGCCAATAGCAGTTACGACTTCATCTTCACCAATATTATAAGAAGCTAACATTATTGGTTGAACGTAGCGATTAAATTTTATCGGTGAGACAGTTTTAATTAAAGCTATGTCGTTTGCATACAAATTACCATGAATATAGTTTGGGTGAATTATTATCAAATTCAATGAATAAACAATTCCTGGATCCGTATATTTAATTGTACCAACTGATATTCTCAAAATTGATATATCTCTTACATTATATACATAGTGAGCTGTAGTTATTGCCCATTCAGATGCAATAATAGAACTGCCACACAGATGTCGATCTTGTGAATAGTAACGAATTAATCCGAAAAATGGATATTTGCCCAATTTCACTTCAGTGCCACCAACAATTCGGGGAGCAGATCTGTCCTCAAATGGTCTTCTACCGAATTGCTTTCCAGCTGAGAGTATTGTTTTACATACTATTTGTAGTTATTACATGAATTGAATAATCGTTCTTAAAATCGGTTACCTGTTAATTCATGTGCCGCAAATATTAAAATTAGAAAAGTTACTAATCGACACATTTTTAATGTTCAACCTTTTGATATTTAATCTACACTGAAATAAAACAAGAAACATTTCAATATATATTAATTCATTTATTGGAACTTTAACGAATAAATGCAATTAGTACCTCTATATTTAATTATTTGTAATAAATTTATCAGCTTTTATCGTAACAAACTACCAATAATTTTATTTTCATAATTATTTTCATATATATTACGGTAATAAGGACAATATTATAATTTAATTACTCTTTTAAATTAATGTAACCGTTAAGGAAGTAGATTCATTACAGCTTAAATACGATATTCATCCTGCACTAATTATTAATTAAAGTTAAAAGAATTGGTACACTATTACGGAATTAAAATTACAGTATTACAAAATATGTTGGTATAATTACAACTAGATCTATCAAATTAACTTTCATAATTAAACTGCAAAATTAGTCGCCTCTGATATCCACTTTTTGTATCTGAATACACGAACAAAAATGTCTGGATAACCTAATGCACATGGAATACTTCCCGAAACAATTCCATGTAATTGGTATTGAGGACTTATCAAGGGGCCTCCAGAGTCTCCTCGACATATACCCTTTCCAACTGGAGCTATTGTGCATAATTGTTTATCAGTATTAATTGGAGGCGAAAAATTTTGTAGGCACTCATGTGAACCAATTGTAGTTAGTTTGACTGCTCGTACTTCATCTGCGCGAGTATCAACCTAACAAAAAAGAAATTAATATTTGCATTCAATTTAGTGTATTAACATAATGTAACATTAGAGTCTTACATCTATCCTGCCATGGCCAATAGCAATTACGGTTTCACCTTCACCAATATTATAAGAAGCTAACATTATTGGTTGAACGTAGCGATTAAAATTTATCGGTGAGACAGTTTTAATTAAAGCTATGTCGTTTGCATACAAATTACCATCAATATAGTTTGGGTGAATTATTATCGAATTCATTGAATAATCAGTTCCTGGATCCGTATATTCAATTGTACCAACTGATATTCTCAAAATTGATATATCTTTTACTTTATATAGACAGTGAGCAGCAGTTATTGCCCATTCAGATGCAATAATAGAACTGCCACACAGAGGACGATCTTTTGAATAGTAACGAATTAATCCAAAAAATGTAAATCTGCCCAATTTCACTTCAGTGCCACCAACAATTCGGGGAGCAGGTCTGTATTCAATCGATCTTCCACCGAATCGCCTTCCAGCTGAAAGTATTGTTTTACATATTATTTGTAGTTATTACATGAATTGAATAATCGTTCTTAAAATCGGTCACCTGTTAATTCATGTGCCGCAAATATTAAAATTAGAAAAGTTACTAATCGGCACATTTTTGATGTTCACTCTTTGATATTTAATCTACACTGAAATAAAACAAGAACCATTTGAATATATATTAATTCATTTATTGGTAATTAGTACCTCTCTATTAAGTTATTTGTAATAAATTTATTAGCTTTTATCGTAACAAACTACCAATAATTTTATTTTCATATATATTACGGTAATAAGGACAATATTATAATTTAATTACTCTTTTAAATTAATGTAACCGTTAAGGAAGTAGATTCATTACAGCTTAAATACGATATTCATCCTGCACTAATNATTATTCATTCTGCACTAATTAAAACTGAGATCCTTCGGCATTACTTGTTCTTTGCTTTCTTGGTTTGAGTCTTACTTGACTGATCGTTATCAATTTGTCTTCATAAAAGGTTGTAGATCGGATCTTTATCTATCTACATCTGGTGTTACGCAGGGATCTATAATTGGTCCTTTGCTTTTTTTAATATTTATTAATGACATATGTGCTTGTTTCGAGTTTTCACAGCCTTTATTATATGCTGATGATCTCAAGGTAGTTGGGGTAATTAGGAGTCTTGAAGATGCTTTATTATTTCAAGGGGATATTGATAATAACGTTTTATGGTCGCACATCAATCTCTTACACTTCAATCTACCCAAGTGTCACGTTGTTTCTTTTACCCGTAAGAAGCAGCGTGTTATATTTAATTATAATATGTCAACGATGACGATTAATCGGGTTGAGACTGTGAAGGATCTGGGAGTTTCATTTTGTAATGATTTCTCTTTCAATCTTCATATCAACGGTGTTGTTGGTAGAGCACTTTCCCGTCTTGGTTTTATTTCCAGGTTGTGTAGGAAATTTAATGTGTTCACCCTTCTGAGGCTGTTTGTTGCCCTTGTACGACCTCTTTTAGAGTATGCGTCTATTGTGTGGTCGCCTTATTGTAATAATTTGTGTTTGTTGATTGAAAGAATCCAACGCGTTTTCACTAGGCGACTAGTGTTCAAATTGCGTTTGTCTCCTATATAATATAAATATCGTGTGGCATTTTTTGGCCTACAATATCTGGAATCTCGCAGAACTCTTGCTGAGGCTATGTTTGTATTCGATGTGGTTACGGCGAGATTTTTGTCTCCTTTCGTATTATCGAAGCTTGATTATAATTTTGGTCGTTCTAGAGGCTCCGAACTCCTTAGGATTCCGACCCACCGAACGAATTATGGCTGCAAAGAACCAATTATTAGATGTTTCAGACGCATAAATTCTCTCCCTTCGGGTTGGAGTTTTTTCATGTCAAGGTTTGTATTGAATATTTTTGTGATTAATTATGTCATTTTTATGTATTTCTGAAGCCTTGTGGGCATAGATTTAATAAATTATTATTATTATAATTTATTAAATGAATTGGTACACTATTACGGAATTAAAATTACAGTATTACAAAATATGTTGGTATGATTACAAATAGATGTATCAAATTAACTTTCATAATTAAACTGCAAAATTAGTCGCCTCTGATATCCACTTTTTGTATCTGAATACACGAACAAAAATGTCTGGATAATCGAATGCACATAGAGCACCTCCTAAAACAATTCCATGTAATTGGTATTGAGGACTTATCAATGGGCCTCCAGAGTCTCCTCCACATATACCCTTTTCAACTGGAGATTTTGTGCATAATGGTTTTTCAGGATAATTTGGACGCGAAAAAATTTTTAGGCACTCATGTGAACTAATTGTAGTTAGTCTGACTTCTCGTACTTCATCTGCGAGAGTATCATCCTATCAAAAAAGAAATTAATATTTGCATTGAATTTAGTGTAATAACATATTGCAACATTAGAGTCTTACATCTAGTAGCCCGCCATGGCCAATAGCAATTACAGCTTCACCTTCACCAATATTATAAGAAGCTAACATTATTGGTTGAACGTAGCGATTAAATTTTATCGGTGAGACAGTTTTAATTAAAGCTAAGTCGTTTGCCATCAAATCACCATGAGTATAGTTTGGGTGAATTATTATCAAATTCAATGAATAAACAGTTCCTGGATCCGTATATTCAATTGTACCAACTGATATTCTCAAAATTGATATATCTCTTACATTATATAGACAGTGAGCAGCAGTTATTGCCCATTCAGATGCAATAATAGAACTGCCACACAGAACACGATCTTTTGAATAGTAACGAACTAATCCCAAAAATGTATATTGGCCCAATTTCACTTTAGTGCCACCAACAACAATCAGGGGAGCAGATCTGTCCTCAAATGATCTTCTACCGAATTGCTTTCCAGCTGAGAGTATTGTTTTATATATTATTTGTAGTTATTACATGAATTGAATAATCGTTCTTAAAATCGGTTACCTGTTAATTTATGTGCCGCAAATATTAAAATTAGAAAAGTTACTAATCGACACATTTTTGATGTTCAACCCTTTGATATTTAATCTACACTGAAATAAAACAAGAACCATTTGAATATATATTAATTCATTTATTGTTAATTAGTACCTCTCCATTTAGTTATTTGTAATTAATTTATTAGCTTTTATCGTAACAAACTACCAATAATTTTATTTTCATATATATTACGGTAATAAGGACAATATTATAATTTAATTACTCTTTTAAATTAATGTAACCGTTAAGGAAGTAGATTCATTACAGCTTTAATACGTTATTCATCCTGCACTAATTATTAATTAAAGTTAAATGAATTGGTACACTATTACGGAATTAAAATTACAGTATTACAAAATAAGTTGGTAGGCTTACAAATAGATCTATGTATCAAATTAACTTTCATAATTAAACTGCAAAACCAGTTGCTATTGATATCCATCTTTTCTAATTGAATACCCGAACAAAAATGTTTGGATAACCTAATGCACATGGAATTCCGGAAGATGCAATACCATGTAATTCATATTGAGGAGTTATCAATGGGCCTCCACAGTCCCCCATACAAGCACTCATTCCAACTGAAGATGTGGTGCATAAATGTTTATCATCATCCACTGAAGGATCCAATCTCTTTTTGCACTCAGATGTATTTATTGTAGTTACTCTGATACTTCGTACTTCATATCCTAGACTCTAGGACCTAGAGTATCACGCTTTCAAAAAATTAATTAATAATTGTATTCAATTTAGTATAATGTAACATTAGTCGTACATCTATCCTGCCATGGCCAATAGCAATTACGGTTTCATCCTCACCAATATTATACGTTGGCAACATTATTGGTTGAACGTAGGAATTAAATTCAATCGGTGAGGCAGTTCTCATTAAAGCTATATCGTTTTCAAGCAAATTTCTTTTATATCTAAGGTGAATTAATACTCTTCTAATTAAATAAACAGTTCCTTCATCATCAAATTCAACGGTATCAACTGAAATACGTAAAAGTGTTGGATCTGTTTCACCACCTTGCATACAATGAGCAGCTGTTACTATCCATCTTTTGGCGATTAAAGAACTTCCACATAAAATTAAATCATTCGGAAATATCCGGATTTTTCCCAAAAATGGAAATTGTCCTAAATGCGCTTCAGTGCCACCAACTTTTCGAGGTATGAGGCTAATTTCAGGATTTCCATCTAAAATCATTTAATTTTCACCGTATTCATTCATTGTGAGGTGTTATAATGTATAACAATTGATCACTGAGTTTACCTGTTATTTGTTGAACCAAAAAAATTATTATAAGCGTTAATAATCGACACATTTGAATTACAATAACTATTTCTAAATTTGCTATATTCAAACTGAATCTCGTGAAATAACATTTGAATTTATATTAATTCTTTTATTAGATATTTGTAATGAAACAACTAATAAATATTTCAGTTTTTGTAGTTATAAATTACCAATAATTTTAAAGTGTATAATAAGTATATGTGATATCTTCCGACAAAAAGATCATTAATTTAATCTGATTACTTACTTACATATTAAGACATTAATTGACATCAATCTTTCATATACCTCCTATGTATTTACTTTGAAGAAATAATATCACATGTTTGATTTGTTAAATATCTGTAAAAATAATAGATAAATTACAATAATTACATTTTAAAATCTGTTGCAGTCAGACGAACATATGAAATTCACATAAAGATCTCTGCTGCTACTGAACCACAGAACAATCCAGCAGCTACAATACCATGCAATTTTCCATAATATACTAATGGTCCACCAGAATCGTCTTTATAGTGTCGCATTTCTCTTATTGAATGTGTGCAATTGTTGCGTTCGTTGATGAAAAACTATGAAAATTGACATTGCTAATTAATAGTTACAGTAATATTGATATACGTAGTTCCTTTGCGATTTCAAAATCATGAAAACATTGAAAAATAGCCAACTTAACCTTGTGCTCGATGTTTGAGTTTTTGTTTGAACCTTATGGTAGATGCACTACCAGCAATTCTAAATCTTGCGACTAAAAGAATCAAATTAAATTGTAATTATGATAATAGTAAACATTTTCGAGTATAAATTAATTGTCTTCATTTTGCTATTGTAAAGCATTTTCATCTTGATTATTCATACCTGAATGTACAGTATATTTCAATTCAAGCCAACGATTTCCTATAAATTGTTACACAGAGTAAAGTTATTTTAAACATTTTTCAAGGAACAATTCGTTACTGTAACAGTAAAGCAAGTACAGACGATTCCTCTTATGAGAAATACCGGTTTAAAAGAGACATAGTTCAATACAATCTTTTTTATCAAATCGCGTATCTGAATCAGTACAACCAACAACTGAATACCTAACATTTACATTTTAATATTCCTTTTTTATGAAAAGTTGTAAAATGGTATAAATAATTGTATCATGCATTGCTGCCATAAAAATTCAATTTCAAACAGCTGAGGCAGACTCAAACAGTCCTCTCATTTGTTTATTATCTCTGGATCATAACTTGTGTATAAAATTGGAGAAAAATAGAGAGACGAATAAAAGTTTGTGAAATTAAATTTTAATCGGAGTAAATCTCAAATTTGGTTAATTTCAAAACAAAATATAAGTGCTCGAAATGGGAATGCTGAAGAATTGTTTTGCAAGTGAAATGGTGCGATTGAATCAAACTACAAGGTAAGACTTTTTCCATAAATAAAAATTGTTTGTACGCCATTGAAGGCTCCTTTTACCTTTCTTTTAGAATAGTTCTTTTTTATTCGTATGAGGTAATTTGTAAGTGTTTAATTCTTTTAATTGCATTAGAAGGGTAAGTTTTAGCCAATTAACGAAAATGGTCAAAAATTTTTGCATTAGTTGAAATCAGGGAAAAGCATCTTTTCCTTGAGGTCTTGATCAAAAGCCATAACATTTGCACTTTATTGGATAGGTCGGTCACCATTATTGGGGGTGATCTTTTAATTTTCAATATTTCATTTAAGATATGTAGAAAAGTTTGTGTTAATATTATTTCCTAATTGGTAAGTATTACAGCCACATGTGAACATCTTAAATTAATTAAGTTCTTTTCATCTCCACTTTTCAGATCATCAATTTAAAAAATTAAAAAAAAAATTCAGATACGCTAAGATTTTAACAAAAACAAAATTAGTGTTTTCTTAACAATAAAAAGTAAAAGTTCTAGTTTTGACTGAATAACTTTCATACATTTAAAAGAATTTAGACCGAATTGAATGGTCCAATGGTCTTGAATTTAATAAGATTGATTCCACTTGTGAACCATTTAATTTAAAATTAGCTGAGAACTGTGGAACAGATCTCTCTTTGTTATTATTTGCCTTAAACTTTATTTTGGCAATATAAAACATTAGTTCTTTTTCTAAGTGTTATGCGTTAAGAGAACGTGATTAAAACTATACAAGAATTTTTAAGTAACCCAAAGTGTAATTGTGATTGTATTGACAGTGAATAAAGTGCTACCAAACAACAGATCAAAACTGTTAAGTGCGATACGATATTATTAAATCTGGATCGCATCTTTGCTGCCTTGGATAAGATCTTTCCTGTCTTGGATAAAATTTTCCTGCCGTGGATAACATTTTTTCTAACTTGAATATGACATCCGATTTATTATATTCGAGGTCCAAGGTGATAATTTCTTATATTTTCAATCAACTAAATTGAACATTAAATTCAGAACTGCGAAGCAATGGTCAAAGTATTCATAGTTTTAGGAAACATGGTTTAAATAATTCTAAGTTTTATGAAAAATGGATTTAAAGTTTTTGTCTCACAAAATATAATTGCAGGCATAGTTTCATTTACTTGAAAATCACCCTTAAACCCGAATTAATCATATTTTATTATTCAGCATTAATTTTATGATTTGATTTCCAGATCGAATTGGATGTTGAGAAACATGTATTGAACACAACCGTAAGACTATCGGATGGTACCGATGGATTAGTATTTTCTCGCAGTAATAAAAATGCCAGTGGACACTTTGTCTATTCGTGCCACTTATGTGGTACGTCAAATCTGAGTGGGGAACGTATTTTACAAACGCACATATCTGGGAAAAAACATCAAAACAGATTGGCTCAACCATCAATAAATGCAGAAACATTCCGAGCTCCGATTTTACCGAAAGCAAAGAGTTAGTTATTAAACTTGTACTGTTATAAGTCATATTTAAATTGTTATATTTCAGTTCAAATGCAAATCGCTCCGGGAGAGCCAGTACCACCTGGATTTGAAAATGAAGTGAAACTGATTGCAACACTTCAAAGTACAATTGATCGATACAAAGGTCCTCCACTGATTGGATTGGAATACATTGTTGAGCTAACATTTACTGACAGTGGTTCACCAAATTACATTTGTATTTTGTGTGATAAACGTAGCGATTTTAACAACATAATGACCCATTTAATCAGTTATGATCATCGAATTAAATATTTGGTAAGTATTATTATATCTCAAAAAAGTTTAATTTTATTCAACAAAATGGTCACAATTGTTTTTTAGGAGAAGCATTTTCCTTCCGTAATTCGTGAGTTGGCGCCGTATCGCTTTGATAGAGTCGGAAGGGAACAAATGCCACAAGTTATATTAGATATATGTGAGGCGATCGAAGGATATCATGGACGGTTATGCCCCAATGTATTTGAAAATGGAGATTTCCATAGAAATCAAACAAAGTACGAGCGCGAAATATTATCAGACCGACATATTGATGAAAAATTGGGAAAGACATTTATTGATGTTATTGATAAAAAACGGCTATTAAATACAATAAACAGTGAGTATATATTAATGACCTTTATAAATAATGATCTACACAATTATTAACAAATTTTAGATAAACGTGGAAGATCTCCATCCAAATCTAAACCACCGAAACGCATTAAGTCAGAACGACCAACAGGACGTAATAGTTTTGACTCAGTTTCAAGTATATCAAGCGACTCTTTCAATGGAAGATCTTTAAGTCGATCACCTGTCGGAAGATCATTGCATAGGAGGGATAAATTACGGTCTATGAGTCCTTATCGAGGTGGAAATAGCCGCTCAAAATCTCCTATTAGTAGATTTAATCGTAATTCTGATTCACGTCAGATATTACCGTCACCTAGAGAACTGATTGCACAAGCAGATGCAATTGCCAAGGAACGCTACAAATGGGAGAAATATAGGTTGCAATACGTCTTATATCGAAATCTTTTTTCAAAATTTCTTAATTTAAAATTATTCTAGGGCTCTTGTTGAAATTGCAATAAACGAATTGGAAAAGGAACATGAGGAACATATGAAAATTCCTGAAAAACATCCGTTATATCCAGACGAGTGGAAAACTTTTTGGAATCGCCGATATAAGGAGTTACAAGCTGAAAAAAAAGATCCAGTCACTCATGATTATAAACCGGAATGGATTGAATTTTGGACACATCGAATGAAAGAATTGCATGAAGAAGCAATCGATAATAAGAAAAATGAAATTAGAAAGAAACTGAAGTTGCCAGAAGATGGTAAAGAACGCACTGATGAATTAAAGAAACAATATGCCGTAAAGATAGCAAGAAAGGATCCTGTAGCAATTATCGATTTAGATGATGTAGAAAGTGTCTACTCCAATCCATCGATGAAAAGAGTTCGTGGTAGATCAACACATCGGTCCAGATCACGTAGTCCAGGAAGTGATGAATACAGTCGATCATCTCGTAGATCACTTAAAAGTTTTTCTAGAGATCGAGAAGAATTATTTGATCGTGATATAAGAGCACGTCAAAGAGAAAAGGAATTTGAACGAGAAAGAGAACGAGAACAACGTGAGAAAAGATATCGAGCGTATGTTGAAGCTGAAAAATATAACGCAAAACCAGCGGAAAGTTATGATGACTGGGCCAAGAAATATTATGGTCCAAATAAAACAGTTTTCATAAGAGAAGTTGAAGAGACACCACGTCAAATAGAAAATGATGAGCCACTAACTATAGTTTCGGTTCTTCGTATGTTAACTGCACTCGAAGATCAATTGGGTAGTTTGGGTCCTAAAGTGATTGATTTGCTAGCCAAGGCATTAGCTTTGGAAAAAATTAAAGCGAATTCAGCAGATGATTTATTACTCAATGATGATAATACGGTATTGTTTGAAACCGTTAAAGAAAAATTAAAGGGTCAAATTGCTTGTGACTTATTAGAACCATATAAGTTGAGTGCTGTGAAACGTGCTATTACAAAAGTTGCTGCCATTATTCATCTAGCATCCGAGAAACAAAAAGCGAGAAAAATGGATTCTGTTAAAAAAGTGGAAACGATGATTGATAAGAAAATGGATATTGTTAAAAATTTAGCATCTGCATTATCATCGAACGGCCGGCATGATATTGCAATTGAACAACTTGAACAGTTAGTATGTGTTTACCTAAAGATTGAAAAAATGTCTAAAGATCAAGATAAGATTATAACCACTGCTATGTACTTATCCGATTTGGACGAGATTGAAAGAAAGAAAAATGAATTAAGAGAAAAGCGGGCTCAACCTAAAACAGTTCCAACTATAAAAAAGAATTTATTCAGTGATGAATTCCAATTAACTGACACTGATCTCGAAATCTTGTTGCAGAACTTTAAAAATCTATCACCTGATGAACAAGAACATTTAATTGGATATATGAAACGTTTGGAATCGACCGATCCAATTCGTGTCGACAGATTACGAAGATATGTAAACGATGATTTAGTCATGCGTGATAATGATCAATCGTTTAATATCGATGATATGGAAGAACAGAATAAAAATCGACCAGATAATCAAATGTCTCGTGGAAAATTCAGTTTTTCATTTGACAAAAATAAAGAACGTGATCAGCCTCTGACACAGAGTAAACGTTTGATTGATTCTGACGATGATGAGGATTATTCTTATGAAGATGTAGTAAAAGCGGCATCAAGGAACATCAGATCATCTCAATCACGTGAAAATAGAATGAGTTTTCGGGATGATGAAATTTCAAATTCATCAAGAGCAAGTAATTTTTCAACGGACGCCATTAAGAATAATGCAAAGAATATAATTGATAACATAATGGGTTCATTGAAAAATACCCAATCAATTAGGGGTACTTCAGTGGAACAAGATAAGTCATCTGTATCAAGTATTTCAACAATTAATACTACTGGTCCGCAATCTAAACTGCCGTTTTATCAACAACAAAATACACTTTATTCTACACAGCCTGGTACATCAAATTACATGCAAAATTATCCACAGCATCAGTCAGCAAATTTCAATAATGTTCAGCCAATTCAAAACCAACAAATGTATCAACAGAATTATCAACAAAATGCAAATCAATTTGGTGATAATCAATCCCAACAGCAATCCGATGCCAACGCTTATTATAACAATTATTATTAAATCCCTTTACTATAGTACACTCAAGAAAACGCCGGAACGTATTGAAAGGATTCACTATAGCGGATACTTGAAATAAAATATTGTAACACTAATTTAATGTGTACAATGAAGACGATGATATGTAATGTTAAACAGATTATATTGTTCACACTGAGTAAACAAATAAAATTCTTTAATAAAATATTCTATTATTCTAAGTCGTGAGTTTTTAAGATTTTCTTCCAGAAATGGAAAATTTGAAAAGTTCAAAAGTAGATTTGTAATTTTTACTTCTGCCAGTTATGTTCGCCTGTTCCAATTCTAAAGAAAAACTAAAGAAGTATCCGATTTTTCAAGAAAATTTCTTTTTTTCTTTCCAAAGATTTGGATAAATGGAATAGGTGAACATAAAATCAGGATGCAAATATCCTGATGGCTACTGAATTGGTGAAAATTACTGAAATTTCATAAGTTTCAAAAATTGTTGTTGTTATCAATGTTTCGTGTCGGTGTACCAATTTGCATTAGTATTGGTCAATTTCCACTGCTGCAAAAAAATCACTAAAAATTCAAAAATTTCAAAATTGTTGTTGTAATCCTTGTAACGTGTCGGTGTACCAATTAATATTAGTATTAGTGTCTCGAGAGCTCTTTAACTCGTAAAGAAATATATTACAACAAATTTGAAACTTTTGAAATAAAATTTGAAAATTTTTAAAACCAAAAGTTTCATTTCTAGCCGATACCGCTAGTTTGGCCAATTGATAATTACCATCCAATACTAAAGATATTACAAATAAACTCAATGAAAATTCAAAATTTTCATAATTGTTGCCTGTTTGTGTAACCAAATTATTTTACTTGCTTCAATAATTAACTGATTCACTTAACATCAGTGAGATAAATCACTGATAAAAGAACAATCAGATACATTTGTACATTTATTCTTTTTTGAATTGATCGTAAAAGTAAGTGTATTGGTTTTCTCGTTAAGCTGTTGTTGATCAATTAATCTACTAGTGGTTTTAACAGATTCATAAACGCATAATTCTATCAATTATTTTCTCTTGATTCAATTAATACTTAAATGATTTGAGAAAATCAATTAACATTCACTTGTATAATTTCCTATTATGTTCAATACAATTTCATTCATGACCTAACGATCAACCAGAGAGTGTGACACTAACACAAGGTTATTTATATTACAAATAACTCAGATATTTATAACATAATAACGTATGATGTTACACATTACACATTTTGTTTTTACTCATTTGTATTGATTTGTAAAGGAAAATATGAAAAAGTGGGAAAAATATTCCATTCCTAGATAATGGTGATACTAGTATGTTGGAGAACTACGACCCAACATGTGTAGTTTTAATTGTATATGAGACTAGTATCTGGAGGAGTCGGAATACTTAAATAGAGTCTCACCGTCATCCAAATGATCAGTAATAATTGAGCTTCAGTGCGTTAACAATCGAAAGTGGTTACTCAGTAATTCGTCTAAGTCTAATCTAATTTTATACGCAATTAGAAAATAAAGGAATTCTATAATTAAACAAAAGTGAGTTTAAATGTGTTTTACTTCTTATTTTGATTGGAATATACCGTTACTAAAGACTTACAGTGTCTTTCTAATCAATCATATGAGTGTCCTCGATTATATTTATTGGACCATAACAATTGATTATGTATTTCACTAGAAATTCATAACAATAATAATTGTAAACAATTTCAATTACATATCCAAACGAATTGAATACGAACATCAATTGCATTTCATAGGCGGAAGTCTATACGATTCGTATTTAAATATTCGTTATTGATTCAATTACATGCAACAAACAAAATGCATTTTCTAGTATACAATTTATACAAAACACGTAAATCCTTGTTTACACTACATATGATTTATCACTTTTCATTTTAATTACAAATAATATTTATTGTAATTATCTGTAAATTAAATCAATTATTGAGAGACTGTGGCACTTGAAGATAATTTGCCTTTACATAAATTTACTATTTAAAAATGTTTCAACTAGTTTCAATTCAATGTTACACAGACACTACACTTTTATGATATACAAAATACAGAAAAATGTCTTATTATCTAAGCTATAAACTTTAATGTTATCAAATTCATAAATCACGTGTCTAAATTATTTATTTAACCGGTTAAACAAAACAACACCTTTGTGAGACAAACGAAATCATTAAAATCAAATGACAGATTACGAAACTTTTATCATCTACATTAAATATTATAAATTTGATATTAAAGAAATGAATTAGAAAATTAATGCAAAAATCATTATGAATAAAATTATAAATGAAATAGATGATAATCAATGGAATTTATTTATTACTTTTAGTGAATTGTAAAAAATCTGTGGCTGTTATTGGTGCTGGAACCGCTGGTCTATGTGCCGCTAAACATGGATTGGCTAATGATTTTGAGGTCACCGTATTCGAACAGGCAAAAGCTCTTGGTGGCACTTGGGTATATACTGATAATATTGGTAAAGATGAATACGGTATGGATGTACATTCCAGTATGTATCAAGGATTACAGTAAGTTTTTAATATTTAAAATAAATTGCGACATTAGTGAACGTTGGTGATAATTTACTATCGATTATTTTAGTACAAATTTACCAAAAGAGATTATGGGTTATCCAGATTTCCCAATACCAGAGCAGAAAAAGTCTTATATACCGGCTGAAGATATGTTGGCATTTTTAAATCTTTATGCGGAGACATTTAAAGTGAAAGAACGAATTAAATTTGAACATTATGTGATACGTGTGCGTCCCGCCAAGGACGATAAATGGGAGGTAAGGACAGCTAATATTAGTCAAATTATTTCGATATTTTAATTATTTCATTTACTTATTTCTATCTGAAAATAGATAACTGTTCGTGATTTACCAGATGACAAAATATCAATTTACTATTTTGATGCAGTAATGGTATGTAATGGTCATTACAATACGCCCGCATTTCCAGAATATCCTGGACAAGATATATTTAAGGGACGTCAAATTCACAGTCATGATTATCGATGTGCTGCTCCATTTAAATGTAATGAAACATCTATATTCAATGTGAATGGATTTCAATTATTTATATTGTTCGTGTTTTAATTCCATTTTTAGATGAAAAGGTATTGGTAATTGGCGCTGGACCTAGTGGAATGGATTTAGCATTCGAAATATCTAAAATAGCTGACCGTGTTACTTTAAGTCATCACCATAAGGAAAAACCGAAAACTGTATTCCCATCAAATGTAACACAACGAAAGGATATTGTACGTTTAACAGAAACTGGTGCTGTATTTGCTGATGGTACAGAAGAATCATTTACATTGATATTTTATTGTACTGGTTACAAGTACACTTTTCCATTCCTCAGTATCGATTGTGGTGTATCGGTGGAGGATAATTATGTTCAACCGCTATATAAGCATTGTATGAACATTAATTATCCATCAATGTGTTTTATTGGATTACCATTTTATGTATGCGCTGCTCAAATGATTGATCTGCAGGTAAATTAATTTATATTTTGTGGTTGCAATGGTGGTTTAAATTGTAATTTGTTTGTTTTTTATTTGTAGGTACGGTTCTGTATGAAATTTTTGAGCGGTAAAAAGGAATTACCAAGTAAATTGGAAATGCAGGCAGACACTGATGCTGAAATGGAAGAACGATGGCAACGGGGATACAAGAAACGACAGGCACATATGATGGGTCCAGATCAAATTAAATATTACAATTGTTTGGCGGAGACTGCTGAAATTGAGAATTTACGACCAGTCATAACAGATATACACAATGAAAGCAGCCAACGATTCCTTGATGATTTAGTTAATTTCCGTAAAGAAGTTTACAAAATCATCGATGATAATACATTTATTAAGGTCAATTAATCAATCACACTCTGAAATCAATTAACTATCAATTTAATTTCATTTTATTATTGTTTTTATATTTAGTTTTATTATAGATTATTACATTGATTTTTATTCCCTTTTATTAAGTAATATCAATTGTTTTAGTATGTTGTCTACCAGTAAACACTTGTCACAAGTCACATGCTTATGTTGAATATTATTAAATAAAATGTAATTAAAAGACATAGGGATTTCGATACAAATTTTATTCATTTTTTTCGATTGAGTGATTATAAATAATTAAAACACATGCACAATAGTTATCAAACAATTTTATCACATGATGTATTGTTTAACAGGAAAAATCAATTGAAATAAAATTTATACTGAAAAAGTTCCATTTCGATCATTATCTTTTTCTATACATACATTTACTAGTTATGCAGATTTGTTTAATTGCCAGCTACAATTATGATTGCCTGTTCCAAATTCTGAAAAAAATCGAAAATTTTCCAGTTTTTCGAGAAAATTACGCTCAAAATGGAACAGGCGAACATAAAATCAAGAGACAAATTAATTTGAAAAGAGGAAGAGTTTTTGAAACTTTTCACAGAAAACGAAAAGATTTTGAATTCGGAAATATAAAAAATCATTTAATTTTACAAATCTGCAATTTGTGTATGATTATTGAGAGATTTTAATGATTATCATAATAATATGTTATTTATATTTGATTTTATTTCCATTAAGATATATCATGTACTGAATGAGTGATCTGATACACGGATATGAATTATTACAATTGTCCAATATGAAATTTACGTCGTTAGATAATAATCTTAACTATAATTTTTTTTTAGTAATATAAATGTATTCACTTATATAATACATATCTATAAAATGTTGGAGTGATTATAACAAACTATCAACGCTATGAAACGCTATCTTATTAATGGGGGGATCACTTTCATCTGTTCAACGAATTCTTATAGCACCATGGTAATAATGTACAATAAATGACAAAATACATTGAACACAAATGAATAATAAAAACGACAGAATTTAATTACGTATATTCACTTAACTTATTTAAATGTAAAGAATCTAAATTAAAATTAAGACATATCATTAAAGTACACAGTAAAATGTTCATCTAATATTCTATGGAGCATAATTAAGAGCCAATTAGGAATGTGAAAAACATCTAGTTTCACTTTCACGTGTTCATTTCATAATCAATTCAAAATTATCTAGTTTATACGTTATAAAATACAGTCTAAATTTGACCCTTTTCATTCAAAGACGATTACTTATTTACAATTATATTACAGGTCTAATGTTTTGTTTTTTTTTAAATTTTATCTAAAGTGTTTTAAAATACACTATAAAATGGTAGACTATTACGCTTAAACTATTTTAATATAAAAAAAACTGAAATTAGACTACGAAATGCATTACTATGCTTTAAATGCAAATAAGGTTTCCGTTCATTTTCATATTTCTGTTCGTTTTTGTGTTTCTTTTTAATCACTCTACTGCTAAAGGGTAATTTCTATAGCTATAATCGCCAAGAAAAATTTATTTTTACTTATTATATTATTGACGTTAATATTCTGTTTGTAATTTAATTTATATTCTTATTCTCTAGACTATCTTGATCTTCATCATATGAGTGAAATGCATGCGACGTTATTTTATTGTTTACATCATCAATCGATGTCTCCTGTTTGGTTAATTTTAAATGCTTTAATTTCTTTTTTGGTTCATTTACAACAACCACAGTATTAGCCAATGATTTTTTTTTAAAATCATCAGTAACAACAAAAATTTCTTTATCAGTTTTATTCATTTGTTCTTTGGTTTGAATTGTTTGAGAATTGGGACTGCGTGGTTTTGGTCTTGGTGAAGCATTCAATTTACTTATAAATGTATTCTGTCTTATTTCTTGACTGGTTAAACGTTCATTATTTAAGTCATTTAAAATTAATACATTTTGTTTAGAAGATTCATGTAAAAATTCATCAGATATGAAAATCAATTCAACGGAAGCAACGTTGGCCATTTCCGTTTCACTTTTCAATGATAAATTATCAACAGATTTCGATATTGTGCGATTCTTTTCACTGTATAATTTTTGATTGTCATCATAATTTAATACAATACTCTCCAACGATTTTGATAAACTGGTACGTGAACTGAATTTCTCATTACCAGTTGACCGATTGATTTTTGAACATTCTCCATTCGTTTCGTTTACATTGTGTTGAATACCAATTGATTTTACGGTATTTATTTGTTGACTGTAATTATCGTCATTACTGCATTTACGACAAACTGTATTCTTTGGATCAATAAAATTTGTTTGTGTGGAAGACGTCACTTTCGTGGTACCATTTACTTCTAAATCAGACACATTATCTTTTTCTCGGATTCGTATTATAATAATATCTTTTTTGCATTTATGATTCAATGAACTAATTGAATCACATGTGCCACTAATTAATCCACCAATTTCTTCGTTTTCATTCAATGATTCTGGGCCACTTTTTCCGGCTTTAAGTGCACATGATTTTAACTGTGTTCGTATTGATTCCGTTACAGAAATATTTGAATTTTTAGTCACTGTTGATATGAGACATGTTTCGCATGCTTGTGCTGTTTTTATGATTTGAGCTGATGATGATTTTTTTAATGGAATATGTTGATCAATATTTGTTGATGTATAATTTTGTTCAATTAATTCATCGGTTTTTACTTTAACACGAATCTCAATTTTATTTATGTTTCTATCATTTAATTCAGGTTCCTTATGGTCGACATTTGACATGCAAATGCCGGCCTCTTTATGCTAGAGTAGTTTTTCATTCGTTGATACATGTGACGGTGTGGATGAACTGATTGTAATTGACGCATTTAATATTTCATCTCCTAAAATATTTAAATAATTAGATTAATATGTATGCCAAATAATAATAATAATAATGAAAAAATAAATAATTTAATTAATATTTACCAGATGCAGCCTCTTGATTACTTGAATCAGAGTTCCGTTTTTGTCAGTTGAGTAACTCATGAGATACAAATCGTTTTAATCTATCTAAGTATTGGCTAAACATTTCAACATCATTATGACCAGCCCCTTCCACCCATAGTGGATCAACCGCTCGTGGACAACTTTCGTATATTTTCAAACCGTGAGATATATCAATCACTTCGTCCTCAGTTCCATGGATCACAAGCACCGGTGACGTTATTTTAGGAACTTTGTCAATACTATGGAATATAATAAAGGCATTTTAAAAATATAAAAACACAGTAATGAACACAGTAATTAGTGACAAAAGAAAAATGTAATCATGTAGAAAATAATTGATATTCACCTGGGAAAAGCGTCAAAAAACCAAGTACGTTTGGTTGCTGGAAATGCAACGCGCATACCAGACATTAACGGCGAATGCAGAATTGCAGCACCCACTTCATACCTATTTTATTTGTAGAAAAAAAATTGATATACATAAATAGATTAGCATAGAGAATATTATTTACATTTCACATTAACTGAATATATTATACATCAGAATAAATTCTATAAATAATTTACCTGCTCGCTAAATCAACAGTTGGTACAGTCCCGATACTTTGCCCATATAATATTATATTCTCTGGACTGATACCATATCGAGTTCTTAATGCATGCCAAGCGGCATCAATATCAGCATATAAATTCTTTTCAGATGGTTTACCAGTACTACGTCCATATCCTGAATAATCATAACTAAATATATTACAGTTAATCTGATGACCGAGTCCAACAAAAAAACTTGTCATTTGTCCCAAATCAACAGCATTTCCATGTGAGAATAATATTGTGAATCTATTAAAATTAAAAAAAATTATCAAAACACTGACTATTTGACAGGCATTTGAATTATATGCTTATTATGGACATTGCATTGGTAATTGATGAATATTAAAGTGAACACATTATCATCATTGAGGATAATTTCGGCCGGGTAATGACTTTATGAGTGCCACCAGACAAGTGGCATTTTTCATTTATAATTATTATAAATACCGTTTAAACACTCTTACTATTGGAACAACAAAGAGCACTGTTAATTCTGTGCCGTTCACTTAACTGACCTCATGATTCATCGCATAATTTTATGGAAATAATGAAAAAAAAACAAATGAATTTTAACTTACCTAGCAGTTGAACTGCACCGAACAAAACAGCAAGCAATTCTGTTACCCTTTGATGATCGTGTATAAAATGCTTCCAGTAATTCCTTAGTTTCACGTTCTGGCAACTCCCAATCAGCCCGTTCTAACAGTGTCATGGTAAATTTTGTATTACTTGTATCATCTGGTTTTAGGTCATAGGTTGGCTCCGGTGGTAAAAATGCTAGTTTCGATGCAATCCGTCCTGGACATGGTGGACAACAAAATAAACAGCAAAGCTCACTTAAACTAAGAGCATTCATTGTTACTATCGACTGTATCAAAATTGATTCGATTGAATTCCGGTACTCGAGTACTTCCCAACTAAGCAATGTTTCCAGCTACAAATATTATTTTGTACAAAATGCACGATTGGTTTCTCAATCACAACACTAAATTTCTCGTAAATCCACCTTGATAAATGTTACGTGTATTCAGTAATGATTAAAATTTCTGTAAATTTACTTTAAAATTCATTCTGAGTCACTGAATAAAATTTATATACTTGTTTCCAAATACCAGACAACGGAGATACACATCACATTTTCATTTTGTAACCCCACAATAAAGAATATACTGTTTGTATTTGATAAAACTAATTCAGTACGGCTACCTTTTCATTTAAAATTTGTAACACCGAATTATTCGACATAAATTTTGTGCTAAAAAAACTTTTTATATTCTATTTTGATAACATTTAATGAGCTCCATTAGTCCCCAATCGTATTTTTATTCTTTGTTAATTACCAATTAGCACACAATTTACAACAAAAAAGAAAAAATAAAGTAAGTAGACAATATTATAATAAGCTATCAAAATAAAATCACTGTACTTGATGTGTGCACATTGAATTCGTTTTCTTATTAAATGCGATTTTGATTAATTTAAGATCTCTCAAATTACTGTAATTTAGTTATGGAAGTCTCGTTTCTATTAAATGTTTACGTTACTATCTTATACATTTAGATTACAAATAATTCACAAAAAAAAAAGATTTATTGAATTTTTACACATTCTTGTATTAATGTATCAATGAACACTTTATTTATCTCATGTAAAAATTATCGGTCGAAACACAACAAAGTCAGTGCAAATCATTACTCAAACTAAATAAAGTAAAAATGAGGTATTGTAATAAAGAAACGACGTATTTCGTTTAAAGCTGATAGATTCTAATAAGTATTAAGTGATTCGCGATTCCTTTCAATATAATGTCTATTTACTTTTTGATGGTAGCTTGAACTTGTTGAAATACAACTTTATTCAAATAAAACTTAAAGAAGTTACAACACATTAAGCTGAATCAGTGAAGAATGTTGTCAGATTATTAAAGGCTTTTAAAGAGCCGCACAGGTAACATGAGTCGAAACCGCTTGTCTGAAATTATGAACACATTCCGCAATAAGAATTGATTATAATTCTGAATTATACTGCTTACCTGTTAATTACTTAAGATGATGCGTCCGACATTTTCCATAACTCATAATCTGTTAATATTACATTATAATCTATTTAATACCAAACCGCCTTTACCTATAAATCAATGCAGTATGAATATTACACGATAAGCTAATACCAAAACACCATTATCAATTATATTAATGTAGTTATCATTATTTATTAATAAAATACAGGTGAACATGTCATTTTTTATAATTTTTTCTTTCATTAAAATAAAACTTAACTAAAATTAGATCAAATCATGTTGTCTTAAATGTTTTTCATCTCCTATATCATTTATCATCTTGAAATTATAATAAATGTTTAATCAGTTTCATGAATAGTTTTATATTTAATTCTCTCTCATGCTTATGAACGAATTGAGACATATGTAATTATTACGGTTATAAATTAAAGATATTCTCTTCTCATTGTTATATTTGTTATTTGTTTAATTAACTAATTTGCAAAGGATTATGGGTCTAACCCAATATTTAAAAAAATATTTTGTGTTTTTCTTCTTTTTTTTTTATAAGAATATCTAACGAGTATAATGTTGAATTAAAAGATTTTAATTCACTCTAAAATGCATATATTTACAAAAGTTTTTTAAAACTAAAGATGTAAGCGATACGACGAAATTCACGTTTGATGAATATTATTAGATCAAGACTTGGTTCAATAGAAACAGTCTTCAATATCACCTGTTGGTTTGTGAAATTCGTCAACCGACAACTAATTTCGTAAGGAAGCAAGCACTTAAACGTAACATATTGTTTTTATGTTATTTTTTTTTTTTAATTTGGCGATATCAATGTTGTTCATAATTAATAAGAAATGCGAATGAATTATTCCATATCAACGTATATCGATTACAAAAGCATTTTTATGATGAATTTGTAAAAATTTTAACGCGACTCAAATTAGCATTCGTTTTTTTTTTTACTATATGTTTTTATTATCGTAACACATAATTAATAATTATAGTACTTTATTACAGTGGTATATAAATTCCCTAATGATCTATTGATCTCATGTATAAATCTTCATCAATTTTTTTTTCTTGTATAAAAAATCTAATTGCAAATACATATTTATATAGTTGTCTTATGTGATTCATCGTGATTTTCAATTTTACTGTACAAAAAATATTTGATCAAAATATTCATTTTTTCCTATGATTTCTTTTCAATTTTCTGATTATGAATATTCCAACAGGTGTTGTGTAATCTAATAAAATTTTGGCAATATAAATATCCTTAAAATCAATTTTAAAACTGTTTA
Organism: Coboldia fuscipes; assembly: GCA_001014335.1. NCBI lineage: Eukaryota > Metazoa > Arthropoda > Insecta > Diptera > Scatopsidae > Coboldia > Coboldia fuscipes. Next base: position 324,387 of record JXOR01000214.1, read on the forward strand.
TATTATATTTCCGTCATTTTGATTCATCAAAATAAGAACTAATAAAACTATCTCGATACAGATATTAGTCATCTGTTGTTTAATAATTAACTTACTAGCGGTATAAATATAATTATAAATGGCCTCTCTACATCATCAATTCAATATGTATGCATTTTATTATTAATAATTTTATTCTCCACTTTTCTTTTAAACTAAAGACGATAGAATAGCTATCATTATATTAATCACTTTAAATACAATTAAAGTTGTTTCAAATAACTTAATAAATTTTCGTTTTTATCATCTGTATTTGACTCAAATTAGTTTTAGCAATAACGTTACATCATTTACGTTGGTATTATAAAATTCCATAAATCAATAGTTCAGTTATTTTTTTGTTTTCCTTCATTAAAAGTAAATAAGGGCAATATTAATCATATATAATCAACCAATTTTGTTAAGTATATTGTTGGTGTTCTGTTAACTAATTAAGGAGTTTATTTATCCCAACATCATGTTTATAATCATCAGTGGTAAACATGATCCACAGTTATAAATTTCAATTAATTAAACACTCTAATCAATTACGAAAATTAGAGATAAAATGATTTAAGTAAATTTAGAGATAAATTTAAATGAAATTAATTGGATTAGATAATTTTACGATAGCTTATTTGAAACACGTTTTGAAACAAATTAAATAATAGACAGCATTTTTATGATTTCATTGATATAACATAATCCGTATTCACTTACTCGTCAAATAAATATATCAATTTATGGTGTTTGTTATTGTATTTTTTTGTATATAAAGCTATTATGAATGGTACGGTGTCACGTAAGTAGCTGGAAATAGTCCTTTACGGTTACCAATTTCACCATTCCACCAGTGTTCATCTGTTCGATCGGTCACAGTAATAACATCACCTCGTCTAAATTCCAATTCACCAGATTCTTGTGGCATAAAGTCATACAATGCTTGCACCAATTGCTAAAAATATTTTAAATTCCATTGTATCAAATTAAATTCTTTCACAAAATTATCGATTATAAAATTTTCCTACTTCTTCAGGTGTCATATCCTTCAGTTTTACATCTTGTGAACGTGATACACTAGATGTTCGATGGTAATCAACTAATTCATTTAATGAGTTAAACTTAACCACCCACAGAAAGAATTTTCCGGTCGCATCCCTCAGTACTTTGAAATGTTGTACACCATCAGCACATCTAAAAATAAATAATTGGAATAATTTAGGTCATATTGTATTCATTCGCACACATTTAATATGATATAGTAGCGTAACATCGGTTTTCCTTACTTTACAGATAATGAAAAATCACCAGGACTGGATTCACTAATGCGAATTAAAAAGGCCCCTTCAAATTTATTTGTTAGTAATTTTTCAGCATCAGCACGCGTGATTCGGCCGTAATACCATCTAAAAAATATTAGGCAATTGTTAGTTCATTGATATTCATTGAATCTTTTATAAAATTTCTTTAATAATTACGTATGTGGTTTCATGTCAATATAATTACTAGGAATTAATCCTTCCTTCCCATCGATTTCTGCTCGATACCAATTCATATCATCTTCCATATTTAGAATCTAAAAATAGAAAGTTTTTGTGATGAAAAATATATGTGGTTTTCCTCTATAGTTTATTTTTTATATCAAGTAAATGTTCTAATATTATGAATTTGCAAATCGGCTACCGATCATATGGATGAGATTACCATCATCGTTCATCACTCAATGAACATTAATTCGCATACGAGGCTTTTTTGTTTCATATTATTTTAACTTTAGTTTTTGTGTTTTATACCATTTGATTTATAAAAATTATTATTATAGTCTGGCATTCCTTCAGTTCTAACTACATACATACAAATCAATATAAATCAAACTATAATGTGGATAATTTAAATCATTTGGTATCTCTATGTCCGCATTAAACGGTTCAAATTAAACCAAGACACCGAATACTGCTAAATAAATTTTTATCTACGCGTGCATATGTTTTCTAATTCAAATACACCATAAAATTTTAAATAAAAATTATTGTTGTATACTATCCTATATAATAATAATACTGAATTTGAATAATAATAAACAGTATTTTTACTTTAAAATATAAAACACATTATCAGAATACTATTTCTATACTCCAAAATGTATGCTTGCATAATATTAATATAATCAGTATGTGAACAAATGAAACTTTTGTATAAATATTATGAATTACATGACCATGATGACAAACAATGAATTTATGGAATGAATTTGCTTTCCGAATTATACGAAAAAAAACATATTAAAATACAAAATTGATATGGGTGGCATTCATTTGTTACTTCAGACCGATAAAAAATGCAATGACATCCATTTTAAATTAGCCATTTAATATTTAACTAAGGATCAATTGGCTTACCTTTAAAACTTGACCTTTACGAAAACTCAGCTCATCTTCAGCGGTTGCATTAAAATCATGTTTAGCTACAGCCTCCATTTTTCTGTCTGTTTAACTTTAACTATTCCTCCTTCACAGTTAGGTATTTTTATAATAATAATTTTCGTTCTGGCAAACAGAATTTTATATTTTGTTTTTTTTATTTTTTTTGTTTTTTAGTCACCAAAGTAAAAGAAGAATATCACACACACAAATAAATTGAATCAATGATCCTATTTTGTGTGATTCTTCCAACCTTGTCTTGTCTTTTTACTTTACGTTTATATTAGCTTCACTTGTTCACCTAATCGAAACTGAGACGCGATTTTCAATCCAATAGATATACGATTCAACTATATAAAGTATCACAGATAAATAAGAGTTAAACATAAATGATTGTTAAATTAAGATAATCATATTGGTATAATAAAATAATATGCATATTATGTAGCAAAGTTTAAGATGAATCATCATTGATTCAGGCAACTTTAATGAAATGGAAAATTCATGAAATTCCATAAATTCATAACTCATATGGGGGGAACGCTCCAATCAAACCAAACGTCCATATAAACTTGCAAACCTTAAATATGTGGGATTTTAAGTAATCAAAGTGGTATTGAAAACCAACTGATGTAAGTGATTTCTTTTCCGTACACATTACAATATTATGTGTTATGATTTTGTTTTATGTTGTATTGAACAGCATAATTTTAAAACATCCGAAATACCGAGAAAGAGGCGAAAGAGACGTAACAATTTTATTTTAAATTATCAATGATAGATAATAGTTTTGTAGGTATTCGATTCAATCGTCTGTACCAATAACTATTGTTACAGAAAATTGAATGAATTGATTGAAGCAACTTGATACACTGTATGCAATAGGAGAGAATGAATAATAATAAGAATGTGATTAAAACTGATCCGGTGGGATGAGATTTAATGAAAATAGAATCCTGTAAGTGGTTACTCATCGTAAACGATGGTCAAAAGGGATTGGCATCAGTAACTCAGAATTATACACAACACACTTAGAATTTCTAAAATCACTTGGCTTAAACATTACACGTTCCGCCACCCAACAATACTCAATGTGATGTGCTAAACCTGTCGGATTCCATTCAGTTTGTTTTATTTTATTCACTTTTATTATTTTTATCTGGTTTTTAATGTTTCGGAATGATTGAAATCTTGCGTTTCCACACACTACTTTAGATTCAAAAAAAATTAATCCAAAAAGAAAAACTTTCGATTCGGCATAATGATACTAAACGCTTTTAACTTACTTTTACTCAACTAATGAATATTTTGATTACACAACTCGATTGGTATATTCTTAAAGATATCGTTTCTAATATTAATGCGATTATAAAACACCTGGATATCAAATAAAATACTTTTTAAAATGCAAGCAAGGTGAATTTAAGTCTCTTTCTGAAAGAAATGGCCGATTTGATTGGAATGTTGGTTGGAATATTTGTACGAATACTGCTCAACCTAAAACAAGCGTGAAGAGTTGAGTTTTTCACGCTCTTTTAAAATAAACGCTGTGGTGTCTGAAATGAAGCTGCAGCGTCAATAAATCAATATGTATTTTGTTTACAATTTGTTAGGTAATGAGTAATGGAGTAATCACGTATCTGTCAAATCGGATACACTATTAGATACGTGACTATTCCATTTAATTAACGAATATTGAATCTGAAATATGTAAGCAAACAAGCAAAAAGATGGCACCATCATCGAAAAAACTTGTCAAAATAGGAAATTGGGTTGAGTGAGCTTCACGCTAGCGTCATTTTAGCCAATACCATGTAAAACCCAATGCCCAATTTTATTTTAACTGCAAATCCACGCTTTGACTCTTGTTTAAGGTTGAGCAGATAGTTTTGGAACGAATAAATAAGCTGGCAACTCTTCATCCACCGCTAAATCCGTATTCCAATCCGGCTGCACTGCCAGAAATTTATATGTGAATTTCCTCGTAACCAATTCCAAGGCCAAATAATTACTTTGAATTGAAGTGAGTTTTGTATTTGTGAAGTAATTTACCTTGCTTATTAACACAAATATTACATGATTTAACTTGGATATCGTTCGTCCTGTGTTTGGTATTGCAACTATTCATTACTCACTCCAAATGAGCGGAGAAATGGAGGGATTCCAAACGACCAGAAGTGGCTCAGCACAAGAGACCAATATCCAAGATGTATGTACTAAGTTAGTCAAATTTTGTTTTAAATTTTCTTTAATTAACTTATGGGATTTACAGGAAGAATCATGTCAAGGTGTTGAGAGTCGTTACGAGTGTCCAATTTGCATGAGCTGGCTAGTTGAGCCAGTGTTGACGAGTTGTGGCCATCGATTTTGTAATAAATGCATCACTTCTTGGCTACAGTGAGCATTTGACAATATAGCTAATTGGATTGTTAATAATTATGAATTATTTATTTTAGAAAACCTGAATCTCGCTGTCCAATAGACAATAAACCGCTGCTAGCAAAAGATATTTTCCCTGATAATTTTACTCGTCGTGAGATCCACCAAATACGTAAGCCATGTATTAATGCCAAAATGGGATGTCCTGCCAAAATGTCTCCAATTGATATGGATAATCATTTAATTGAGTGCGAATTTCGTAATCAGAACAAGTTAATATCATGCCCATTTAGTGATGTCGGTTGTTCATTTCAAAACGAATCTCAAGTGACGGTCAATGAACATGCACAAAATGAATTAGCATCCCATTTACAAGTATTCATGATCAGTATTACAATGAAGTTAATTTAAATCGCTAATGAATTTTTATCCTTCAATTTTAGTTATTAATGAAATCTTTTACACTGCAAAAGTCAACGAACGGAACATTGAAGGGTCTTGAGGCCAGTGCCCTTTGGGAACCAACAAAACAGCCAATGGAAAATTCTTTAGACATTAAAGTTTACAGTCATGATAACTCAATAAAAGCACTGTATGAAAGAATCGTTGTCCTTGAACAGAGAAATCTTGAACAAACTTCAAGGATTGCTCAACTATCAGATAGATTGGAACGTGTTATGCGATTGCAAAATTCTGACGTGCCACCGAGACAAAGCGGTGGGGTGCTATTGTGGCACATCACACAATTTAATAGCAAAGTGGATGCAATGAGAACAGACCCAAATATTATGTTTTATAGTAATGAGGCATACACATCACCTTATGGTTATAAATTTTGTGCACGTCTGAATATACCACCGAAACGAAAGGATTATCTTGGCTTACATATACATTTAATGCAATCTGAAAACGATTTTCATCTAGATTGGCCATTTCAAGGAAGAATTAAAATCATAATGATTCACACAGACATGAAGTGTGCACAACAGGACACAATTATGTCCAAACCGGAAATATTAGCGTTTCATCGTCCATTGAAAGAAATTAGTTTGCGGGGATTTGGATTCATGGAGTATGCAAATATATTTGATATTAAACAAAGAGGATTTGTGAAGGATGATACCCTGATTATAAAGATCCAAATCAACATAGTGTAATGATGTATAAGGCTGATGTACTATTTCTACTTTCTTAACCCCAGCGATACTTGAGAGAATAATAGATATTCGAGTCATAAGTGCATTCCGTCAAATTGGTAAATTCCAGTATTACAGGTAGCTTATTTGTTAAGTGTAACTAGCATAAGTGTAATAAGTTTTTTTATGATATTTCTTACACAAGTATAACCGTATAGAATCTTTTATAAATGTAAAATTCAGTGTCTATGAGAAAGCAATAATTATACTCAAAATTTTATAGTTATATATATATATGTATTAAAGTATTAATTATACACTTATAAATAAATGAAAAGTGATTGATATATTCAAACCATGAATAATAATTTCAATTATTAACCTAATGCACAACCGGACCCAGCGGTTCTCCACATAGATTCGGTAAATCTAATCGATTATCAATTGCATCATCTATTTGACCAATTACTGCTATATTATCACCACGGATTACGTACAAGCCGAGCATGACTTGTTCAACACCGGCATTTATTGAATAGATTCGTTCGTGAGCTTCATCCAAAATTATATTAATCAACTGATCGAATCCTTTTAGCGTTCCGACAAAATTCCTGCCATCCGACGTGATGATTGAAACAGTGTTGTTAACATATGATTCCAGACCTGATGCCATTGCTTCTAAAATGGAATTGGAATCATTAAAATTTAGGCGCCACAAAACGATTGTAAATGTTTAGCATTTTGCTCCTGGTCGAACATTTTTCTAAGCTCGAGTTATTTACCTCTTAATAGTTATTCCTGAGTATATGCAGCAGACTAAATTACTATTTAGTTGTAATAAATGGTAATACCACTTGCTTCTAGAATCAGAAGATGAACTTACTTCCAGATCCAAGAAATTTGTTTTTATGTATGAAAGTGCTTCTTTGTACTTACTCGTAGCACCGCACTTTATCCTAGATGGCGCATCTATTTCAGTAAAATAATTAGGAAGTGGAATGGGAAAATAAATTAAATTGATTTAGAATAATTGATATTATCATTGGCTGGGAAACAATTGGTATAACTTATGGCATAAATATTGGAATTATATAAAAATTCTACATTTAAAGTGCAAATAGAATAAGTTGTGTGAAGTGCCGGCGCATGCTGCCGGGTTATTACGTGCATCAATAACATTGGCCATTTTTGTTTTTGGTTGTTTGTTTCCTGGTGGACTAATTGTTTTTTCGTTTTCTAATAACTGAGCTGCAAGTATTCATTGAATTTGACTGTAATCATTTCAAAGGATGCCACCAAAGAAACGTGGAGGTTGCTTGATTACTAACACTCTGTGTAAATGAGAGACTATTAACGATTTACTTTGTAGAGGTACAATTAGCTAGAGGCCGGCTAAAGGGCGCTCTACAAGATCTGGTGGTTTCTGACGACGATGACGACGGTTTTCCGAAACGATACCTGCCAGCCAGAGGACGTCCACCAAAGAAGATGAAACGAGAGGAGTCACCAGATGAAACAGCCACAGTACAACAGACTTACATAATGAAACTATTTGATCGTAGTGTAGATTTAGCAAAATATAAGGAAAATACAGCACTTTATCCCATCTGTAGAGCTTGGATGATTAACCAGCCAAGGTCCCGAAGGATTCCAAAGTACAGAATTATTTCTTGGAACTTTTGTGTGATTCAATTACTTATACAAATTACTTTTAGTTTAAAACGAGCTGTTACTCCACCGCCGTTTAAACGACATACAGTTGATGTTAAAATAGATACAACGGACAAACTTAAAGAAATATTGAGTTTACCAGCTCCGAGTGATGATATTGATATCGAGCGACAACCGTCACCTACACTTGAGCAAAAATCTATTGATAAAGATAATGTGAATCTGGACTATGTATGCTTACTAATAATATAGTAGGAAATGTTACTAAATACTATTAAATTATGATTTTAGGATCTTGACGAACCAATTATGGAGAGAGAGGATATTCTTCGAGAAATGGGTGATCGATGGAAGGCAATACGTAAGAAGCATCAGGATCATACTATTGCATATGCCAATGCAAAATATGAGGCCAGTTTTAAAATATTTGAAGCAATTTATGATTCTAATAGTGAACCAAATAATTAACGTCAATATTTAGTTCACTTGTGTATCTGATCTACATTTAAAAAATAAAGAATTTTTGTTTTGTATTAAATAGTTTGTGCATGAATTATCCCTTCTGGTGTAAGATTGAGTCCAATTCTTTGTATTCATTGAACAGGAGGAAACAGTTCATTGATCCTACAACTTGTTCAAAATTTCAAGAAAGCAGTCTGATTTTCAAATTAAATTCCCGCTTGATTATTCTATTCTATTCTATTGGGCGTTTTGAGTTAATTCTCAAAATGGTGTTACCCGATGCGAGCAACTCAGCGTTGGTCTGAAATATCGCTAGCGAATTACACACATTTTACAGAAATTGATTGACGTAAATCATTCATAATTTGAGCATAATATACGATAATAATAATTTAAATGTATGTAATTATTATATAATTATCATAAAATAACATAAAAAGTAAAAGACTATCGAAAATTAATAAAAATGTGAGTAGATTGAAACTTTGCGCGCGACGTTTTAGTCGCCCAAGCGATTATCGGTAAATCAATTTGGTCTCAAATCAAATGCTGCTAGCTAAATCGCGGCATTTGGAAGAATCAGAGGCCATTTTGTTGGAAAAGTGTGTGAGAAAGGACGCCACCGCGCTAAGCGTCAGACATTTACTTCTTTTCTGAATATAAAAAAACGACGAGTAATTTAATTTTACTTACCATTCGATTAATTAAATAAATAGCCAGTACATCGTCGAGACGTGCTTTTTGAAAAGTACCTACTGTGTCATTCGTGTATTGTTGTTTGTCGGAGTACAAAGTTATTAAACGAGTTAGCATTTTGCTGGTAGAAAAAGAGTCCCAACTGTTCTCTATTTGGATTTAAAAAAAAGAAAAGGGAAGAAACTAAAAACAATTGTAATTAAATTCGTAATTTAAATATCGTTTAAATTAAAAATTGTGTGAATCTCAGAATTCGTGTTTCATATTTAAATAAGAATTTTATATTCTTTTTGTATTAAAACAATCGTAAAACGAAAACCAAGTTTTTAGTGTTTTCTTGTGAAATTTTTTCCAATTGAATTTAAGGAAATACAGTGTATCTGTGTACTTGCACTTGCATATTTTTTACCGAAAAAAAGGAAAATTATAATTAAAAGAATATAAAATGGCAACAGAAGTAGCTAATAATCAACCAACAGTAACCTCAGAAGAGGCACAAAGTGAGAAGAAAGCTGACGAAACTACAGCAACAAAGGATCAGCAGGAACAAAAGCCGGCCGATGGTGCTGTTGAAGCAACTGCTGCTGATAATGGCGGCGGTGATTCGGCCACCGCCCCAAAGGCTGTTGAACCACCAGCCCCAAAATTGACCGTGCATAAGGCAAACTTTGAGAAGGATATTATCTATTTATACCAATTCGCCAGGACACCTCTTTTGCCATCATTATCTCCCTATTGTCTCAAAGTTGAGACCTGGTTAAGATTAGCTGGTCTTAAATACGAGGTAAATGACATTTTTTTTTTCACATCCCAAGCACTCCCTTTTAGTTAGAGCAAAAAAAAAAATCTATGCTTGACTGTCTGCTATAACCCTTTTCGCATACCTTCTGTATATTTTTTCCGTTCATATCGTTACCATCAATCCAATGCGAATCGTAAATCATTTAAAAATTTCTCACTTGAGCAAAATTAATTGAGAACAGTTAAATAGAAGAAATAAAACAGAATAGAAAAGAGATTTGAATGTATGTATATAATTTGCAAGAAGGTTTCTATCCATAAATTGGAAATGGCTTTCATATAATTTTCAATTGTGATAAATCAATTATAATAATTGTAAAGTGAATTATATGGTATTGATTAAATTCATATAACTGAAAAGAGATGTATATTATGAATGGTGAAAATGTGCCCAATTACCAATCGTTTGGTATGGAGAGTTTAACAACAACAAAATAAAAAAGTAATAAAATAATTCATTGCAAGACTGTTTAAATGCATTCAGCAACAAAACAGCCGATATAATAAAATCAAAATTTGATTAAAAATCAATCTGAATAATCTGATTGGAATCAATTATAATATTTTGTTTGAAAATTAAAATTGTCTATTAAAATAGGATGAATTATAATAGTAGTTGTAATAATTTTGCATTTGATTTTATATGTTCTCCATAAAATAGTGAATTTATATATTTAACAGAGTCGAAAACAGATTATTCTCATGATATGGCCAATTTACTGGTAGAAGCAGAAAAGAGATCATAATTAGAAAATATGTTTTAACGATCGTGAAAGTTTTTTGTGTGCGGTTTTGTTTTTTTTTTTTATTTAATTTTAGTTCCATCTAGTCTTAGATTATGAGGTTTTTAATGCTAAATTTGTAATTTCTTTTTCGTTTACAATTTTTTTTTTTGCCAAATATAATTGGCATAAGAGTATAAAAAAATATACCGAGCGAATTCAAAACAGATGCTTAAACGAAGCCAAATAGCAAAATGATACTTAATTGGTTTTTGTTTATGAAATTGCGTCCTTAATTGAACTGATGAAAGAAAAAGAGAAAAAAAGAAGTCGCCGTCACCTCTACGGTCAATCATAATTGATTTAAAGTAATTTAATTCATATTTTCCTACCAGCTAATTGTCTGGTTCAATATCTATTTGGGTTTGGCTTTAATGGCAGTGGAACGAAACGTGTGTATGCGATGCTGACTGAGACATCATCATAACATCTAATTTGAAATTGTTTCCCATTCATCACTTGACCATATAGACATTATTATAACAATTGCGATAACATTAGTTCAGACGAGGGATATTTCATGTTCTTTTTTGTATTCAAGTGTTGCGTGTGCCAAAATTAGTGAGCCTGGGTGACCGCACCTTTAGTGGCTAAAAATTCGCCCATATTATTGATAAAATATAGGGAAAATCCGTCAACTAAAACTATTGAAGTAATGCAATGAGGGATTTTTTTGCTGTTGTAAAACAGTTATTTCATTTAATGATCGATTTATTTAATTCTCACGTTTTTTTATGCATAAGATGAGTTTTAACTATAATAACATGTAACTGATTGGATTCACCAGTTAGAAAATAAAATGGAATTGAAGAGCAGAGAGAGAAAAAAAAAACGGCAAACCTTCGGTGATGAAAAAATGCCGAACATTCAAAGTTAAATAAAACTCAGTTATATTTGGCGGAACCATTTCATCCTGATAACGCACCCAAAAGACGGCGTCTGCGCCATAAGTGTGTAGGACGAAAAGTTTCATCCATGTTTAATTGTTCCTAGTACACAGCTTATGTATATGCAATTCATGTTTCTAAATCTTTCATGTATTTTTACATGTTCCATATCTTATTGAAATTTGTTATTAGACGCGATTATACTAAAAATCACAAACTGGATATGCTTCATATTCAATTGAATTAATAAAACACTAAGATGAATATATGATGCGTTTAATGAAAGTGTTGAGATGTGGGGGTTTGAATATCAAATTGAAAAAAATAAAAGAATCATATGAACTAACCAGAAATAAAAATGAATAATAATTCATGATAAATATCTCATATTTGATTCATTGTAAAAATTAAAATGCATTTGATTAATATAATGGTCGATTGTTAAATCAGAAGTTACTGAACCGGCTTTATGAAGACGAGAGTCTGCAGGAATGGTACATAAATTTGTTAATATGAATTCCATATGTTAACTTGGCGACGATGTAAGGAATGACAGAAAAAAAAAAGAAAATCTATATGATAAAAGAGCGAATAGGAAACACCACCGTATAACTAGAGAATATCTGTTACTTGTTACTTCACACCATTCATTGTTCACCCAAATATGGAATTTTTTTTTCCCCGGCAACACCCAGATTGTATGGTGTTCTTGATCATAACATCGAGTGGCATACACAGAAGTTATGTGGAAACCAAAGAGTAATCTTTTATTATTTTATGTTTATATGGTACTATGATATGTACTTTGGTATAAAGAAGTTTAACTCATATGTCTTTTTAATATTAAACAAAATAACATTGAACAGACGTTTGCATCGTTTGTTCCGTCTCTTGTTTTTTATACAGTTTGAAGATGATGGAATTAGTTGTAACATATAGGATTTTTATTCCTCTTTATAACACTGCATTTTGATGCTGAGCATTTCATCAACGATTGACTGTGTATATGATGGTTAGATGGTAAAAGCAGCCGTTCATATGTGCACTAGGAATACCCTTATAATTGGATTTTAGGAAAAAAAAATATATAAACGATTTGAACCGGGCTGGTCTTTCGTCTAGTTCATTTTCGGTAAACTACCATGACTTTGACACAAAGGGCGAGGGTCATCAAAAAAAATTCAGTTTCGATAAAGTTTCTTATTTATTTCTGATGAATATTAATAATATGAATGCGGTTAAAATATTGGAATTCAATTTATGATTTTATGTTGTTATTTATTTTCCTCTTGAATTTCTATAAATGGGTAATTTAACGGTTTAACTTTTTTTTTTGTTCTTTACACTCTGTTAAGTTCATATGGCAACGAAAATAAAAAGTAGAAATAATTTTTCCATATAAAAATTGGAACATACTGTATATGAAATGCGGGTTTCATTGGAATTCACATGGAAATTTGTTGCGAGGGCTGTACATCCATGATGAGAAAGAACAGTGAAAATTAAATGAATGTTTAATGCTTTAATGCTAATAAAAAGTAAAAGAATAATTGTGTATTACATAGAGTATATTTTAAATTGTTTAAAAAGAAACTGAAACGTAACGTATTGACTCCTACACATGAACAAATAAAATTCAAATAATTCTTATTATTAACTTGAATAATTGTAATGAAAAGAATATGCGGAATTATGTGTAAATTTTTTTTACTTAATTTCTCATGTGTTGTGTTGTTAATACTAAAGGCTAATAATATAGTCTGAAATGTATATTGGAATTGAAAGTGAATGTTATCACTTAATTAAAATTTATAAATGTCAATAAAAGCATACCTATCTCTCCCCGTATATAGTAAAAGAAACATGTAGTCAGTTGATTGTCCTCACAGTCTAAATAAGAACGAATAAATTGCGCGTTAAAGATGTCATCCATATGGCACTCGATTCTCTCTATCTGTTATTTTGAATTGTGAATGCAGTTAAAACAGATATATTATGGATTGAGTACAATGTTGTACTACAATAATTAATAGATCCAGAAAACGGAAAGAAAATTAAATAAACGAGAAAGAAAGAAAAGAAGTGGATGTTAACTGACTTTTTTGTTTAATCTATGGGATTTGTTGGTGGTACTCAAGATAGATTATGTTTGGTAATGGGATTTAATGATGATCGTCAACTTGATGATGACGATGACGGTAATCATTCGATATTCGATTCATTTGTTTATCTGTTTAATAAGAAAAAAAAAGTGGATTTACTGGATGATCATGCACCCTAACTAAATGCATTTTATATTTTATTGTTGTAATGAATTGGAATAAAGAGGCAAGTTTTCTCCTTGAATTTTTATATTCGTTGTGCATACACACAATGGTGCAATAGACAGAGAATTAAGATAGATCGAATGAAGAGAGACGTGTATGAATGAAGCGAATAATATGGAAAATAAAGTAAAACACATGAAACATGTAGACCAACAGAGAGAGAGAGAGAGAGAGAAGGAGAGCATAAAAGAAATAAAAGGCTACAAATGTTGAACATAAGCAATGCGCCTCGCAGATTCTTGGAGGCAATGATCGCTGTTGAATGTGAAGGGCAATAGAATTAATGAATATTATGTGGTTGATATATTAACAGTGCCCATTTCCATTTAATTCCATCATCTCGATGTTACGTTTTAAACATAACAACGGTTAAATGGAATGATAATGCAACTAATAAATAAAATTGTGTCCGTTCTATTAACATTTACCATTATTTTTAAATCGCAAATTGTAGAAAAAACTAATATAATGATTCTCTATTGAATGTAATTATGACAAATATTATACAACTTATGTTTTTAATACACACATGATTTTCTTAATTTTTGTGTTACTTCAAGTGTATTCTTATGTAGACCCGTTAAAGTGCAGAGATCCACTCCTTGAAAGTAATCACAGACAAAATAGCAACTCGTGTGAATTTAACCGCCTTTAAGTTTTGGCGTTTTTATTATAAATATGAGAGTTATAGGCCATGAGCTAGATAGTAGAAAAGAACATATTGATTAAATTTGATTATATTGTTAATTTATATTCGCTATTCTAAATAACTTGAAACGTGCCATAATTAGTTTCGTTATGCTCAATCCATCGATTAATAGTTTTTGTTTAAATGTAAATAATTTGAACGGTTTATGTTAAAATCAAGTGGTTGTATATGATCTGTTTGATGGTTTTTATTTCTCTTCACAAAATTTTAAATAACAAAATAAAATTTACTGTTCAAATTTAGTAACTCACCGTTAAATGTGAATAATTTGATTGAATTGAAAAGGAAAATATTTTGAATTCGTCATTTGAATTGTTTACGTTTTTTTATTTCGTTTATTAATATTCTTTGATTGTTTAGAGAATTGAAATTAGCTATCGAAGAAAATAAGATTAAATGTAATCAGAGCTCGTAAAATTCATTAGAATGTGCCATAGTGGATGACCTCTCGAACTATGTTATAAAATTTATAGAATATAAAGAGGGAGTAAGAGTCTGTAGGCAGCAGCCAGAGCGTATCGATTTAAACATTCCATGGTGATGATGATTTTTTATCATTGATCCCAACATGAAATGTTTTTTGTTTATAAATTCCACATAACTCTTAATTATGATACAAAAAGCACGTATTAATTCACTTTAAATATGTGTTAATGTTTGCGTTTGTTTTGATTTTCGGTTTTTATCTGCTCTTTCTTTATTTTCGGATCAGTAAAATCCAGCCGAAAGAAACAAAATTTATAACTTATGAGAAATTTGGTTAGCAAAAATTGATTCATTTCAATTGTATTGCTATACACGATCCATAATTAAAAGTCGATTAATTCATTTAAAGATCTCTTTAGTCAAGTTATTTTTTTTTATATTTAACCAAATATATAAAAGTTTAAAATTTAATCAGAATCGTATGTGATATTTAATCAAATGTAATTTTAAAATTTACCAAATGAAGTTTTAAACAGATTAAATTCATCTATTTTAAAAGTGTTATATTTATTTCACTTTTATTTATATGAAATTTGAAACGTATTTAATAAAATAAATACAAAACTTCGTATAATGAAACCGCATTTAAAAAAATATTATCAGAATTTAAATGTTAAAGAAATATGGTTCTGTAAGTTTAGTGGCATGAAGTGATTTTATTTTTTTTTTTATGATATTTAAATTGATTCGGTTCAAAATCATAAGTTGAGTAGTTTATGATATGATAATTTTTCATGATATACACAATCAAAGCTAATATAAATGAGAAGCATAACAGAATATAAGACAAGAGTTGAAGAACTCGAGAAGAGTGATTCAATAAAATTCATTCTTATCATTCAAATAAAATTCTTACAAATAAAAATTGTGAATATAATACTATTGGTTATATCAAACATATTAAAAGAGAATTTATAAAAACATATTCTGTTTGAATTCAATAAACGCCTAATTATGTTATAATAAGTGTATGATTTATGTGGAATTCATTACCAATTTGTTAAGAGATTCATTTCAATGGAATAATTTGGTGGCCAAAGTTCATCTATCTTACTGTAACAGTTGATGATCAATGGGTTTCAATTTAATCAAATTTGTATTATAATAATAATTTTTTTTTCTCTCTCAGTTTGTATAATGTTTAACTAATTTTTATGGGGTTAGACAATTAACATAGTGAAGAATGATTGGGTTATTTAATTTATTTGTCTAGTCCATGGTAAATCCATTTAAACATCTGAGGGCCTTTAATGTTGTTATAGTAATTAACCGTTTGTATATTTAACAATTTGAATTCCAATCCGCTATAAATAGTGAATTGTTGTATTATTTGAATCATTAACTTGGAATGCATCAATATGTTTCTTTCTCTGTTTAATATATCGGCTGTTTTACTGGCCTAATGACTAGAGTACTCATTGAATGAACTAGTTTCTTTGTTTTTTGGTACGTCTAGAGCTAAATATTATCGAATCATATTTGATTTTTAAGCAATCAAACATTTCCGTATTTCGTTGATGATTGAATTTAGTGGGAAGGGATTTCTTTAATATAAATTTGGTATTTGACCTAGACCTAACGGGTACTACAGGAAATGATTGAAAACAATTTGAAGCCATTCATGAAATTATGGTAGATACTAATGAAGAAATCATATCTGCTTAACTTTTTTATGTTAAACATGATCCAATGTTGTTATCGATAGAAATTTCCTTCCGTGTGATTTTAAATATGAAGAAAAAAATTATGATTGGTTTATGTTTTTCATTTCGATGTTGTTAAAGCATTTATGTATGTTTTGCCATTTCAAAAGAAGTAAAGAGAGAAAAAAAAATGTATAAATCATTAAGAATTCATGTGACGTCTTTTTCCAATCAAATTGAATGTTATAACACTGCAATACCATATATCTGTTTTCTACCTGAAAATTTAACATGAGTTCCATTGAAACAAAATCAAAGAAACAAATATAAGTTAAAAGCATATTGATTACAAATTTGTTCAATGACCATCTCCTTTCCAATCTATTCGATACATTATTTGTATGTGACTAATTGTATTTCCGATTAACCATTCTATATAAAATTGTTTGTTTGGTAGGGTATATTGGTTTATATCAGTTGGTTTCATCGACTCTAAATATGTGATCGCATTGAATCAATTCTATTTGTATAATGCATTCCATTTCATTAATCAGTTGTGAATTGACTAATGTTGTATGTTCTCGTCATATATCACATATACGGTGTTACGATTATATCGATGTTCACAAGAAACATTATTTTATTATTAAATGAATGAGATATTAATATGTTGAATTACATATGAAATACATTTATGTGTTTGCATAGTTGACATATTATTGAATGGGCATATGAATTAAACTAAAATGCCGCTTGTCAACTATTAAATAATTATTTAACCATTGGAATGCGACTTTAATGCATTCATGATTATATTCCATAGAGTGAAATCGAAGGAAAGCCAATTGTCTTTAATTGTTGGGACTGTTTAAGTTAACCTATCGTTTTATAAAACCGATTCTCTTATACATTCCATACTGGTCATCACCCAAAACATTTAACTGGAAATATGATAATCAAATAGCCACTATAAATTTTGAATATGAAAATTTTGAATTAAAATAATCAATTAAATGCAGTGGCATCGAATTAAAGAAAATATTAAATACTTAAAGTAATTGGTATCTCTTGGGAGGAAGGAACACTTAACAAATGTATGACAATTAGAAGTCGATAAATGTGATCTTTGAAATCTGCTTTATTTATTTGGTGGATTCGTTGTTGAAATATCATTTGTAATTAAAAAAATTATTTTATTCGTATGGAACATAAAACCTTTTATGTTACTGTTTGATGCTGTGAATTCTACTTTATTTGTTGTTTAAAAAAAATTCTGTTTTAATCTGTTTTGTCGTCATTTTAATTCCTTCCAGTGAACAAAAAAATTTTATTATACGATTGCTTAAGAGAATACTTTTGTGCAATTAAAACGGCATAAACTGTTCTGGGATGCTATCTTCTTATGATATTTTGTTGTTGGTTTTTTATTTTATTTCAATTACAATGTTCTCTGTTTTACTTGATTGTTTCTTTTTGTTATTTTTTTTTATTTTTATATGATAGAAGATTATAAAATTGTACTTGTGATCTTGATGGTTTACGTAATTTAAAAATTACAAGAATTTGATTAACCGTAAGAGGAAAAGAGACAGAGAGACCCAACATAACAGATTGGATATTCTTAATTTAGTCTCTTTTAATTTTATGTAGTTCAAATGAAGTTACAAATGATCTGGATCTATATATTTTGTTACCATTATTTGCATTCCATTGACTTAGTGTACTAATCCAAACGCACACAATTTGAGCTGGATAGAAACAAATTTGGGTGGTTGTGTTAAAATTAAACGAGTTCTTTGAAGACTTAATGAACCAACAATTAAGTAAAGTATAATGAGGTTACGTTTAAATGGATAACGATGCTAAAAAATAACCATTTAGTAAATTTAGTCTATCTAAGATGAACATAAATAACAGAGAATTTAAAATGGTTTTTTCGAGTTAAAAAAAAAAAATCAAAGTTAATCACACCTGATGAATGGAGGGGCTCCAGGCTATTTATACGTTAATTGTTTACATCTGCCAATAACAAATAACATGGCTGGTATCTAGCTGAATTAAGGTGTTATATTGTCAGGAATTTAAAGTATGCCAATGTATCCATATAATAATCTACGACGGTTGATTCTGTTTTATACAACAAAAAAAAAATAATGACTGACTGTTTACTAGAATTTTGTGGGGTTGCGGAAATATTCATTCATATTATTTGGTTAAATAAATCAAAACATAAAATTCCATCAACACAACCAGATTTTCAACATTTTTTCCCTCTGCTATTGATTTGTTAAGTTCAAAGAGGTATGTTGTTGTTGTTGTTCTGGTGGGCCAATTGCTATGTAGTGCACATTTGATTTATGTGGGCAAAATAACAACTCAAAAAAAAGACTAATAATAATAACACAACAGAATTTCATAAACATTAAATTGAATCAAATCAGTTATTGTAAAGTGGATTCTTTTAAACACTCATCAATGTGGTTTAGATAAATATCAGAGAATTAAAACATATAAAAACAAATAGATGTATAATGAATTCATATTATATGCAATTAATACAATATTAATCCAAACTAAATATTTAAAATAATAAATATATGCATGGAATGTGTATGGAATCCATAAATTAAATATCAATAATAAAAAAAAAAATGAATTAAATCTTTATTCGAATCTATTTGCTTATTTTATAATAGTTTTTTATAGTAGCGTGAATGGTATCTGATCGCACTCCTAAATTCCATATTTAGTTAAATAATTTTTTCTATTTTAATTTAAATTGAATTTAACAATGAACAGTAGGAACGAAACGCCAATATGTCTGTATATTTGAATATTAGAGACGTTTATAAAGTCTCGCTTTTTATAAATTGAATGAAATTTCAATTGACTTTGAGTACTAATGTTGGCTAATATTTTTTCTTCGTAGTTTTCTTGTTAAATGCAATTTATAGAACGCAGACGATTTTGAGTAACTCTACGATGAATGTACCCAATTTGAAGGAATTGTAAATAATTTTAATGAATTATAATTAATAATCTGATATTCAGCGCGTAAAATACGATTCACTCTCTCAAATGAATGAGTGTATTTAAGTTATAGGGGAAGTGCGAGTTATGCGTTTAAATAAACATGAACGAATTCCATTCATTCTCATTATGATAAAATATTGTAGAAAATAAAAATGTAATCCTTAAACAATGATTTCCTTGAAAATGTATGAATGTGTAGATTCATCAAATTCCATTCATATTAATCGTTTTAAAAATTCCATAATCTGTAACGATATGATCACTTTAATATACTCAATTTATTTTAAAATGGTATGTGGTGGAACAACAGAATAAAATAATAAACAAGAATTCAATTGTTTCCTCTAAGAAAATTTCATAAAAAATATCATGATGACGATTTCATATGAATTGGTTAATTTATAATTGCATTTAATCATATCGTTCTCTGGTTAATGGTGATTATTTTATTTTAACCAATATGTTGTTTGTTATCGGCTAAGTCGAAGTGTAAATGGTGTTTGGTATAATTAAGTAATTGATTTGGATTGATGATAACCCTAATGGTTGAGGTTAATTGTATTAGAATGCAGTTCATTGTGTTCATTCGTTAAAATGGAATGCTTTTGAATTTACGAATCCGTTAATAGTTGATGAATATTATTAACGTTAGTCATCGTATTATTGGATGTCGTCATTATCATGCTTTTATGTTTCTTAGAATCCAATTTGAATTTTTTGATAACTTTTTTTAAATTTCATGTTGACTATAGACTAGTACTTAAAATTTTTTGTTTTAATTCTCTATTTTTAGAATGTCGACCATAAAATGAAATATCGCTCGAAAAAGGGACAATTACCATTCATTGAGTTGAATGGTGAAGAGATTGCTGATTCTGCCATAATAATTAAGGAGTTGTCCAATAAATTTGAGAAAGATATTGATGCTAATTTGAGCCAAGAGCAACGTAATATTGCCCATGCTACAATTTCTATGTTGGAAAATCATTTGGTATTGATTGTGACTTATTGGCGTGCAAAGAATACTGATTTAATGTTGAAGGGATATAAAGTTAATCTTCAACATGCACTTGGAACCCGTATTCCAAATGCTTTGTTGAATATGTGCTTCAAATTCTCATATGGACGTAAGGTAAGTGAACTGTAGTAAAAAACCATTTAAATTCACGATTGGTTTGAGGCATGCGTTTTTTGTTTTGTTACCAAGTAAAATCAAATAATTAAGAATTACTGTAAATCAAGTGTTTTGTGCTATCTGAAATTTGTGTGGTTTTGAGAAACTCCGATAATTTTGTTATTATTTATTTGCAAATGGTCCTGTGCTGGCCAAATCTTTATTTTCTCATTCAAAATTTAGAATCACATACATACATTATTAATTTGTATAAAACAAAACGCATGGTAGCAAGAATGTGCGGTAGAAAATTATTGAAGATAAAACCAATAATATTCTATTGCATATTCGACATCCTTTAGAATCTCATGATTTTCATTTTCTGTGTTTTGTTTGTTTATTTTGATAACTTGCTCATGTTCAGTGGTTACAGGGACTCAAAAAGGTAAAAGCACAAGGCATCGGTGTCCACAAACCAGAGGAAATCGAAGAATTCGGCAAGAACGATCTCAAAGTATTATCTGATATGTTGGCTGACAAACCATTCTTCTTTGGTGATGAACCAACCACTGTAAGTTGATATTAATTAACAGAGATGCTTTTATTAACCGAATATTTGTGGTATTAATTGTTCAATATTATTGATTTCTATTTACAGTTGGACGTAGTTGCATTCGCAATTCTATCACAACTGCACTTTATTTCAAAGGAAGTGACTTTCCCATTGAGAGATTACATCACTGAATCATGTCCAAATCTAGTTGGTCATGTGTCCCGCATGAAAGAAAGATGCTTCCCTGATTGGGATGAAATCTGCACAAAATTGGATTTGAACGCCCATTTACCGAAACCAGAGTGAGTAATCAAACAAATCAAAATATAAAATAGCTGAATTTAGAAAATTCGGATTGCTTCTGTGTTTCTATCAATATTATCAAATTTAATAATCTTTTATCGATTATAGACCAGAGCCAAAGGAAGGCAAGGAGGGTGAAACTGAGAAAACCGCTGAACAGGAAAATAATGATGCAGATAAAATTGAAAAGGAATTGGAAAAGGATAAGGTAATATGAGGAATAAAAAAATTCAATTTACATCATTGGAAATTCATCGATTAACTGATATTCTTAATTTTATTTTTAGTCCGATGAAAAAGAGAAGACGGAAGAGAACAAAGAAAAAGAAGAAGCCAAATAAATTTGATCATAATTCATAATACATAAATGAAATAAATTTAATGAAACAGAAAAAAAAAATATAAATTAAACAGCACATTCGTTAGGTAATTTGAGAACGTGTTCAGCTATATTCGTATAATTTTTAAATCTGGACGTAATGAAAATGAGAAAGAGAGAAAAAAAAATATAAATGTATTGAAAACAGAACAGTTATTAAGAGAGCATAGGTATGATGCATAATGTAATTGATATAATCTATCTCAGTTTATAACAAAACAAGCATATAGAAAATATTTTAGTACGATGATAATATTTTATAATTATTGGATGAACGGAGTCAAAAGATATGTGTAGGTATTATTGATATTCTACTTCCTCCATCCCATAAAAGAAAAGAAAATAATCTAATATTATAATAACAAGAAAAAAAAAATGCATTGACATTTATTATGAACCTAAATCATAAGTAATTGAATGTAAGAAAACCCAATATATATTTTATTTCTTTCCAATTTTAAATGTGCTATAAAAGGTAACTTAAACGATTTATTATTATGATAAATTTAATTATGGATGATTAATTCGTTAACAAGATACATAAGGCACTCACGATTTAACAATATTGGATAGAAATTAGATAGATAAAGGACAGATTGTAATATGTTTGTAATTTTTTCTTTTTCTTTTACTCAATTCAAGTTGATTATAGAGTTTATAGTGAATTTGTTGCTTTTAAGGATTCGCTTGTGAAGAGAAATGGAAATATTTAAATTAGCAAGATCATATTGTCCATTAATCAAGAAAAAATAAAACGCATAACCATTTCATCATTAAAATCATAATTTAAATATAGAATATCATTCTCTTATATGTGACTCTTTGTCTCTAGATTTCATTTAATTTAATAATTGATTTATTTTATCACATCCATGCATACATAAAATGATTTCATCTTTAAATTTAATAAGAGAAATTTTTTTTTTATTTTTGAGATAGCGAAAATTTGTTTTCTTAGTGGCAAATCA
Source organism: Coboldia fuscipes (assembly GCA_001014335.1). Classification (NCBI taxonomy): domain Eukaryota; kingdom Metazoa; phylum Arthropoda; class Insecta; order Diptera; family Scatopsidae; genus Coboldia; species Coboldia fuscipes. The sequence goes on from JXOR01000214.1 coordinate 347,154, forward strand.
TATTAAAAAGAATAGAGTAATCAGTATCATTTTTTATACCAATTTTTCTATGTAATGTAATCCTTTTTATACATAAATAATATTAAATAATGAAAAAAAAAATGGAATAATCAAATATTATTTTATACGAATTAATATTTTATAATCAATATACGTACATATTTTCTTTGTATCTTTATATAGCTAAAAAAATGATATCCTTGCATGTTTCATATTAAAAGAAAAATACATGACGAAATAAAAGTAAAAAAAAAATCAAATAAAACATAAATTTCTTATGGAATGAAATATGGTTGAAGGCATTACTGAGTTATAGCTTAAAGCCAATAGAAATTTCATTTAAATATAAAATAAAAATGATTAGTTGATAGTTGAAAGATGTTGGATGTCGCAGAGTTGAATAGTAAAACGTGAAATTCGAATATTTGGCTCAAAAGAATATTATTTTTTCTTTGAGATGAGTTCAAACGAATATCCTTTTTTATTTGTGTTTGAATTCACATACGTTCCATAGAATTGCAATATCTAAATGAGAAATAACAGCATCATCGTATCATTAATAAACACATTTATAGTTATATTCTTAAATCATAATACTTACTTAAATGTACTCTGCTTCAATATCATGTTAAATTTATATGAAAAAAAAAAGTATATTATATAAAAACAAATTAAAACTTATGAGTAAATCGAGATTGATCAAAAAGATAAATAAAGATAACAAAGAAAAGTAAGATTAAACTAAAGAATATGCATATTTGTAAACTGTATTTTTATATTTGCTATTCAATCATTTATAATGAGAAATTTTATATGATTTTATATAATTTTTTATGTAATGTAAATGATAAAATCATTAGTTTTTTTTATTCATTTCTAGTAATTATGCGAAATTTATATTATGGCTGCTTTCAAATTCAGCGTAAGCTAAAATAATTACAAAATCATATTGTATTTGTATTTCACACCAAAAAATGATATACAAATGTATAATATATTGAATAAACCACCTAAAAATCACTTTCGCATAATTTTTAGAATAATATAGCACATTATACATGATGCATATAGATATGATGAATCTATTCGTTTAATTGAAATTTATACCAAAATTTATTAGTTTTAATTTTGCAAAGATAATTAACCCTGATGTTCTGTAATAAAACTGATATCTAAATCATTGCTCTCTATAAAAAGAAAAACAAAAATAAATCTCTTTTCGTTTAGATTAAAAAAAAATACTCCTTGTAACAATCGTATTAATTTAGACCAAATTATTATTTTTTTTATTGTTTTTATGTTTAGATTTTTTATTGTAAATCAATTGAAATAAGAAGTAATTTCACAAATTATTTAGATCTAAATACTGATCAAAAGTATAGCTGCAATTATATTGATAATTGAACATTTACTTTTTCCATTTTCCTTTCGCTTGTTAATATTGTAAGCATACAATTTAAAACATTCTTGATTTAATTATGAATTCCATAGCATCTTATATAAAATAGATTAACTCCCTTTTCCACTATCGATTTCATATTATTTTTTTATATAGACATTTTTATTTTTTCATTTTTTTCTATTCCTTTTTGGCTAAGAGTTAATTGTACTGAAGATAATAAAGATTTTGTTTGTATACTTCAATATATGTTGATGTGTGATTTGTGTGTATTAAGACAGCAATTTCTAGTGAATACGACGAGATAAACCAGGTTCTCATTGGACATATAAGAAGGACCATAATTACAAAATAAATCATAAAAAATTTATTTAAAATAGAAGACGGTAAAACGCTTTCTCATTAGGGATAAAAATAAATTAAAAGTTTTTAGAAATTGATTTCAATTCTTATGTTTGCTGACATACAACGCACATATATTAAGTGAAGCACAAATTGCACAATGATATCTGTAATAGATGAAAAAAAGAATTAGAAAATGAAAAAAAAAGCAAAGTAATTGGTGTTCTTACATTTCTTTTTATTGGTAAATTAATTCTAGAGGTAAAAAGTTTCAATGTAACTTGCAGTTTTTTCCGAATATGAAATTAACTAACTGTTAAACGATGATTGATGATGATTACCATTATGATATTGGTGAATGCATTGTTATTGATGGAAGTTGAATTGAAAAGATACGTTTGCGTCAGTGGTACACTAATTGAAATGTAATTGTTAATTAAATACAGGCTAATGTGTGTAATCAGATAAATTAGATAGTAATTAAGTGTAAAATGATTTTTCCAGCGTTCTGCTAATCTCAGATTTTGATTTTGTTTATTTTTTTTTTTTACAGAATATTACAATTAGAATTAAACGATAAACATTTATAGAAAACTAATAGGATATTTATAGCATCGTCTTGTCTTTCTTCATACAATTGATATTTAGCAATAGTGTAATAAAGAAAAACTCTTAATCAAATATTAAAACACACGAAATAGGAATCGTTAACATTCATGTAGAGATCATTAGACATTAACTTGTTGAAGATAATATTATACGCTCTTACACATTCATTAAAAAAAAATTCATAGAAACATAAAGTGAAACATTATAGTGAATATAAAATCAAAAGGTCCTTCATTTTTATACGAATTTTATAACATAAATATATAAAATTTTACCATTTTTGATGTGAATCAATAGAAGAATTAATAATAAAAAATTATAGATTTGATGGAAAATGAATTTTTAACTGTTGGGTAATCAATCAAAACGTTAAGTACATTGGCACCGTTTATACATAAAATAACGATTAGATAAAAGTAAGATAAAAATTTAAAATGGCTAAATAAAATGGAAAAGAAAGATAATTATATTTTTATTTAATGTTTTATAAGAAAGAGAAAGAAATTTAAATATCGCTTATTTATTAGTAACAGGGCATGGATAATGAATGCATATGAAATCCTTTAAGAGATGAAAATTTATACATAGATAGATTAGGTGTGAGCTTCGATTAACATTAATAGAAATGATCAGCTAACTTAAATTGATTATACATTAAAAATTACATATAAAAGAATAATGAATAGTAGTGTAAAATTAAATGTAACGTGTAATATGGAAATAATAAAATGTCTTAAAATTATTACCAATAAATTTAATTTCTCTTGGAAAATTTTTGGTTTTTGTGAATTACTTCACCGATTCAGACATCTAATTGATCAATAAAAATCCACTTTTGTTCTATTTTCATAGAGAATTACGTTCATACGGAATTATATGTGAACGATCAGTAATAAGGAAAAATTCGATCAATTGTTCTTTTATCTGTAATTTTTCAGGTATTTTTTCAAATTTGTGGATTTGCCTGTTACAAATTCCTGCTCCATTTATAATGAGTAGTTTTCAGCAAATTTCTGATTAAACTGTATGATTTCGAATAGGCACACACGACATCAGGATACAAAACAATATAATATATTCGAATTTCCAATACTCTTTTACTTCTTTTCTGATCCTCAGTCCAATTCACTAATCCGAGTACCAATGTAGAATGTACAATTATGGCATTTACATTCCAATATCGTACATATAAAATTCTACAGCATTTATATAAAATACACATGCATCTTTTTAAACTTCAATTACAACTTTTGGAAATTGTTCGACTGGTTGTGAAATGTGGAAACCCAGAATAATTGTACTTCATCTCTAAGACGGCCAGAGGGCAAGATATGATACACACATATGTTTGTCAATAACTCTTATCAATAAATTTATTTTTTTCCATACTACTTGCACGATAATAACTCTGAAGCATATTAATAGGTCGACACTAATCGTAGGATCCCAGTCGGAATTAATCAACCTGTTATCACTGTGTGAAAGTAGTTAAGTTGTTCTGTGTTGTAACTGAGCTCGAGTGAAATTCAGTCATTTTTATTGAAAATAATATCGATTGTGTATGTAAGTAATTAAACATTTTATTTCGTTGGTAATTACGCGAGTGCATTGTTACGGTCGTTAAGTTTTTGTAAACGAAACCAGTTTGTTCAAAATCGGAGTGAACAAATTCATTACCTCTGCAGTTTTAGTTGTAACATACCGTCTGGATTATAGACTTCATTCTTCACATTTCTGGTATTGTTATCACATAGTTACAAATAAGATGAACAAATAAATAGATAGATACAAGTCAAGTTTATGTCTTGAGTGCCATTAGGGGAGTTCAAAAGTTCAATATCGAATCAGTCTTAGTTTCACTTCAGCCGAGGCAAGTCGCAATGGAAACCATCGTCAATCCATTGAGCATAATTTTTGTGAAATCCGATAGCAAAGGAGACCGTCTCCTCTTTCGGTATCCATATCATATTGATATAGATCCGACCACCCAAAAACAGGAGAATCACTATAATCCTTATGCGTTACAAGTGGTTGATGACATCCTCCAAAATCCACTACCTCAGACATCAAATATCAGTCATGGTAATAAAGTACATTAAATTATTTCAGATAATCATCTTTTATTGATTTTGTAACTTAAATACCTTCTAGGCCAATTGACTGGTTTTACCGATGAAGTGTTATCAACATTATTTGCCGTCAAACCAGAATTGTGTAATAAAAAATTTGAGTTAAAAGTAAACGATGTACGATTTGTTAGCCATCCAACATTAATGCAATCCCATAAGCCAAATGAAACTGTATTGACATCGATTCTTATCAATATCGTATTTGCATTACATGCACAGGCCAGTTATTCAATAGTTAAATGTTACTATGAGTTAAGTAGAAAATTGGGTACTGCATTATTATTTGAAGAGGCTAACAACAGCTACTTGACCAATGAAATAAAATTAATGTCTGAGACACATGATGAAGCTGGTTCGTTTGATCAAATTTTAGAGATGTCAACTTTAGCTCAATGCTTAAAATCGGTAAGAATGAAATAATAAGCGACTAGAAGGAAACCAAAAATGTATTAATAACTATTTCCAGATTTATCATGATTTGTGTACGACGGGTTTATTAAACGTGACTATAAATCAATCTGTTACACTATGTTTTTGTCTACCTCAAAAGGCGCATCAGTTCCATAAAAAAGGTGTCATCGTTGAACCAGAAGCAATTGATCGCTGCCTAAATTCTTTAAAGCCATATCATGGAATGCTTTTATTAGTATGTAATCGTGTTTTATTACGACTTTTTAAAAAATATTTTTGGGTGTTAATTTATTTTTTATTATTCCTTCTAATTTTAGGTCGATTGTGGCGATCTATTAGACTGCGTACCACCGCACGGTGCTCGTTTACTACTCCAATTAATTGGTGCCTATAATCCATTGAAGAGTCTACAGAATATGGCAATTGATGCTAATTTAGCTATTGAACATGTTTATGAATTAGTTGGCCATTTAGTCTATTGGGCAAAGGCAACAATCATTTATCCGTTATGTGAAACAAATGTGTATGTGATTGCTTCGGATGCTCCACTGTATACTAGTTCACCGCTTGTTGAAAAATTTTCAGCAAAGTTTCCTGGTATGTCGCTATTTGAAGTAATCAGTGATTTCTCCTTGCCAACATCGATTGGACATTTAACGACACCGTTACATCATCCAACCCGTCAGGGAATATTAGCACAAATGGTTTTATGGATGCTACAGCATCATCTATTGATGCAATTGCATACGTATGTACAATTTATGCCAACGGACTTGGGCGAATGTGAAGAAGTAACACCAGAATTAGAGGAAATCGTTGAAAATACTAGTCCCATGACACCAGAAGGCGAATTGTAAATTTTTGACAGACCATCAATTTAAGTTATTCATGTAACTAATTAACTTTTCTATTCATTTTAGGAACACGGAATCATTAATTAGTTTATCTAGTCAACCGATGGCTGTACCAAATACCTCACGACGTTCAATAACCGATCTCTCTGAATCACAAATGGCAACATCCCATATTTCTGTATCAAGTGAATCATCCAAATCAATACAATCAAATTTTAGTTCACCACCAAATTCAATAAGTTCAGGTCCTGATATGGAATCAAGTGTAGCATTTGGAATGGAAGATAGTGAAAAAATTAAAAAATTATTAATGACATTCCCTGAACCGGATCGTTCAGCAATCACTCGAATACCAGCTTCATCAAATGCCGAAGATTTAGCATTTTTAGTAAAATTATGGCAACGAGGATATTTCAAAGGCGAACACCATTTAGAAGAGATTATGTATTTTGAAAATTTGAGACGATCTCAGTTACTTCAATTGCTTGATAAATTTCGTGACGTTTTAATATTATATGAAACAGAGGATCCTGCAATTGCCTCAATGTACTCAACAAATTAGTTTCTAAGTCATAAACAAATGTGTATATTTTTTTTTGTGTTAACAAAACAAAACTATTTTATTAACTAAATTCCATTTGAAGATTTCTTTATCTGAGGTGATTATTTCCCTATTATAGAAATAGATTTAACAAAGCTGTTAAGGTTTGAAGCTTGGTTCGCCATCAAACGTACAACTTGATCGTTTAATAATTTCTTGAGCTGCCCATATACCACATTTAACACAAACTTCAACAGATTGTCCTTGTATAAATTGTGATAAAAATCCACCAACGAATGCATCACCAGCTCCATTCGTATCAACAATATCTTTCTCATTTAAAGGTTCAACTGGATATTCGGTGACAACACCATCTTTGGCAATAATTACAGGATGAGCACCTTGGGTTATAACAGCCATCCTCTTCCGTGAACTGTTCTTCTTTTCATGGCTTGCCATTTTAAGTGCAATTTCCTTCATACATTCCGTACCATAGTTCATTTCTTTTGCAAACGCTGCACATTCTAATTCATTCCCAATTAGGACGTCAGTAAATGGTAATAATTCCAATAAAATTTGCTTGTACAATTGAGGCACAAATGGTGCACTAAGATTCATTAGAAAAACTTTATCGTTGTTGAACGAATGGTTTGCTAAATGAGCAATGCTGTCTGGACTGACAGTAATAAAAAATCCCTAAAATAATAAAATATCATGGTTATTTTTATGAATAAGGAATTCATAGAAAAACTTCAGTACTCACAGAAGTATAAATAAAATCAGCCTCTTCAATATATCTAGCATTTTCCGGTTTCTTTAGATGGTCAATTTTAAAAGTATTAGCTGCACCAAGGTAAGCACATAGAGATCGGTGGGTGCCTGTAATTAACACAGCACATGTTCCAGTGCCTACACCTTCTGTGTATTGATACCGAACGTTCACACCGTCTTCCATTGCACGACTTTTTAAAATTTCAGCAAATTTATCGTCACCAACACCACCGAAAAACACAGTTACGTTTGGTTTTCGCAAAAGCCATTGAGCCACACGTAGTGAATTTTGAACAGAACCACCTGCTACATAATGAGCGTCATATTTTTCAATTAGCTCATTGTACCTAGAAACGTAAACAAACGATTGAATTAGGCAATCACCAATTGTTTACCATGAAATATTTAACTTACAATGGTTTATGTTTATCCTCAGCAAGGATTGCATTATCGGGTAACATATCATACTTTTTCAGTAGATCATCATCTACCGTTGCCGCAATATCAAGCAATGGATTTCCACATCCAACTAAAAGTCCTTCGCTGTAAATGTGAAGAATAAATAGTTTCATGTTACAAAAATTTATGATCCTACATACCGTAGCTGAGGCATTTGTTTGTTAGTACTTGATATAAATGCCACATTAACCAATAGCTTTGATATTTTGTTAGTTTTAAATCGCAAGCTGACTAAACTGCTAAATATTACCGACTATTCTAATCAGAATGACTTTAGTTAGAGATTTTTGTTGATAAAACTATAATCGTGTATGTCAATCATTTAATGAGCGCAAAATATAGCATGCAGAGGTCAAATACAGAATTGGTATAGCTTCATTATTGGGAATAAAAGGAGAGGAAATGTGATTGTTATTATCTCTGATCAAATGAAATCACCTTTGACACCAACCAACAATAATATCAATGAATCTCGAGATTTGAGTCAAAAATAGCACACAGAAACTTCCATGAGTACAAAAACATTCTTAAAATTGGAATCATCTAATAGATTGAAACTAAATGCTCGACTCAAATAATATGAACACTACTGGGATTGATTTAATTCTATCGACTTCATGTGTTTAATTTCACGAATTAACTGAATTGATAATATTTGATAAATTGGTCAAAATCATGATTACTTTTATTCAGAAAGTGATGAGCCACTAATTAAACGTGAATCAATTTCCAGATAACAATTTTTATCTCTATTACCCAAAAATGAAAACATACAGAAAAGTTAATCACAAGATAACTAAAAATGTTGCGTTTTTTACCGAATTCCACTCATTTGTGTTATTTATGTTGAATAGTTCACTCTAATTGAATTAAACTGACTCCTTTAATTCACTACTTCTACTATTGTTCACTAATTCAGTGATCCAAATTGAATCTAAGAAAAGAAGCTTGAGAAGAAAAGAAATCGCGGAAGAGTTTCAGACAGACACAATCCGCACACGCGGTTCAAACAAACTAAAAAAAAGTTCCGATTGTTTCGTCGAAACAGATGATGGGATTTACACATATTTACATACGCAAATGCTAGATTCGCTTGATACGAAATCCGATTTACATTTTATCAATGGCCAATAGGCAATTTTAGTTGGAATTCATCCCGTTATAAAATTCACGATTGATATTTTTCAGAAATAAATAGTCAAGCATTTTTGTCTGCACGAAATGCATTTCCACGTGTTGCATTCCATTTCTAGGAATTGCCGTAGGTCAGTTAGTAACTAATTCCTCAGAAATTCTCTATTGTTTGGTGATCTTATCAGACATATTCGCTTGCAAGCCAATCCAAGGTTGGACTGAACTCAATCCAGTTCATTGCTATCCCTGTAAAATAAAGATAACTGGAAATGCAATCAAATTAAAATACATTCACAAATTTTGTTCTCAATGTCTTCTTTTTTAATTAACATTAAATTTCTTTATAATGTGTGTGTGTGTCTGTGTGAAAAAGAAAGAACTGATGATGATTATTCAAATTCTTTCCTGATCTCCATCCGTTTAATTGCATCAAAATTTGAATTTCGTTACCATAATTAATGTATAAAAGAGATTATTTATCAATTCAACGCGACAAAACAAAATTCGAATTGCCATTTAAAAAATGTGTAATTATTTACAAAGGTGGAATTTTACAAAACATTATTTTTGGTCTTTCTCCTCTGTGTTAAATTTATAAATCAAGCTACAATTAAACAATTTGAGAACAAATAATTGGATAAAGATTAAATAAAAGGAGGGATAAACATAATTCAATACACAATTGAGTATCAAATAAAAATGTTTAAAAATATAATCATACATTAATGAAAAACATTTTTTATCGTATTAGATTTTAGTCTTTGCAATGATTTTTTTTTTCTTTCATCATGCATTCACATTCCCAAAAATTAGCAAAACGTAATTATTGTTAATTATGTCGGCATGTTACTTTGAAATATTAGTATTGGTTTTTATCCATCCTTTCATTAATGTGTTGCTGTCTAGCCGACTTGGCAAAAAGTATCAATCTCTATGCTTATGGAAGTAATACATAAAAGAAATTTACTGTTGCTATTGACAATGATTTTTAAATGTAAAAAAAAAAAGAATTGTTATTTTTCCAATTGTTATAATAAAAAATATGATGATGTTTCAGGATTAATCTGATCGACGGATGTTTACAACTTCTCTTCGACCAGACCATGTTTGAAGAACATTATAACTGGAACTTGACCATTATCGGTATCACGGTATTCCATTAAGGCAATCATACCGTCACAGTCCATTGATTCACCGGTGAAGAATTGCAATTCCTTAAATCTGCCTAAAATATCTTTCATTACAACATTCATTTTAGTTTTAAAGACATCAACTTGGTCTGGTGCGGTTTCTTCCAATTTTGCTACTAATCTGAAAGAGAAGCATATAACATTTTATAGTTAGAAATTCTGCAGGCTGAATGCAAGTTAAAACATACTTCTTCATATAATCCTTAAGATAGACGGTATATGCTTTCTTATCAGAGAAAAAAGTTTCGCTTAAACGATGGTTGAGGATAACATCGACGCCGGACTCTACGTTTACGTCGGTACCTTCATCGGCTTCTTCTGCTGATGGATTGAATCCTTCGATTTGGACATCTCCTTGTGTACGACTAGTCAATTTGCCATAGACTTCGTAGATCACCTCATCGACCAGTTTCATTTTGAAGGTGTCTGAGAACATCTCATCCCCTTAAATGCAACAAAAAGAAGAAACATTTTCTTATTAGCTTTTAGGTTATACTATTTGTAATGTTTACATCTTGGAATTCCATCGAATTTGCTTCATTACATGGCCGATAGACAACATTCACACACAGTTCTTGTCCATTGGCTCTAAGCAATGCAAATCTAGTATTATACTTGCAGACTTTCACCCATTTCACTGGAAATGATGAATCATCAGATATGCCGAATGAATGAGTGAATGAATGAAAAATGTCTGAATCGACGCACAAAAATGGAGTCACTTTGGAACCAAAATTTTCTTATAATTTAGCCACAAATCACTTTATTAACACTATATATAGAATCCCTGGATGTGGAACTTGCGCTTACCTGTAATAAGATCCTTGAAAATCCTCATATTTGTCGGATGGAAAATGATTTTACACACGTCTACAAAACGATACGTCTCTCAGTCGAGTCTCGATTTGAAAAGGCCGAATAAAGTCGCTAGCTATTTCAATTAAATGAATGCGTCGAAAAAATGAAAAGAGGAGCAAATCAAAAATGGTGTAAATGACAAAAAATGTTCACTAACTGTATGCTGAATAACATGACTTCTAAGAGATATCGGCAGATATAAGAGTTTTTAGAATCAAACGAGTGATTTTCAACGCAAAACAATGAATCTTGAATCAGTCGAAGAAATTGAAATTTCAAAGTCCGATACAAAAGAGTATATGGACCATGTATTTCAGTGTCTAGTTACGAGGTAATAGTAATGAGAAAAGACGAAGAACGAAACAGCAATATGTCAGTATGAGGAGTCTCTGTGTTGTAAGAGGTTTCTGCAATATGTCGATTCAATGATTCGATGAAGCGTCATTCAATACGATATATGTAGAAATGAAGGCACTCATATGCCACATCCATTTCAGTAGATTGGTTACATGGTTTTCACAGTTCTATTAATGTTTCTCAGAGCGAAAGATAATTTCACGGCCGACTTTTTTTCATGCAAATATCCTACAGATTGAATGAAATTATTTCACGACCGTGTATTATTCCATGTAGGCACTGAATCTATGTGAATGATACCATGTCGATGTAGGAACNTTGGTTACATGGTTTTCACAGTTCTATTAATGTTTCTCAGAGCGAAAGATAATTTCACGGCCGACTTTTTTTCATGCAAATATC